>OZ038448.1:7181198-7193698 GCA_964036265.1 Daptonema setosum
TAGATTGCGTTTTCATGTTTTTCGAAAAAAACTTTAACCAGTGGAATGCATGCCAGTTCACAAAAAACATGCTCGCAATATCGGGTCGGTGAAAGGTTGTGAACATGTTTTTTGTCTGATTTATATCGACCGATATATTTCCTTACACCGTACGTGTTTTGCTAGTATCAGTCAGTCAGTCAGTCAGTCGTCAGTCGTCAATCATTCAGTCATTCATTCAGTCATTCAGTCAGTCAGTCAGTCAGTCAGTCAGTCAGTCAGTCAGTCAGTCAGTCAGTCAGTGAGTCAGTCAGTCAGTCAGTCAGTCAGTCAGTCAGTCAGTCAGTCAGTCAAACATTCAGTCAGTCAGTAGGTCAGTCAGTCATTATTCCGTCTTTCTGTTTCTCTGAACCTTTTTCCCTTCAACCACCGCAATTCCATGGATTCCATGGAGTCAAATTAGCATTTCGTAAGACTCAGTACTCTGTTATTCGATTCCGATGCCAGGCACCGCCGAATCTGGCCCGGTTAACTCATCAGTATTCCAGCACGGTATTCGAGAATACATCCATTCCCGGATGTTTTTTTAATGGATGACCAACGGCGAACGAGCCAAAACTCCAAAGAAAGGGGAATCTTCCCAAAGAGGGGGGAATTGGTAGAAAGTAGGTCATTTTACCTTCACCTTCGGGAACAATCTATATTTTTTTAAACCGCCGAAAAGGGGGGAGTTCCTCTTTTTCGTTCTTCCCTCGTGCATCCGATCCCGGATATTTTTGAAATGGTTGACTAATCGCTTCTAGATTCTTCGGATGGTAGAAAAATACAGGGATTTGTTTTATATCCGTGGTGTCGATGTAACTTGTTTCAAACTTTGGAAAATACCATTTTACGCAATTATAGTGAACCGCCACTCCACTCGTACAACCCAACTTGGTAATAATCTGTACCAGCTAGACATCATGCATTCCTCGAATTCCTATTTCAGCAGTACCATCTGGCGGACGAGCTAACCCTCCAAAGGAAGGGGAAATTCGTCAAAGAGGGGAATCGGCCGATATTAGGCCGTTTTACCTACACCTTAAGGAACAAACTCTACTTTTAAAAATACGAAAGAGGGGGAATTCCAGTTTTCCCACCCCTTCTCGTTCGCTAGTGCTCAGCAATACGGTACACAACTGAACCGGGAACGAGAGGAACACTGACCGAATCCCAAAATCATACTTTTCAAACAAAATACTGTCTGTTCAAAGTTAAAATATGGTCGGTTTACTGATGTTTCTCTCTCATCAAAAGTGAAGCATTCCTCTCGCCACTCAATTCCGTAATACCTTTTTGGTTAATTTCACCATCCGCCCCTTGTTCGACCCAAACCACTGCCAAAACCACCCGGGTTTTTGCACAAAACTGCCCCTTTTATCTGCACCAATTATTCTCTCAATCCGCCTGTATTTGGTGTAGCGCCGCCGGTTTTTGCTAGTGATCGACTAACTATAGCTGTTTATGGTCACTCGCAATGTGTGGTACGTTCAAGTCTTTTGTTCGAACAGTCGGTTCATCAGTCAGTCAGTCAGTCAGTCAGTCAGTCAGTCAGTCAGTAAGTCAGTCAGTCAGTCAGTCAGTCAGTCAGTCAGTGAGTCAGTGAGTCAGTCAGTCAGTCAGTCAAAAACGGTCTCCTATTCAGTCAGTTGGCTAACTGACGAGTCAATTATGTTCCGAAACATGTTTTTTTCGTCAACGAACCGTAACGTAACCGTAAGCTCATTTGTACTTTTCAAACGAGCCTGAGAAATACATACCAACATACACTGGCGGACGAGAAGGGGAGGGAAAAGTGGAATTTCCCCCTCTTTGGCACTTCCAAAAAGCAGAATTTGTTCCCTGAGGTGTAGTTAAAATGACCTGGAAGTTTCGAACTCCCCCTCTTTGGCGAAATTCCCCTGCCTTCGGAGAACTGACTCGTCCGCCAGTGAGACCAGCCTAACGAAGTTCTCGGGATTTGCCGCAACCGCCTATTTCATGAACAAGTCCTGTTTTTACCACCCCTTTTCTGCATACCCATAGCCTGTTTAGCAGTTTCTTTATTTTAATTATCCTACGTAAAAAAACATTTGGCTGTTCTCGTTTTTCAGTATTTTCATATGATAACACAACCTTGATTGCATGTGAGCAAGCCGCCTTTTGTTCCAAGTACATTTTTGATTACCGTGCCCAGGTCTCAAAACGGTCACTGTTTTTTTAAAGCCGCGTAAATCGTGACCACCATTCGCGGTCGAGCCAATCCTCAATCCCCTTTCATTTTTAACAGGGGGAATCAGCAGGTTGTTTTGAAGTTATATGTATTTATACACACATTACGGAACAAATTTGACTTTTTGAAATTGCCAAAGAGGGGGAATTCCTTTCTTTCGTTCTTCCGTCGCCCGCAAATCGTGACCACACCGTTTACGACCACCCATTCTAAAATACCGGAACATGACCGCGGGCCTGTCTCATTTGTCTCCAGCCCACTAGCGGACGAGAAGGGGAGGGAAAAGTGGATTTTCCCCTTCTTTGGCTGTTTCCAAAAGTGAAGTTTGTTCCTTAATGCGTATGTAGGTAAAATGATCTAATAATTGCCGATTCCCCCCTCTTCGGAAAAATTCCCCACTTTTTGGAGGTTTAGTTCGTCCGCCAGTGGTCTCTAGCCGTTTCACTTATGTACAGTATTTTATAGAATGGACTTGTGGTACATGGTTTTATGGTTTTACATGGTACATGAAAAGGTACATGTTTTGCATTCAATCTAGATGAATGTTGCAGAACGGATGAAATTCTTACGTACAGTACTAACCTTTATACAGTAATTTTCGGCGTAGATCTTTACCTAAATGTATGCTACTTAATGCGAGATATGCAGATCACTAAGTTTGGCATTCAACATAGGTGATTCTTGCAGAACGGACGAAGTTCTTAGGTAATAACCTTTATACAGAAAATGACATTTTCGGCGTAGATCCCCTCACCTAATGTAGGCTCTTTTTAATGCGATTACTAACACTTTCATGCAAGTTGCCTGTCTAGTCTAGTCCGTAGGGCACCGGCCTTGAAAACCGACGGTCCTAAGTTCGAAACCTGACTTGAGACACAGATTCTGACGCGTTGCTCTGGGGTTTCTGTCATGGCCCGTCAGTTTATTCAACTCTCTGGCCACTATGAAAACACCAATCTGATATGGTATTAGTGTGCCTCGATGGCTTCAGTTAATGGAAAAATCCAAGTAAAAAAGACGTTATTATATACATACATATATACGGAGGCTGTTATGTACCACTTTTATAAATGTGCATGTCAACGATTTACACTTGGCTTTGAATTGAATCCACCGATTGATCTTAGAATGGTCGTTGGTAATGTGTATTTTGGTCGAAACTCTGACTTACGGTTCACTCCGTTCCGTTCCCATCACATCTGCCATACAGTTGTGGTTCTTCCCATTCGATGCCCGTTTTTACGATTTGTACACATTCTATTAGAATAGAAGGAGGTTTTTCATGGCACTACGGTGTACTATACATACTTTACATACATAATGTGTGTGAGATTTTGTTTTTCATGAAAACCTTCACCACGAGCACGATCCAACATGATATTTGTGTCGTCCAGCTTGTATTTCCGCCTCAAAAAGTGGGATGGGATGATACAGTAGTAGTAGTAGTAGTAGTAGTAGTAGTAGTAGTAGTAGTAGTAGTAGTAGTAGTAGTAGTAGTAGTAGTAGTAGTAGTAGTAGTAGTAGTAGTAGTAGTAGTAGTAGTAGTAGTAGTAGTAGTAGTAGTAGTAGTAGTAGTAGTAGTAGTAGTAGTAGTAGTAGTAGTAGTAGTAGTAGTAGTAGTAGTAGTAGTAGTAGTAGTAGTAGTAGTAGTAGTAGTAGTAGTAGTAGTAGTAGTAGTAGTAGTAGTAGTAGTAGTAGTAGTAGTAGTAGTAGTAGTAGTAGTAGTAGTAGTAGTAGTAGTAATAGTAGTAGTAGTAGTAGTAGTTGATTCCTCTTGCATTCACAACATCTTCTTCAACCTTTTTTCACTTGGACTTCTTAACTGAAGTCATAAGACACACCAATACCATATCAGAATGGTGTTTTCGTAAGTGGCCAGAGAGTTGATTAAAATAACGGGCATTGGCAGAAACTCAAGAGCAACGCGTCAGGATCTGTGTCTCAAGTCAGATTTCGAACTTAGCACCGCCGGTTTTCGAGGCCGGCGCCCTTTGCACTAGACTAGACAGACGACAAATGACATTCATAAAAACGGTGTTCAGCCAGTCAGACTGTTTTCGCAAAAGTTTATTCTTTCTTCAGTTTATTTAGTCGTCCTATATTCCTGCTTGTTATTCCTGTATTATACCTGATCATTTCACCTTCGACAACTTTGCGGTCCGGATGATGGAAGAGTCGGCCACGAGTCAAGTGTATTTACTGCCGTGGCCAAGTGTTGGCCACTTGAAAGTCGGCCTCAGGTTTCCGCGATCTCAGCTGTTGATCTCTGTGAAAAAGATTATGCTTTCCACAGCATCACTTACTCACTCACGCACTCACTCACTCACTCACTCACTCACTCACTCACTCACTCACTCACTCACTCACTCACTCACTCACTCACTCACTCACTCACTCACTCACTCACTCACTCACTCACTCACTCACTCACTCACTCACTCACTCACTCACTCACTCACTCACTCACTCACTCACTCACTCACTCACTCACTCACTCACTCACTCACTCACTCACTCACTCACTCACTCACTCACTCACTCACTCACTCACTCACTCACTCACTCACTCACTCACTCACTCACTCACTCACTCACTCACTCACTCACTCACTCACTCACTCACTCACTCACTCACTCACTCACTCACTCACTCACTCACTCACTCACTCACTCACTCACTCACTCACTCACTCACTCACTCACTCACTCACTCACTCACTCACTCACTCACTCACTCACTCACTTTATTTACCTGGTAATCTGTTATACCGTCAAAAGTGCACATCCTAGACATCCTTTATTTGGGTGTTGTTTGCACTGAGTAAATAACTTGAATCAGTCGAGTGGCATTTACTTTTCATCGTAGTAGTAGCGGTAGCTACTACTATATATGATTGGGCCCGAAAGTTTAATTTCAGCCCTAAATAATCATCCTATAAACTTTTCATTGGCACCATTGAATTCTCCATAGTTTAAAACCTGGGGGTAGCCAAAATTTCTAATTGTTTTAATTAACGGCACACGCGCGAGGACCGGCGCAAGCGCACGCCTACCCTTAACGCAAGCAACTTTGTTTTTTTCGCCAAGTGGGACAAACCCATAACTGTTTTTAAAACGTCCCGGTTAGGAAGTGTGTTACCACTGTTGTATACACACACGCGTGGTCCAAGGAATGTGATGAAAATTGATGGGCTCTCATAAAGTAGCGAGCTGATTTTTTGGCGAAAATAAGGGATCAAGGCGCAAGCAAGATACTGAATCTTGATGTGCCATGGCACATATGTGATGGCACATTTTGTGGCTCAAATTTTGGTTCCATTCCATTTAAATCTGGTTAGACTGAATGGAAGAAAGTTTTTTTTGTAAAGCTGACGTTCTGGTCGCTGAAAGTTTTATCATGGAGCTAACGTTCGAAGGCGCAAACAATATAATGGATACTTAAGTGGCACATTGAGGCTTTAATTAATGTTCTTTCATTGCAGGGTGACCGAAAATTCTTTATACAGGGGGATTCGAAATTACAATACAGGGTGATATGAAATTTCATTTTACGGTTACTAAAACAGTTGTAGTTGATGTCCCAAAAACCATTACAGGGTTACCGTAAAAATTTCTATTCAAAATTTCATTACAGGGTGATCGAAAATTAATTAATCATACAGGGTGAATCGAAACTCAATAACTGAGTGATAAGGATTTTTTCCACTTACAATTGCTGACCCAAAAGTCATTACAGGGTGCTTGAAATTGTCTTTGGCGAAAATTTCATTACAGGGTGACATGAAATTCTCCAATACAACGTGATATGAAATTTTATTTTACGGTTACTACAGCATTTGTAGTTGATGTCCCAAAAACCATCACAGGGTTACCGTAAAATCTCTATCCAAAATTTCGTTACAGGGTGATTGAAAATGCATTACAGGGTGGTTGAAATTGTCTTTGAAAAAAATTTCATTACAGGGTGACTCGAAATTCCAATACAGGGTGATATGAAAATTTCATTTTACGGTACAGCATTTAAAGTTGATGTCCCAAAAATCATTACAGGGTAACCGAAAAATTACTATTCAAAATTTCATTACAGGGTGATCGAAAATTCATCATACAGGGTGAATCGAAATTTCAAAACTCAGTTATAAGGTTTTTTTACTTACAATTGTTGACTCAAAAGTCATTACAGGATGGTTGAAACTGTCTTTGGCGATTTCATTACAGGGTGACTCGAAATTCCAATACAAGGTGATATGAAATTTCATTTTACGGTTACTACAACATTTGTAGTTGATGTCCCAAAAATCATAACAGGGTTACGGTTAAATCTCTATTTAAAATTTCATTACAGGGTAACCGAAAATTCATTACAGGGTGGTTGAAATTGTCTTTGGCAAAAATTTCAATACAGAGTGACTTAAAATTCCAATACAGGGTGATATGAAAACTTCATTTTACGGTACAGCATTTAAAGTTGATGTCCCAAAAATCTCTACAGGGTAACCGAAAAATCTGCGATCAGAATTTTATTACAGGGTGACCTAAAATTAAATATGCAGGGTGAATCGAAATTTCAAAACGAGTGATGTAGATTTTCACGTTAGCACTTACCATTGGTAACCCAAAACCGAAAAATCTTCACTCGAAAATTTCATTACAGGGTGATCGAAAATTCATCATACAGGGTGAATCGAAATTTCAAAACTCAGTTATAAGGTTTTTTTACTTACAATTGTTGACTCAAAAGTCATTACAGGATGGTTGAAACTGTCTTTGGCGATTTCATTACAGGGTGACTCGAAATTCCAATACAAGGTGATATGAAATTTCATTTTACGGTTACTACAACATTTGTAGTTGATGTCCCAAAAATCATAACAGGGTTACGGTTAAATCTCTATTCAAAATTTCATTACAGGGTAACCGAAAATTCATTACAGGGTGGTTGAAATTGTCTTTGGCAAAAATTTCAATACAGGGTGACTTAAAATTCCAATACAGGGTGATATGAAAACTTCATTTTAAGGTACATCATTTAAAGTTGATGTCCCAAAAATCTCTACAGGGTAACCGAAAAATCTGCGATCAGAATTTTATTACAGGGTGACCTAAAATTAAATATGCAGGGTGAATCGAAACTTCAAAACGAGTGATATAGATTTTTCACTAGCACTTACCATTGGTAACGCAAAACCGAAAAATCTTCACTCGAAAATTTCATTACAGGGTGATCGAAAATTCATCATACAGGATAAATCGAAATTTCAAAACTCAGTTATAAGGATTTTTTACTTACAATTGTTGACCCAAAAGTCATTACAGGGTGGTTGAAATTCTCCTTGGCGAAAATTTCAATACAGGGTGACTCGAAATTCCAATACAGGGTGATATGAAATTTCATTTTACGGTTACTTCAGCATTTGTAGTTGATGTCCCAAAAACCATTACAGGGTTACTGAAAAATATTTGTCCAAAATTTCATTACAGGGTGACCGAAAATTCATTATGCAGGGTGAATCGAAATTTCAAAACGAGTGATATAGATTTTTACTTACATTTGTTGACCCAAACGTCATTACAGTTTGGTTGAAATTGTCTTTGGCAAAAATTTCATTACAGGTTGACTCGAAATTTCAATACAGGGTGATATGAAATTTTATTTTACGGTTACTACAGCATTTGTAGTTGATGTCCCAAAAACCATTACAGCGTTACCGTAAAATCTCTATTTAAAATTTCATTACAGGATGACCGAAAATTCATTATGCAGGGTGAATCGAAATTTTAAAACTGAATGATAAGGAAACCAAAAAATATTCACTCAAAATTTCAAAACAGGGTGATCGAAAATTCATCATACAGGGTGAATCGAAATTAAGGAAAATATCTATAGAAAAGATGATTTATTGACTTATGTATAGAAAAGTTGTATACAAGAAACGAAAATGCCAAACGGCAATAAGTGAGTACATATGATTGGTCAAAAATGGCATCTATAGATAGAAAAGGTGAAAACAAGGAATTTAAGACATATAGTTTAACTGTAAGTAACCTTAAAAACATTGAGCTTGCAGAGTAATTTGTACTCAACTCAATTGGTCAATCATATCAGGCTGCGATTTTTTTTCTATCAAACTTTTAGAGAATATTGTCTCAGTTACTACCAAACAAATTTTAGGATTGGACTCGAACAAACACTCTAGCAAACAAAGTCAATAGCATCTCATTATATAGTCAAATAACACTACCAATTACTGCAGATAAAATAACACTAAACAAAATTTTGTGTGCCGTTGACCACGAACAAACATTCAAATTGGCGGGGAGGGAAAAAATACCGAAAAAAAATTTTTCCGCGAATTTTCATTTTTATTTTATGGATATTATTTTGCAGATTTTTTTCATGTTTTTTTTCGTGGAAATATATTGATTTTTGAAAATAAAACAATTTTCAAAGTTTAATAAAATTGTTAAAAATTATTTTAACTTAACAAAAAACGAACGTATTTTCATGAAAATTACATGAAAAAATCAGCGAAACAAGATCTATACAATAAAAATAAAAATTCCCGGAATTTTTCAAAAAATTTCCCAACAACTTGTTCCGGTAGTTTTTTACCACTCCGCCAATTTGAACGTTTGTTCGTGGTCAACGGCGCACAGAATTTTGTTTAGTGTATATATAAGCTTTACAAATTACTTTGATCAGTTGATTTCCACGAACAAACTGAATTCATGGTCGTCTTATGCGCAACAGTTATTATGTACTAAAAATAATAATTCCTGGAACCCCATAACTGTCCGTGCTAATATTTTGTTTATAGTAACTGTGACAATATTCTCTAAAAGTTTGATAGAAAAAAAATCGCAGCCTGATATGATTGACCAATTGAGTTGAGTACAAATTACTCTGCAAGCTCAATGTTTTTAAGGTTACTTACAGTTAAACTATATGTCTTAAATTCCTTGTTTTCACCTTTTCTATCTATAGATGCCATTTTTGACCAATCATATGTACTCACTTATTGCCGTTTGGCATTTTCGTTTCTTGTATTCAAATAAATTGTGCTTCATCTCCCGTATTTTTCGTTTTTCGTATTTTCGAAAACAAATTTGAAATTTAACAAATCTACGAAAAAATATATTTTCAGCTGGTTTGAACAATATTCTTTGTAATCTGTCGTATTTGCATTGTTAGACTGTTCACATTATTGCATGTTTGTATTGAACTGCGAGTTCAAACAACACCATAGTAATATAACAATCGGGGGTGATCAGTCATTCAGCGGTATCTATTGATGATTGTCAGCTTCTTCGTCGAACAAATCAATCACTTCGTTTCGTTTGTAGCCAAATTCATAATCACATCACTATTTATGTACGCGCTTAGGAATTTGTTTTATGGTTATATACAAAAAAAGACCTGGAGAGGATAAAATAAATCAGTCAGTCAGTGATTTTAGTTATGATGATTACCGCGCACATTTCCGGGAAACTTTATTTTATATTTCACATCAGAAATGGAAGATCGGATTTGCGGTTGTCCAACATGTTCACTAGCCGACGAGAAGGGGAGGGAAAAGTGTAATTCCCCCTTCTTTGGCGGTTCCAAAAAGTAAAATTTGGTAATTAAGGTTTAGGTAAAGTTGCCTTTTTTCTGCCAATTTCCCCCTCTTCAGAGAGATTTCCCTCTCTTTGGTGATTTGGCTCGTCCGCCAATGAACATGTAGATGTGTTATTTTAAAAATCAACTTCTCACTGTTAATATGATTCGATGTTTCTTGAAATCCAAATGTTACTGATGAATGTTGTAGAATTTTTTTCCTCGGGTTTTCTGATGTGATTACTGTGATTTCGCAGGACTTGGATATGAAATTGTGTAAATAGGAGTGCTTTCATCACTAAAACTGTTAACGTCATCCTTGTATTATGATTCAAATTGTAGGTTACTTATGTATTTGGTCTTGGCCTAACCCAATGCCTTATCGTTTGTGAGAAAAGGATAGAATGAAAGGAGATTGGCAAAAATACAGAACTTGTCGAAGTCTTCATGAGATCCTCATTTTACAGAGTTAATTTTGTTCAAGCAATGATTTACCTATTAATTAACGCCGTCCAATGTATGGATATTAAAAATAAAAGAATACTACAAAATGCAATAACTAAATACAAAATTTTTTGTTTTTAAATTTTTTTTCATTTTCTTAAAATACTCATTTTACTGAGTTTTTTCGTACCTACAAAACTCTTTTCACGCAACGATTTGCGTATTAACGCCGTCTAAATCGGCGCTGCTAATGAAATCTACCGGTGCGTGCCAACCCAATCAAACAAACGACCGTAACATGGCTAAGTTATTTGGGCTCGTAATTTTGTTAATACCGACTTTGTTTTTTTTTCTGTGAATTCATCTCACATTTAAACAAATGGCGAGAATTAAAAAAAAAATTCATTTACGAGGATATGTACATAACATTTCGAGATAATGTATTATTCTGGTACATACGTATGCAAGTTTTTGCATGCATTTGTTCATGGAGTATAAGAATGACAGAACTAACAATATGCATGCTTCAAAGTTGTAGGATGGTTCGTTTTCAGTCAAATTACATAAACTTCGTTTTTGCTTGGTGCAACCTTTTTTTAAGTCTGAAATATACGACTTTAATCCACAAAACCACGCTAATCCTGATGCAAGGCCAGTGAAAGCAGATGTCTGATATGAATATCGATGACTGACCGACAATTATTGAATTATGATCATCTGTTGGTAATAAATTGTAACACGATTCTGCCTCGGACTGGTTGAAGGTCGTTCCTTCGATCTCGAAGCTATTAATTAGAATGAGATTCAACAACAAATGTATTTTTTCTGTTGTGTTTTTATTGAATTATAATTTGTTTTCATTGAGTATTGAAAGGATTTTGGAACTCAAGCCGAGATTCATTCATTACAGACGAGATCGCCTTCATCGATGAATAAATGGCGGACGAGAAAGGGAGGGATAAGTGGAATTCTCTTCCTCTTTAGCGGTTTCAAAATGGAAAAAGTTGGTTCGTTAAGGTGTATGTAAAATGTTCAAATTTTTGCTGATTCCCCCCTCTATGACAAAATTCCCCTCCATTTGGGAAAGCATACTGGCACGCTTGATTTGCTCGAATTAACCGTAGAAATTTGAAATGACCAGTTCAAAAACTGGTAACACTAGTATTACTCAGATCGAAGCAGTAAATGTTGGTGATGGTGACCTTTTGATACGATCTGAGCACCAAAACCTAGAAGTCAATGTTTTACATCTGATTCTCGCGATTTGACATGATTTCTTACACTGGCGGATGAGCTAATCCTCCAAAGGGAGGGGAATTCTTCCAACGAGGGTGAATTGGCATATAAAATAGACTATTTTACCTACACCTTAAGGAGCAAATTCTACTTCTTGGAACTGCCAAAGAGGGGGGAATTCCAGTTTTCCGTTCTTCCCTCGTCCGCTAGTGATTCTCACAACATGACATGGTTTCTTTTACGACAGCTACCAAACGATATTTATGTGAGTCAAACGCAAACATATTTCTAGCCAATGTTATCAAGATCATGCAAAACATAACAGCTATTAAATGTACCAAACCAGTACAATCGGTCGTCTAAAGTCACATACACACAAGACAAGAAAGATTCTTGATTTATTAAGTTCATTCATTTTCAGACATTCAAAGAATGGCAGAACACATGTGCGAGGTTTAACTCAGAAGTTCAGCTTGTTTAGGATTTGCCATTATCGTCAAGTAAAGTACAATAAATGTCCCAAATAATTGTCGTCATCTAAAAAAAACATAAACACGTGTCGACAATTTGTCGGGCGATTTCACTGTCGCCCACCAGCGGACGAGAATGGGAGGGAAAAGTGGAATTCCCCTTTCTTTGGGCGTTTTCAAAAAGTACATTTTGTTCCCTAAGGTGTAGGTAAAATGACCTGAAAACTGCCGATTCCCCCCCCTATGACGAAATTCCCCTCCCTTTGGGGATTTAGCTCGTCCGCCAGTGCTGTCGCCGACTGTGACTGGGCGGACGAGCAACTCGTGCAAATAGAGGAAAATTTCGTTCATAATATGGAGATTAGCCGTTTGGAAATCAGTTACCTACAAATCCAGAATAATAAAGAACACTTTTGAAACCATGAAAGACTGGGGAGTTCCTGTATTTCCTCTTTTTGTTTGATCCGCTGATCACGGTCGCCGATCTGTCGATCTTGTTGGTGGGCGGGTATCGTCAGGTACG
>OZ038448.1:7198698-7211198 GCA_964036265.1 Daptonema setosum
GCAGTGTCACACGTCCGGTGATTACCGTCTCATGTTGCGTTATGTTATGTTATGTTATGTTACGCCATGATGATTTTACTACGACTGTTGCGACCGCTAGAATAACATGCGAACTAATAATGACTGACTGGCCGGGTGACAGACAATCAATCAGTCACTGACGGGACAGTCAGTCACTGTCAGTCATTCGATCATCACAATCGTTCACCAGAACAGATCCTGATAAATGGATGGATCACAATGCGTTGTATCTGGTAGCACTAGCAGACGAGAAGAGGTGGGGAAAGGGAAATGCCCCTCACTTTGGCACTTTCAAAAAATATAGTTTGTTCCCTAAGGTGTAGGGGAAAACTGCCAATTCCCTTCTCCTTGGCAAAATTCCCCTCCCTTTGCAAGATTGGCTCGTCCGCCAGTTTGGTAGTCTGTTTATTTTAGATGACGACTTTCACTGAACCATTCAATTGCATTATTATTAAAATACAACCGTTCTATAATTAAAAAGATAAGAAGTAAATCTATTCCTTTCATTCATTCATCAAAGCTTCTAGGCATTCACGTTATCGTTCGGCATTGACAGACGAACATCACTCCATCAACCAGTCAGTCAGTCAATCAGTCAGTCGCCAGTCCTCTGTCAGTCAGTCAGCTAGAAGTACATACTGTACTGTACACCAGTCACTCCACTCCTATTGTCAACATTCCGATGACAAGTTGGCTTGTCAACGCAAAGAACGACTGGCTGAGTAATTCGTGTAATTTACTGCTCTGCATTCGAAATCGGTCAGTCTGTCAGTCTGTCAATCAGTCACTCATAATCAGTGAGTGGCGGAGAACAAGCAGAAAATGAATTGATTCTGGTAAGGAATATAGTAAAATCGAAAAATTTGCTGTGGTTTATCTGTAAAAAAGAAAAAAAAGAAGGAAAACACCACTTTCCCCACCACTCACCACCACTGGCGAACGAGTCATCCCTCCGAAGGGAGAGGAATTTTCTCAAAGAGAGGGAGTTGTCAATTTTGCGGCCATTTTACCTACACCTTAGGGAACAAACCCCACTTTAAAAAAACGCCAAAGAGGGGGGAATTCCACTTTTCCCCTTCTCGTCCGCTTGTGCTCACCACGAAACTTGCTCGTGCGACACCAGATTTTTTCTCAGCTTGTCATTCTCACTTTTTAATGATGTGATTATGCGGCGAAGAGAGCTGGAATTCAAGTACTGTGCATTCAATGACCAGTTGAAGTATGACTTACATTGTTTGTTGTTGTTGTTGTTGTTGTTGTTGTTGTTGTTGTTGTTGTTGTTGTTGTTGTTGTTGTTGTTGTTGTTGTTGTTGTTGTTGTTGTTGTTGTTGTTGTTGTTGTTGTTGTTGTTGTTGTTGTTGTTGTTGTTGTTGTTGTTGTTGTTGTTGTTGTTGTTGTTGTTGTTGTTGTTGTTGTTGTTGTTGTTGTTGTTGTTGTTATTGTTGTTGTTGTTGTTGTTGTTGTTGTTGTTGTTGTTGTTGTTGTTGTTGTTGTTGTTGTTGTTGTTGTTGTTGTTGTTGTTGTTGTTGTTGTTGTTGTTGTTGTTGTTGTTGTTGTTGTTGTTGTGGTTGTTGTTGTTGTTGTTGTTGTTGTTGTTGTTAAACAGACCGATATTGTGTGAACTAGTTATGCTTCACTGATCAGATAATCTAGATAGTCTCAGTTAGCGACCGGTGTATAGCTTAATCCATTGAGAAATATAAAAAAAAAACTCGTTCAAACTCCCACTTGTTCAGGTATGTACTGTACCATAAAGTTCTTATGTTTATTCTACACATTGGTGAGTTGGTTGTGACTTTTGACTTATTCACTGGCATCGTGGGGATTAGCGTCCGATGTTTCAGGACGAAACGTCATAGAAATAGTTTTTTTGCTTAGTTCGCATTTAAGTTAGCTAGTATAAAATAATATAATTTTTATCTTATGCATCATTATTATGTATTTCATGTTTATTATTCACTTGTTGATGTGTCTGGTTACTTTGCTAAAATGCATTCGTCACTATGTTCTTGCAACAATTGTTTGTTTTATAAACCTGTGCGTTATTTTGACAAATTTTTAAATAATATTTTTGAGCGAATATAAAATAGTTTTTTACTTAATTCTCATTCAATTTAGCTAGTATTAATAATATATTTTTGTATCTAACGTATTATTATTATGTATTATATTTCATGTTTATTTTATAACTGACACCGGTGTGTGTGGTTTATTCGTTGTATTGGTCGGGTCATTGACAAATGTTAATTGGTATCGTGTTTCTGTTATATCTGATTTAGTTGTAGTTAAATTGTAATTTAATTGTAATTTAATTGTAATTTAATTGTAATTTAATTAAATCATTGATCGTTTCGAGCATCGGAACACTCGCCTCCATCATTTACGATATTCGAACGGTATTATTGCCTGACCGCTAAATTAATGCGTGCCACCTCCCACTGGCGGACGAGCTAATTCTCCAAAGAGAGGGGAATTTACCCAAAGAGGGGGGAACTGGCAGTTTTCAGGCTATTTTACCTACACCCTAGGGAACAAACTCTACTTTCTGAAAACGCCAAAGAGGGGGGGAATTCCACTTTACCCACCCCTTCTCGTCTGCTATTGTGGAACGGTATTAATTGCCTGACCGCTAAATTAATGCGTGCCACCTTCAACTAATTTTTGCGTCTTAAAATGACGTTTCCTTGCGGAAAAAAGCGTATTCATTTGCAGTTTTTCTTGGTTTACTACAAAAATGGCAAACAGTGCTCGCTTATTTTATGTAATTTGTAGATGCAGCCTTGGATGTGATTTAATGGTGGTTTAATATTTTATTGGAATAACGCCTTAGTTTGCTTTTATTGTTTGGTTTAATGTTGTAATATTTTTCTGAACTGTTATTTTATTGCTGTACGTAAACCGAGTGAGTGAATGTAAACTCCGATTCATTTATACGTGTCTATCACTCGACTACTGTTCTTCAATATTGAGCTTAAACAGTCCATGAAGCATTTCAGTGTACTATTTCACAAAAAACCAAACTCAACAGAAAAACCGATATCATATCATTTAGGAGAATCTCCATCCTCTATAGCTTGGTCATAGTTTCTTGTTATCAAAAGTTAATTTTGTCGGTCGGTTTCGCACGTATGCAATGAATTAAGCGCAATTTTCGTATGTTGTCCAAATGTTATGTGAAAAAGTATATTTTTCTCGAAATTTTGAAAGCGCGCCAAAACAGATTTGAATTCAAACTGCGCACAAAAAAGTTTTCGGCTAACAAGAAACCCTGGATAGGCTATACTTCGCTAATGTGTCTCGAGGTTTGAAAAAGTAGGAACGCCCTTTTGTTTGCTTTCTCTTGAGACGATCTATACAAACTACCAGTTTGCTCCTTATCGCAAACAAATACCCATTGAATTCCAGACTTCCAGTGATTGATACTGGTTTTCGCAAATGGCAAATAATAATGCTGGACTATAAGGTATTTTCGATGGACGAAAAAATTTGTTCATAAGCAGGAAAACAAATTCAGAGAGTTTTCAAAGAACTGAATTCAGAGAGTTTTCTGACAATGTATTCTGACTACATGGGAAATGCTTTTACTTAGTAATAAAGTTCCATTATTCTAATACCAGTGTTTCCCATAAACCGGTGTATGAAACCAATAGCGGACGAGAAAGGGTAGGAAAGTGGGATTCCCCCTTCTTTGGCGATTTCAAAAAATAGTTTTTGTTCCTCAGGTGTAGGTAAAATTACCTGAAAACTTCAAAATCCCCCCTCTTTGATGAAATTCCCCTCCCTTTGGAGCGTTACATAGCTTGTCTCGCCTCGTAAAATGAAACCGATTCAGAGTTGTTATCATAAGCGTTTAGGTGTTTTCAAATCAGTACAACAACCCGACCCACCGGACCAATTGACCATTCATGCATACAATTATGAATTTTGGTTTACAATAAATTACACGCTGTCACCACTAGCGGACGAGAAGGGGTGGGAAAAGTGGAATTCCCCCCTCTTTGGCATTTTGAAAAACTCAAATTTGTTCCCTAATGTGTAGGTAAAATAGTCTCAAACTTACCAATTCCCCCTCTTTGACAAAATTCCCCTCTCTTTGGAGGATTAGCTCGTCCGCCAGTGGCTGTCACCACAACATGCAAATCAGTGGATGAGCTAGACAAATACCTGGAAAATGAGCCAAAGAAAAAAATCCAACTCCGAAGTTCGCCGAACCACCAGTTTTGTGAGAATTAATTTCGGAAACTAGTTTACCAATTTGAAGAATTTATTTTATTCCTCACCCGCTAAACACGCATGCGCTTAATTAAATATCATGGATTTTGAATAGCGTATTATTAGAGGGGTGGATTTGAACTGACCAATGGTCAGTCATTGGAGTACAGCTGCCGTACATATGTACTGACCAATGAGTACATAATTGTCATTGTTGCTAGCTAGCACTAGCGGATGAGAAAAAGAAGGAAAAGTGAAATTCCCCGCTCTTTGGCGGTTTCAAAAACTTGAGTTTGTTCCCTAATTCCCGAATTCCCTAATTAACCTGATTTCTGCCAATTCCCCTCTTCGGAAAAATTCCCCTCCCTTTGGAGGTCTGGCTCGTCCGCCGGTGGTTGCCAGTGTAGACTGATAAATCTCATTTTATTGTTGGTACTCGGTACTCATAAACACCAAATCTGCCGGCTAAATATTGTTTGCGGTTATAATTCGAGTTTGGAATTCTCCCCTCTGTAGTGGCACATAATGGCAATCTAGCGGATGAAAACCCACTGAAACAGGGAAGTTTCATCTGTTTTTTTTGTGGATTAAAGATCATGACCCTCTATTAGTGATTTCCAACGGTTTCGAACTGTCCGCCCCTCCACTTGAACGAAAGCCCAAGTTAACTTTTAGAACTCATCAAGACCCTTCTTCTACACTGTTTTTCTTATTCGGTCGTCAAAAAAACCACTTGAACAATTTCACCTTTTACTTCTATATCTATCTATCTGTTTCATCAAAAATCTCGTTGTCCTTCATTTATTTTACTTGGTATGAAGGAAAAATAATAAAAGAAAAACCATAAAAGAAAAACCAAAGTCAAACGAAAGTCATATCCGAAATCCCTTTCACATGAGATATTTGAATAGAATGGATAACACGAATTAGCCGGAATTAACAGCACATTTCCAACTCATTCATCCCGTCCCACCCAGCTTTTCATACAGGGTGGCCCAAAAGTCTCTACCCGCTGTTTGACCATGAATTTCTCAAATTTATTAAATTGCATGATTCTCTTTTACAACCTAAATATACGTAATAACACCTGAAATTTCTTATTATGTGGTTTATTTTTTTATATGATTGCTCAAATTTTAGTTTTTGCCGAAATTAATGGATTTTTCGTGTATTTTCGGCAATTCTGACCAAAATACCATGGAAACTGGACATAATTATGTGATTAAATGTTCAAATAATTGTAAAAGAATTTCACATTGCTGAAAACAAGTGTTAACTGGGTTTTTATGATAACTATATAGGAACACAGGTTGATATTACAGTGATTTACGACAAAAAAGTCTGGGTAACCGAAGAAAAATCTACGTTTTTGACAAAAATCGAAAAATTTAAAAATCGGTAAATTAACTTCTAGTCGAGATAATCATGCTCCAACAACTCCCAATGTGTGGATGTATCGTCATAAAACCCCGTTTAGGGCTATTAAAACAAGATAAAGGCTGAAAACTGCCAAATTACCGATTTTGGTCCTAAAAATGACTTGCGCAATTTGGCTCATATTTTGCTGGTCGAAGCCAATAATAATTGTATTTTGTGATAAGTTCAGTTCAAACATCATCATAAAACAGAATTATGCAACTCTTGAGTCTTATAACACGTTTAAATTTAAAAAAAATTCGACTGAAGATCATAAAAGTACAGAAAAAACCTGATTTTCGCCGAATTTCAACAAGTCATAAAATCGTAAGAAATAGGTCAAATCTGACAACATAATTCAATTTTTCAGGTGTTTTTACCTGTATTTGCATATTTGAACACCAATCTTCAAATATAATTTTTTCGAGAAATTCGACGTCAAACAGCGGGTAGAGACTTTTGGGCCTCCCTGTATATGACTAGATCTCATTGTAACGTTTTTCACGCGCCATGTAAAGTAAAAAAATGCGCGTCTTTACACTGTGCATGTTGCAATACGCGACAGCTGAAAGCATGTTGCATTTCGCTGTTTCCACAAACTTCCGTATTCAGTTTCGTCGTCAGATTCGTAGTATTTTTAATCCACCTTCCACCACACCCTTTCTGAATCCATTCACAAGGTGCGATCAACGATTGGCTGCATTGGTCTAGCGGTCGAGAAGAGGAGGGAAAAGTGGAATGTCCCTCTCTTTTGTGGTTTCAGAAAGTAGCGTTTTCCCCTCGAAGTGTAGGTAAAATGGTCTTATTTCTGCGGATTCTCCCCTCTTTGGAGAGATTCCCCTCCCTTCGTAGGTTTGGCTTTTCCGCCAGTGGCTGAAATGCACTAATGGAGCCGCAGTCTTAGATTATTTACGATAAAAAATGTTGACTCGCTCATCTTGACGTCTCTCCAGCGGACATGATGAAAAACGTGGAAATCCCCTTCTTTAGTGTGTAACAATTTTGAATTTTTAGGATGTAGGTAAACTGGCCTCAAAACTACCGGTTCTTCTTCTTTGCAGATTATCTTTTTTCCGAGGATTGGCTTGGAAAATACGGCTTGAATCTGATTTAGTGAAACAGACTCTAAATTATAAAATACTTTCAGTTATTTCCTTTTTATAACTTCACAAGATCAAGCTGAAATAGTGCTAATAAATACTGTTCACCGGCCGCAAAGACGCGTTCTCACGTAAATCAGAAGCCATATTTGTTTTTTTAGTATAGTGTTCTACTGAAAATACGCATCGTTAATACGCAATACAATATTTGGTTACTTGAGAATTTCTGGAACAACAGCTTTCAGCAAACTTGGCGATAAAATATTATTAACATCAGAATGATAATAAGTTTCTTGTGAAAGTAGACAATAATATGACATTCCGATCAAAAGAACAGGTTCCCAGTTCCCACCATTTAGACAGTATCAACACGTAAATCAAGCCAAGCTATTAGCGGACGAGAAGGAGAGGGAAAAGTGGAATTCCCCCCTCTTTGGTGAGTAAAAAAATGCAATATGTTCCTTAAGGTGTATGTAAAATGATCTAAAAACTGCCAGTTTCCCCTCTTTGACGGAATTCCCCTCCCTTTGGTGGTTTGGCTCGTCTGCCAGTAAGCGGACGAGAGGGAGTGAAAAGGAATTTCCTCTTTCTGTGAGATCCAGAAATTTATACCCATAGGGTAGGTAAAATGAGCATAAAACTATAAATTCCTCTCTCTTCCGACAAAATCCCCACCCGTTGGAGGGTTGACTCGTCCGCACGTGAGCCTGCCACCATTTCAAGGCAACTTTTTGCTGATCGTGAGATAAGATTAGTCATAATACTAATAATACTTGGTAATTTTGCGTTTTATGGTGGATATTATTCTCACTGGCAAAGACATTCGCATGATATAGTCACCACTAGCGGACGAGAAGGGGTGGGAAAAGTGGAATTCCCCCTCTTTGGCCTTTAAAAAATGTATAAATTGTTCCCTAAGGTGTAAGTAAACTGGCTTTATTTCTGTCAATTCCCCCCTCTTTGGAAAAATTCCCCTCCCTTTGGAGGATTGGCTTGTCCGCCAGTGATAGTCACTATTTATTTATGAGATAGCTGTATCGAATCGGAATGTGAACATTGTGATTGGGTGTGCTTTCGGATACTTGGATAACCTTTAGTTACTATAGGATGATTTTAGTGTTGTTAAAAGTTCCACGCTCACGTGAGATTAGAGATATACACGAAGTTCAGTGGACTGGCGGACGAGCCAAACCTGTAAAAAGAGGGGAATTTCTTCAAAAAGGAGAAACCGGCAGTTTTCAGAAAAAAATTCTATACCTTGGGGAACAAATTATACTTTTAGAAACTGCCAAAGTAGGGGAATTCCTGTTTTCCCACCCCTTCTCGTCCGCTAGTGTTATAGATAGGATGATGTTAGTGGTGTTCGAACTTCGGATTTCTACGATCACGTGAGTACAGAGATATACACTAAATACCTGTGCAAGGGTATAAAGTGTTTTTTGGACAATATTGAAATATTGAGAAAGCTAACATTACATGAATCAATCATGTAAATCCAGTGCATGTACCCACCACCCCAGGGTGTCATTATGCAACATGACCGGAACATTGCGACCCTCGGGGGTCACCGGGGTTAATGAGCGATCACTGGCGAACGAGTCAAACCTTTAAAGAAAGAGGAATTTCCTCAAAGAGGGGGGAATTGGCAATCACAGGCCATTCTACCTACACCTTAAAGAACAAACTCAACTTTTTGAAACCGCCAAAGAGGGGGGAATACCCCTTTTGTCTGCCCATCTCGTCCGCTGGGTCCGGGGGTCACCACCGGGGTTAATGAGTGATTCGCAGTGTTGTACCACTAAATTACGCACAATGACAATATTAATGTGTTCAACCCCAATATTAGTCGTATTAATGATTGTAATTTGTCAAACGGTTCGGGTTATCATGTGCAATTGCGTCATGGTTGCTGTATCAGGGATCATCTGATCTGGGTGGGCCAATGCCCGTCTGGTTCTGGGTGGGATTGTCATCCATTACTGACTTAGTTGATGATCTCATATCATATCAAGGTTGTTGTTGTTGTTGTTGTTGTTGTTGTTGTTGTTGTTGTTGTTGTTGTTGTTGTTGTTGTTGTTGTTGTTGTTGTTGTTGTTGTTGTTGTTGTTGTTGTTGTTGTTGTTGTTGTTGTTGTTGTTGTTGTTGTTGTTGTTGTTGTTGTTGTTGTTGTTTTTTCTCACGTTGGTCTGCTCGTTGTTTCACCATCGATCAAGCTCAACAGCATTTTTATTACCTCCAATCACTGCGGGCCGATATGGGAAAGTATAACACGTTTTTTCTACACTCCGCTACTTCATACACCATACAGCACTAGCGGACGAGAATGGGTGAGAAAAGTGGAATTCCCCCCTCTTTGGCGTTCTCAAAAAAGTAGATTATGTATGTTAAGGTGTAGGTAACATGGCCTAATTTCTTTTCTGTCAATTCCCCCCTTTTTGGTAAGATTCCCCTCTCTTTGGCTCGTCCGCCAGTGCCATACAGAACTATATACGTAACATTCGACCCACTAGCGGACAAGGGAAGAACGGAAAAGAGGAATTCCCCCCTCTTTGATGTTTTCAAAAAGTAGAATTTGTTTCCTAAGGTGTAGGTGAAACAGCCTCAAAACTGCGAATTCCCCCTTCTTAGACGGAATTCCCCTCCCTTTGGATGTTTGGCTCGTCCGCCAGTGATTCGACCTGTAACAATTTGTAGGTTAAACATACATAAATGTATTGCTTAATATTTGTAGGTGCGCCATGAGCAACTGACTTTACGTTCCCAGGCCTTAATTATAAGGAAATCAATCACCACGTAAAACATCACAGCGAAAGACGATCATGATGATCACGACGAAAGTTTTACTTTCCTTTGACATGGTTTCCCTGAACTTATCATTAAATACTATATTTTTTCATTATTACGCATTATCATTTAAAAAAAACTTTTGCTGTTTTCATTGGGATGGTTTTTTTATTCCAACATTTGGTTTGTTTTATCAGTTTCAACTAGTGGCCACATTAAATCAAATGGCTACCCTTCACGTTTCGTCCTTTTGTCGATGTGATGATAATAAAGCGTTCCCATTAAATACAGTATTCATTTATATTTGCTTTGTGTTTTCCAGGTTTAAAAGAACGTCCGCTGACATTGGTTTTGTATTGCAGACAAATCCAAACATCAATCTTAACTTTTAAAGAAAGCGACGGTTAGCGGTTTTCATTCCAACAAAAAATATAATATGAAACTCTAATGTTGAAAAATAAAGGAACATATTAAATAAATTTTTAATTGCAGTACATCAATAATTAATAAGCCGTTATTAAGCAATCGACCGTGCGCGCAATTTGTCTCGCGACCGCGAGCGCGATATTTCTCGTTTGATGTTATCAAAAACATGTTTTACATGTGTGTAGTGAAAAAATACTACACTATTATTAACCAGCGAAACATGTTTGGTCGTGGTGAGACATCGTTTGGATGAATCATCCACTGACTTCATCGTGCTATTTCTTTATACCACGCAGTATTTCTACTTGTTTGTTTCCTTATTCAGCGGGATTACTGACAAGTTACCCTATATATTGTTTCAGTGTAAAGTTGCTTATTCATTTGCGTTGTATTTAACTTTCAGGCGTTACCAATGGTATCTGATTTCAAAAGTAATGTCGTTCACCATAGACCTGGTTACATTCTAAGGTCCCATTTTTGCCACGATGTATACGAGTATCTTGTTTCACTAGTGTCCCGGGTCAGTGGCGGACGAGCTAAATCCCCAAAGGGAGGGGAATTTCGTCACAGAGGAGGAATCGCTAGTTTCAGGCCAATTAACCGACACCTTAGGGAACAAACTCTATTTTTCGAAATCGCCAAAGAGGGGGGGGGGAATTCCACTTTTACAACCCCTTCTCATCCGCTAGTTGGTCGGGTATTTCATCCAGTTTGTTTCAAACTGTTTTTAGTGGCAACACCTTTCTATACTTTTACTTTCCAGTATTTTGTTGGCTGATTACAAAGTTTTCTTCATTCACCACGTATTACTTGCTTCCTAAACTACAACGTTCATGATTTCATTGAATTTTATGAACTTTAGGTGATTCGGACCTTTCTTGTATTACAAGGATTTAATTTTTTGTCACAAGTTTTACAAGATGAACCACTAGCGGACGAGAAAAGAACAAAAAGTGGAATTCTCAACCTCTTTGACAGTTCCAAATTTTTTTCCTTAATGTGTAGATATAATTATCTAAAACTGCTGATTCCCCCTCTTTGATAAAATTCCCCCTTTTTGGCCCTATTTGCTCGTCCGCCAGTGAGATGAACAGCAGTGTGAATTTGTCGGCTGTACAATTACCTCATTCCCATGCACTGGCGGACGAGTCTAACCTCCAAAGGGAGGGGATTCTTTCCAAAGAGGAGGGAATTGACGAAATCGGGTCATTTTACCAACACCTTAAGGAACAAATTCTACTTTTTGAAAGCGCCAAACAAGGGAAAATTCCAATTTTCCCACCCTTCTGGTCCGCTAATGTTTCCATGAACGTTTAATATTTCCTGCCAAAACCACGTTCCCATAATTACTAAATTCTCGTTCTAAACGGTTTGACATTCGATGACTTCCTGTCTATCAGTGGGCATTTGCCCTTTAGCATAAAAATGCATGCACATTTTATAGGAATAATGCAACACTTAATTCATTATAAAACGTTCCTCTTTATAAAAGCGGACTATAAAGAAAAAGTTTTTATAAAACTGTCTTAAACAGTGAAATTTATCAAAATTAATAATCTCAAAATCTTTAAATACGAAAATTTTCTAACTACAGTAGTATGGGAAAATGTACAACGAGAGAAATGCAAATTATTGCCCTTTTTAATATTAGCGACTGGCTGTCCCGTTCGTGCATCCGTTCGGTCGTATAAATATGCCTGAATAATTCAACGTACGAATTACGAATTTAATTAGGATTACGCTGAAATCCTCGCAAAATGGAGATTGAATTATTCACTAAATTTTACTCTGATAAAGAAATCTCTGAGTGTTCGGAATTTACTCCTCTCGTCTAATTTATGCTCCAGCTTCCGTTTTGAATGTATTCCGATGTATGTATTCAGTTCAGTTGATGATTTACGTAAGGACTTCCGCTTTGTGAAAAAACAATTCGTAAGCGTTCATAAATTCAGCGGTTGTTAAACAAATAAATAATTAATTCTTTTTCGTTCGATTCCATGATTAAATGTCCGACTGATATTTTCACGTTTAGTCTTTGAAAGTTTCTTGTTTTAATTGACAATAATCAGTCAAAACAGTGTTCCAATTTCTGCTCGATTGGTGGAATAACCTTGAATTTTTTCTTCGTCGAAATTTTTTCGGCTTTTTTTGTTTCTGACTCGGTGTCGGTACCGCCCATGCTAATGTTAATCACGTCTTGCGGGTTTTTTGATGCGTAGAATCAATTAATTCTGATTATTTTACTATTTGACTTTAATTATTTTACTATTTTACTTATTTTATGCAAGTTCGGTGAACATGCATATTTATTTATACATTCATTGTCGAGATTGGCAGTTAATTCACTCATGTTCTTCATTCAAAATACAAAAATTTCATCACTCAATCATTTTGTTATTGAGAATTTTTTTATCACGATTGTTAATTTTTTCTTAAACCCACACTGACTTTTTTAGATTAGCGGGGTGCTAAACCAAGGAAATCATTGTAGACGACTCTATTTTATGATGCATTTTGTTTTATTGTTGCATGTGAAACGGA
>OZ038448.1:7216198-7291198 GCA_964036265.1 Daptonema setosum
CGGAAATCCACCAAAACAAGGCAATTGATTTCTTCAATGCGACCTACCAAAATGAAGTTTCCAATTTTAATTCCATTAGCCATTTATTTCGAAGAAAACTACAAAACCTTTTGTATTGTTTCCTGGTATGAACAAAACGTTTTTATGGTTAGATTACGGTGTTATGGTGTAGTATGTTTGGGCCTATATTGTTTCGTAAAACCGCTTTCGTGAAGTCTCATTACTTGTTTATTGCGTGAAAATTTTGTACTGCCTCTTTCTACTCCACAAATACGCATTTTTCAGCATTAACAAAAGCTAACTCCGGGTGACCTAATGTTTCATGCCGGATTAATCATGGTCCACCATGGGCAAAACATGGGCCAAAAATGGGCAAAACATGGTGCGCCATGGGCAAAACATGGACCATCTTGGTGAATCCATGGTCGTTCCTTGGTCAGACTTGCCTATGCTTATACACGTAAAACCACCATGGGAGACCATGGTTGGGCAATCCTTGGCCCATGTTTGGGCAAAGATAGGACCAAGATTTTGTGCCGTTTATTAGGTCAGGGACTGTATTTCTGTCAATTCCCCCCTCTTTGGAAAGATTCCACTCCCTTTGGAGGTTTGGTTCGTCCGCCAGTGCCTTAATCGTAATTTACTATAATTCTAAAGCAACTGAAAACGCCCATATAGCTTGGTCCTTGTTTCTTGTTATAAAAAATTATATTTGACGACCGGTTACGCAGTATGCAATGAATTAAGCGCAGTTTGCGTGTGTTGTTCAAATGTAATGTGAGAAAGATTTTAGTTCTCGAAAAAAAAAACGCGTCAAAACCATATTTGAATTCAAACTGCGCGCCAAAAAGTTTTTGACTAACAAGAAACCCTGGATAGGCTTTAACGAATCTGTTTTGAAATTAGGTATGAATACATAACTTTTCTAGCATCTATGTACATGTATATTTCAGTGAATTTCATTAACAACGAAAAGCATGGTTCACAATGCCACCAACGCTGATTTATTTAGTGCCATAAAATTGCAGAGCCGCACTACTATTCATCGATTTGAAATAATTCAAATCCAATTCTAAATTCAGACTCCTTTTTGTTTGTATAGTCTGTGCAGCATATTTCGCCTCTCAGCAGCAATTTGTAAAAAAAAATTGCACGCAATTACGTTTGAATAATTTTCTACATGGCTACTGTTTCATTCGACCAATAATAAACGTTATTGTATTATTTTTAATAAACGTTATTTTCATGTTATCCTTATCAAAACATGTGAAACTGTGGTTTGAAACTAGCGGTGGGAAGAAGAATTAAAATTCCAGAAAAATTTTTGCTTGAGAGGCGATATATACTGCACAAACTGTAGGTTCATTATAGTCAGCTGGAAAGCGTGGTCCTGTGATTTCACATACATGCATTCATACATTCACTATGTATGTACACTGTATGCACTAGCTGAATAGAAGGTGTGGGAAAAGTTGAATTTCCCTGAGGTGTAGGTAAAATGACCTGAAAACTGCCAATTTGACTCCTGCCCTATCATTGACAAAATTCCTCTCCCTTCGGAAAATTAGCTCGTCCGCCGGGAATTGTATGAACAAAGGCCGTGTGTACATCAGTAAGAATATGGTAGCTAATGGCAACAACTTGTTGTGCCCAGTAGTGATAATTTACCGAACATGACATTTTAAACTTCTGGTTAACAGAAGTCAAGTGTAAACCTGTTAAGTGACTGAACAATTAATATAGTTTTCAAATGTTAACTGCGAAGTTAGGACATCCAAAACTATAAATAGGTTTCTCAATCATCTGTTATTTTCTGTACCACAAGATTATGGTAGCCCATAGCAACCGCTCGTTGGTGTGATGATAAAAGTACAGTACATCGCGATACCCTATGTTCTACACTACTACATTAGCGGACGAGAAGGGGAGAGAAACGTGGAATTCCCCCTCTTTGGCGATTCAAAAAAGTTTAACTTGTTCCCTAAGCTGTGATAAAACGGTCTCAAAACTGCAAATTCCCCCCTATTTGGTGAATTTCCCCTCCCTTTAAAGAAATAGCTCGTCCGCCAGTGCACTACTACGATTGCTTTCACGCTGTTACCTTCAAGACAAATTTGTTTTGTATAAAGCAATTTTCAGTTAATAAAAAACATTTAAAACTATGAATTTGGTTAACGAAGTCGAAAAAACATGAAGCATATTGAAGAAACATTGATAATGAAGCATATTTTTCTCTTGGAACCTTGGTATCAGTGCTTTTTTGCTATTTTCACATTTTTCTATTCTATAACTACAGGGTGTCCCACGTAACTTGCAATATTCTGCGAGGCCGCCAAAAATTTTGTGGTTGAGCTATTTAAAAAATTAAAAAAGCAAATGAAAGCCCATTTTATAAAGTTTTATTTGCCGCATACTAAAAGTTCATAGCTATTACGCAGATCGAGATATTTCTATTTCCCTAAAAGTAGTCATTTTCAGTTATGAAATTTCAGTGGGCTTGGTGATCAACACCACCGGTTTAAACCTATTTAAATGGCTTTATTTTGTCAAGAAGTTTGAAAGCTGATCATTTCCCGTGCAATTAAATGTAAAAAGGTGGTTTTGTGATTCAAAATACGGTTTTGAGGATAAATCGGTAATGTGTCTTGTTTGTGATTTTTATGTCTTTTGATGACTCCTGGCGGGGTTTCGATCGATTATCCAACGTATAAATTTGTCCCATCATGATTTAACAAAAACACATTTATTAATAATGATAACACAAACTTATTTTCATACTTATATCAACTTTTCAATGAAATACTGTGTTTCTAGAACAATTTTTAGAACCCCCGATGAGACATCAAAAACTTGAAATGTCTACTTCTGGAAAATTAGCCAAAACTCGAGAACTGTTTGTACAAAAAACCTCTGGTACGTGGCAAACAAAACTTTACAAACTGGGCTATCATTTGCTTTTTTAATTTTTAAAATAGCTCCACCACAAAAAATTTTGTGGCCTCGCAGAATGTTGCAAGTTACGTGGGACACCCTATACATCAAAACTCCCATACTAACTGAACAGTGTGCGAGAGAATTCGGGGTGAATAATTCATGCTCTGCAAATAATGTAATACATTTACCTTTAAATATTTCATTTTCAGTAGTTTTTATTATTTTATTGACCGACTTCGCTAACCTGGTGGCCCGAATTTTGCACATGTGTATTTGGGTTGAGCAACCACCAACTGACTGACTGAAAATATTTTTAACCACTGGTTTTTTATGAGGTTTTGATGTGAGATTCTTACAAAACTTAATTATGTCGGCAATTTGTTACTTATCGAAGGTGTTAGCTTCAAATACAGAACCCAGAGTGGCACTAGCGGACGAGCTAAACTTCCAAAAAATGGGGAATTTTTTCAAAGAGGGGGAATCGGCAGAATTTCGGCCATTTTACCTACACTTCAAGGAACAATTATTGAATGAATACACTTGACGAAATCAACTTACATTATAATTTATGATTGTTGATTAAATTAACTTGTATCACCATAAATGTCTTCGTAGAATAGTATGGTTAATGAGGAGAAGTGAGCTAACGCGGTAATGTTCGCTACAATTGGTGAGTATAGCTATTTCTATTGATTACGAGACTAATTTTGAATGCGCGCCTTCACTTTTCAACAATGAACATCCTGAATTGCAAGCAGCATAAACGCTGGTATCCGTATAGTATTCATGATAAGGTTTTTTCTGGTTTTTTTTCTAGAAAAAAACAGCATATCTGATCTTGAAAATGCACTAAGCATTTTTTCGGTCACCTAAGTATTCGTGTACGTACGATGTCTATGTACGCACATAATTACAGCTTTCATCAAGCACGTAGCACTGGCGGACGAGCTAAATACCCAAAGGGAGGGGAATTTCGTCAAAGAGGGCGGAATTGGCAGTTTTTAGGCCACTTTACCTACACCTTAGGAAACAAATTCGACTTTTTGAAAACGCCAAAGAGGGGGAATTCCACTTTTCCCACCCCTTCTCGTCCGCTAGTGGCACGTAGGGATTAGTTTTCAATTATTTGTCTTTTTTATTGTTTTTACTATTTCTTGTTTTCAATTTTTTTACTATTTTTTGTTTTCAATTTTTTTACTATTTTTGGTTTTTTATTATTTGTTTTCTATTATTAAAAACTTCCCGAATGTTTAGTTAAGATGTTATGTACACATTCTGACCGCTGCCAATTAATTCTGAGCGCTCTCACCTCAATCATGATTCATGAATAAAATGTATCCGCAATCTTTCAGACGAACGTAACTTTTCCAATATCGTAAATCAAAAACTGCCATTGGATGTCAATATTTGCCAAAGATATATCGAGAAAAATTTCATCAACTTATTCGTAAAATTTTCCCATGCTTAAAATTTTTAATTCTGTCATGGTCAACGGCGCACAGCATTCTGTATAGTCATTCCGTACTATTCAGTAGTTCCGATTAGTAATCGACTATACTACTAGTGCATTGTGTTTGCATTTATCATTGCAGTGCACTGCGTGTCATTGTTACTACTTTTAGTTAGGATGGTGGTCCTGCCAATAATTTCATCTACTAGCGGACCAGAAGGGGTGGAAAAGTGGAACTACCCCCTCTTTGGCGTTTTCAAAAAGTAGAATTTGTTCCCTAAGGAGTAGGTAAAATGGCCTAATTTCTGCTGTTTCCCCTTTCTTTGTGAAGATTCCCCTCCCTTTGGAGGTTTGGCTCGTTCGCCAGTGATTTCAGCTTGTCATCTGATTGTGTGCCATCCTTGGCGGACGAGCCAATCCTCCAAAAGGGGGGGGGGGGGAATTCCCTCAAAGAGGGGAGAATTGGCAGTTTTGAGGCTATTTCACCTATACCTTAGGGAACAAATACTGTTTTTGATAACGCCAAAGAGGGGGAGTTTCATTTTTACACTTCTCGTCCGCTAGTGTGTGACAGTGGCACGTGGGATGAATGTATACAGGGTGTCTCATCCAAGTGGAAATCAATTGTTATTGCAACAATTTAGTTTGCTCGCAATTTTCACCAGTGCTAAAACATTTTTTTTACAAACATTTGATTTTTTAGATATTTAGAAATTCGTTCAGTGTTCTGCATTAAAAGCGTGGAAATATCAAGATTAAACAAAAAATAGGAAACGTTATGTCTAAACTGAAGCCTGATACAAAACATTTCAATGTTCACAAGTTTTTCAAAAAGTTTTTTTTATGTTGTCAGAATATTTCGCTAATTATATCATGCATTTTCAATGAAATTAAACGAGTTTGATGATGCCCTGGTTTACAACCTATCAAAATTGCATAAAAAATCTGGAATTCTCGAGTCTAGACTGATTTTCAATTTATTAAATAAATAAAAAATTTCGGTTGTTTTATCAAATATCGACAAATTCGACCATGAATATAGAATCTTAAAAATTGTTCATCCAAAACCAATGTTGTCGACAGTACTAGGCAGTCTAGTACGGAACCGAGCTTTGTTGATTTGAATTCTACCTGATAAAGTTTCCTTCATAGAGTGGGCTAGATTTCGTTGTGTTGTACTGTAATATGTCATTGTCTTGTAATATTAGTTAACACAGCCGGTATGACTGTAACCAATTAACAGTTGCAAATAAACTTTGTGGTTTTTTCATATCTATCAGTGCTTCTCAGCTCGGCTTAACATCAGTTTTTCCATCAACAATCAATATGCAATAATAGAAAAAACTGGAAAATTGTATGTTTTTTTGTAAAATACCCACGTTTGTTTACACAGTATAAATACAGTATTTTGTCAACATTCAGAGGTGGTGTAAAGGCAGTGGCTTTTATCCCAAGCACTAGCATTAAAAGTGGAATTCCCCACATCTTTGGCGTTTTCAAAAAGTAGAATTTGTTCCTTGAGGTGTAGGTAGAATTACCTGAAAACTGCCAATTCCCCCCTCTTTGACGAAATTCCCCTCCCTTTAGAGAGTTATCTCGTCTGCCAGTGATCCCAAGCGGTGCTAACAACGTTTTCTATTGTTGTCGGTGTTTACCCCTGATTTCGGTGAATACACAATGATTCATACCACTGGCGGACGAGCTAAATATCCAAAGAGAGGGGAATTTCATCAAAGAGGAGGAACTGTCAGTTTTCAGTCGGTTTCATCTACACATCAGGGAACGAATTATACTGTTTGAAAATGTCAAAGGGGGAATTCTACTTTCCCCTCTTTTTCTCGTCCGCTAGTGATTCATGCCACACATGAACATGATTCCAAAACCGTCCATTCTCCTGTTATACCTGGAGGGAAAATTTTGTTTAATTTGTTAAAATAATTTTTTTTGCATACTGATCACAAGCGCTGATGTACAAACATCCACCATTTGGTTAGAACATGATACATTTGAGAAACAACATTTCTTAAACTGAGAAACTTCGCTCAAAAAAGGCTATCTCAATGTTTGCTTGACATTATAAGTTCAGTTAAAGCAAAACAGTTTATAAAAAATGTAGAGGACAGATAATTTTCGGGATTTTCAGTAGAAGAATCTGGTAAATATGGAGTATAGTGATTTTTTATTTATTAAAAACTGCATTTTTCAAAGATTTGTAATTCTCACTAAATCTGCATGATTCCGCTGCTGTTTATGTACATGGTATTTGGCAAATGAAACGAACTTTTTGGGTAAGCTTACCAAACGCAGTATTTGTGTATTATTTCCATGCAAAATAGAAAAATACGTAGATCTATATTTTTTTAACCCGTTTTACGAACCATTCAATGAGGTGCTTTTGCACTCAATGTCTATTCGAAATCACTCGAACTTTTTAAAGTCTTTTTATCATCTTTATTTATTCTGATTTTTAATTTAAAAAAATTATCATCTCATCCGTGTTTCTTGTTGATCAGATCGAGGTCGAACAGTAAAATTTTTATCAATTATTTTATCACTTATTTTATCAATTTTTTATCATTATCAGTCTGTCAGACAGTCAGTGCAACGTATCGATCGACCTCTGACTGGCTGCTAAGCTTAATGTTAGCTATGATATTTACAAGTTAAATACAAACGGACGATTTTGGATTACAAAAGTCAACAAAACATCGGTCGAAAATGTTGTATAACGGTGTTGATCACAGGCGGTACGGTACATACATGAGAATAATATATAGTTTCCACGCGGACGAGCTATTCCTCCAAAGGGAGGGGAATTTCTTCAAAAAGGGGGGTATTAGCAGTGTTTGGGGCCATCTCACCTTTACCGTAGGGAAGAAGTTCACTTTTTGAAAGTGCCAAAGAGGGGGGAATTCCACTCCTTCCCTTCTCGTCCGCTAGTGGACTGAATGACAAATTTACCGACGGATTGCCAGACAAACTGAAAGATACGCTGTATGTTACCGTACAGTGCAAAATTTGTTAAAGACCTATGTAGGATAAAACGTGACAAAACATCACCGAATACTATCCGACAAAGTCGAAAGCCGACGTATGTACAGGGTGTCCCACTTAAAAGTCACATTTAGTTTTTGCTAAAACCACCTACTGTATTTGAAAGTTTTTGAAAGCGTCCAAAACGTTTGTCATAAATTCTCCTGCATTTGCATTAAAACTTCTAAATCGATTGTATATAACACATTTTTAGTGAAAACAAAACGTTTAAATGGGACACCCTGTACATAACGAAAATGTTGTTTGCAGTTTGTAAACATTCTTCTGATTTCAATGACGGTCGATGGACAATCATTATTTCACTTTTATTTGACCAGAGTATCAAGAAGAGTGACTCGTTGATTTCATTCACTGATACAAATGTTCATCGCAAATATTGATTCAGTTGCGTAATGTATCTCCAGTGTTACAATGGCACATTTTAAAACATTATAGTTACTTTAATTACTGTTACCATCCGGTTGCTTGCTGATGCTCTGCTTTATGGTTTGACATTTCTCTTCCTTGGATTGCTTGAGGGTGTACTTCCTGAATGTATATAAAATACATCCAATATTTACCTAGTGATTCGACTGGTCTGATCCATCCTATCACATTATGTACAATGAAATATTTATCGTTGTAAATACATATGAAAAGTTTATGTGGGCCAAGGTCACATAAGAAAAAGTCTAAGTGAGTGACCACTGACTACTGACCAGTAGCCGAGATCAAACAACAAGGATCTGTTCTTCTTGTTGACTCACAAAAGTGTCGTTAGGCTTGTGCACTAGCGGACGAGCGAAACCTCTTAAGGAAAGGGAATCTTTCCAAAGAGGGGGGAATAAACAGAAATTAGGTCATTTCATTTACACCTTAGGGAACAAACTCTATTTGTTTAAAAATTCCAAAAAGGGGGGAATTCCACTTTTCCCTCCCCTTCTCGTCCGCTAGTGGGCTTGTGCAGATACACCACAAACTCTACCATCGTTCTCTACCGAAGAAGCCATCATTCGAACCACGCACTAATTTTTCCCCAGTTTTTTTATCGAGTCGTAATCGACCGTATACAAATTACCATCCGCCACTCAATCGATCAACAACGAATCGTGACATGTGTACACTCGTACCTGACCTGGTACTGTACACAGTGGCGGATTACACTAGCGGACGAGATGGGGTGGGAAAAGTGGAATTCTCCTCTATTTGGTGTTTTCAAAAAGTAGATTTTTGTTCCTTAAGGTGTAGGTAAAATGGCCTGAAAACTCCCATTCCCCCTCTCTTTGACGAAATTCTCCTCCCTTTGGAAGATTAGCTCGTCCGCCAGTGGCGGATTATACGCCGAATTTGAAGCTATCTATCTTCAATCTATCATTGGAGCCACTAGCGGACGAGGGAAGAACGGAAAGGTGGAGGAATTCCCCCCTTCTTTGGCAATTACGAAAAGTAGAATTCCGTTCCCTAACGTGTGGGTAAGCTGACTTATGTATTATCTGCCAATTCCCCCCTCTTTGGAGAAATTCCCCTCCCTTTGGAGGTTTGGCTCGTCCGCCAGTGATGGGAGCTGGTCAAATTTTTTATTCTGGTGATTTGAACGTCTTATTTTCTATTCTAATGATTTTAAAAGTCTTTTTTTTTTCTATTCTGATGATTTGAACGTCTTATTTTCTCTTTCAAAAGCTGCGGGTTTCTGAAGCTGATGTGATTTATGCCATTCCGCGATTTGTTCCCAAGCAATTGTGGCTTGTCTGTTTACCGCCACTCACTGGCGGAAGAGCCCATCTTCCAAAGGAAGGGGAATTTTACCAAAGAGGGGGGAATCGGCTGTTTTCGGGCCATTTCACCTACACCTTAGGGAACAAATTCTAATTGTTAGAAACGCCAAAGAGGGGGGATTTTCACTTTTCCCAACCCTTCTCGTCCGCTAGTGCCGCCACTGAATGTTTAACTTCTAAATACGTAGATGTGTAATGGATGAGAATAATGAAAACGGCAGTAACAGTGATCTATTGAGGTGTTCATTCGTAAAGTTGGTATGTTGTTTCTTGCCCAAAACGTCTGATAACTAGTGTTAACACGCACATCAATCATCATCACCCCATGCTATACTGTTGTAAACTATACTATGGTGTCAACCGAGTTGAGTTGAGTCTAGCGAGGTTTCATTATCATGTTGAGTCTAGCGATGTTTCATTATCAGCCGTTTTGGGCAATATTTTTGCTTGCAGAAACAACCGACGGGCTTTTATAAGAAAGTAGTACCAGCTTTGGGAATCTGTGGATGACTTTCGTTATTCCCAGCTGTATTTCGATACAGCCATGTTTACAGATAAACAAACCACCGGGAACGTTCAACAATTTATTCAGCTATACCGCTTTTTAACTTTTTTTTAATTTTGCTAATTTTGCAGATAAAAAGTTTTTTTATTCAGCTATAGCGCTTTTTAATATTTTTTTTTTGTGTTTTGTCAATTTTGTTGACAAAAAAGTTTCCTTAATCCGCTATACCGTATTTTGATTCTTATATATTTTGCCCAGTTTTTTTGATAATAAGATTCTTTATTCAGCTTTACCCCATTTTGATTTTTCTTATATTTTGCCAATTTTGTTGATAAAAAGAATGTCTAATTATTCCATACTTATAAGCATGCATATTTTCACATACAGTTTCACAGGTATTTTTAGGCAGTGTAAAATGAGAGAATAATTAAAGCATCAGTTTCTATCCCTATCCAAAAATGACAAACATTTCCGATTTGGTGAAGATATCAACGTGTAGGACGTAAACAATGGCATCGACAAAGTTTCAAAATAAGACATTGCATCGATATGTGGCTGTAGCAATATTTCTAATTTCCCCATTCTACAAGTTTTTCGAACGTCGACGATTGTTGCATCGAAAATGATTTTAGCTTGATTTTTCAATCTTACCGCTTCACCGAATTGGAAACGTTTATCATAACGGCTGCATAAGCAATCGCTCATCATGCTGGTACAATTAGAATATGTACATTCCATTCCAACTGAACATTATGCCGCTTCACACACCGGCGGACGAGCTAATCCTACAAAGGTAGAAGAAGATCATCAAAGAGGGGGGATTAGCAGTTTTCATGCCATTTTATCTACTCCTTAGGGAACAAATTCTACTTTTTGAAAACGCCAAAAAGGGGGGAATTCCACTTTTTCCTTACCATCTCGTCCGCTAGAGGTTTCACATCTCCGTTCTTCTCGTACATGCGATACCTGAACCCCAAAAATCGTGTATTACTATATATTCTGTTCGTATATATTTCTTCTTTCTAAATCTTTAGTGGTGGTCTTGCACAAAAGCTCAATATACATAGCAATAATAAATATTTTTTCAGATTTTACTTTTTTCTTAAAAGTTTATTCTCAACATTATGTTTCAGAAACAAAAATGTCGGACGATTACAAAGTGTGGAGTACGGAATACGAAGTGGAACACTTGATTCAAGGTGGGAAAGTGAAGAAATCAAAGTTATTGGAACATGACTTTGTTGGTATTCACTCACTCACTCACTCACTCACTCATTCACTCACTCACTCACTCACTCACTCACTCACTCACTCACTCACTCACTCACTCACTCACTCACTCACTCACTCGTTCACTCGTTCACTCACTCACTCGCTCAATCATTCACTCACTCACTCACTCACTCACTCACTCAGTTACTCATTCAATCACTCATTCACTAACTCAATCAGTCATCCACTCACTCACTCACTCACTCACTCAATCGCACACTTACTCACCCAGTGTTTCTAGATATGGTGTGGAACTGGTTCCAGCCTGCTGATCGTGTACTACTTATATGCGACATTGGTAACGATACTGCATTGTACCGGTGACAAACAGCCGGTGAGTAAGCGAATGAGTGAGTGAGTGAGTGAGTGAGTGAGTGAGTGAGTGAGTGAGTGAGTGAGTGAGTGAGTGAGTGAGTGAGTGAGTGAGTGAGTGAGTGAGTGAGTGAGTGAGTGAGTGAGTGAGTGAGTGAGTGAGTGAGTGAGTGAGTGAGTGAGTGATTGTGGACGACAGTTAACATTTTATTGGTTTAGCATTCATCAACATCTTCATGAGCACGGGTGGTCTTTTGGTGTTCTCATTTTGCATCTACGTAATTTATCGACATTACTGCTATTGTGTGCATTTTGTTGCTCAGCAACAACAACAACAACAACAACAACAACAACAACAACAACAACAACAACAACAACAACAAACAATCGATAAAACACCAAAGCAAAGCTCAATACCAATTATTATGGACCCTTGTGACTGGGAGAAAATACCTATTGAGCAACTACATTCCATCAGCCATTAACTCGATTTTTATTCATTTTTCCGGCGACAGAAAGAAAATGAATCATTTGATTTATCTATGGAAAATTGCAATAATAAATAAATTATCCTATTAAAATTGTTTTCCTGATTTTAAAATGTACTGTATATACCACATTATATTCAATGTACACTGTTTTACAAGAGCATTCCATTTATATTGGGAATAAAAATTCAACGACCAAAAGCATTTTCATGGTGTTAAACTAGTTTAATTGGAAAATTGACCGGTGTAAACATCCAACCCTTAGAATATCACTCACTTTTGAACGAAGCAGTAAAAATTTTTGCTATATATTGTAAAGAGGTATATAGCGAAACTTAATGCAAAAACGCGGTAACTCGATATACTCGAACAAAGTATGTATCTTACATTGAATCTGGCAATGTTATTGACTTGGTCCTAACACATCTTTACAATTGTCCTAATCACGGATGTTTCAGAGTTATTCCGAAAACATGTAAAAACTTGAAATTTTATGTTACTTCGTATTTCATCTACCTCTAAAACAGAACGGTGTTAAGACAGGAATAAGTAGTAAAGCCCGTATTTTGTTTATGCAAGAAAAAGTTTTGCTGAAAGCGTCTGATAATGAAACATTACTAGCCTCAACTCAACTCGGTGGACACCAGGGTTTAACACAGTAGAGCATCGGGTGATGATGATTGATGTGCGTGTTAACTTAACACTGATTATCTGATGTTTCATTATCAGTTACTTTGAGACATAATTTTGTTTCAAGAAATAACATATTGGCTCTGGTGTGTATTGTGAGATGTACAATCATAGTAGCTGACTGTCTGTCACTTTAAATATCCAATAACTCGTCAACTTGACGCCATACGGCGATACATTTCAAAGAATGTACATTCATGACGGACTGGCGCTAACACTCCTTCATCATGAAACACTCATTTATCCCACCATTACGAACGTTCGACTTCTTTAGAACTTTTATCAAAACCGCCATTCAATTGAGTTCCCACGAACAATTTTTCAGTATGTTGGTCACTCTAGACGTGCAACAGAATAAATCATTTCGTTTGTCATTTGCGTGTGAGAGTCAGTCAGTCAGTCAGTCAGTAATTAGTCAATTAAGTATTCAGTCAGTCAGTAACACAGTCAGTCAGTCTGTCATTCAGTCAGTCAGTCAGTCAGTCAGTCAGTCAGTCAGTCAGTCAGTCAGTCAGTCAGTCAGTCAGTCAGTCAGTCAGTCAGTCAGTCAGTCAGTCAGTGAGTCAGTCAGTGAGTCAGTGAGTCAGTGAGTCAGTGAGTCAGTCAGTCAGTCAGTCAGTCAGTCAGTCAGTCAGTCAGTCAGTCAGTCAGTCAGTCAGTCAGTCAGTCAGTCAGTCAGTCAGTCAGTCAGTCAGTCAGTCAGTCAGTCAGTCAGTCAGTCAGTCAGTCAGTCAGTCAGTCAGTCAGTCAGTCAGTCAGTCAGTCAGTCAGTCAGTCAGTCAGTCAGTCAGTCAGTCAGTCAGTCAGTCAGTCAGTCAGTCAGTCAGTCAGTCAGTCAGTCAGTCAGTCAGTCAGTCAGTCAGTCAGTCAGTCAGTCAGTCAGTCAGTCAGTCAGTCAGTCAGTCAGTCAGTCAGTCAGTCAGTCAGTCAGTCAGTCAGTCAGTCAGTCAGTCAGTCAGTCAGTCAGTCAGTCAGTGAGTCAGTCAGTGAGTCAGTCAGTGAGTCAGTGAGTCAGTCAGTCAGTCAGTCAGTCAGTCAGTCAGTCAGTCAGTCAGTCAGTCAGTCAGTCAGTCAGTCAGTCAGTCAGTCAGTGAGTCAGTCAGTGAGTCAGTCAGTGAGTCAGTGAGTCAGTCAGTCAGTCAGTCAGTCAGTCAGTCAGTCAGTCAGTCAGTCAGTCAGTCAGTCAGTCAGTCAGTCAGTCAGTCAGTCAGTCAGTCAGTCAGTCAGTCAGTCAGTCAGTCAGTCAGTCAGTCAGTCAGTCAGTCAGTCAGTCAGTCAGTCAGTCAGTCAGTCAGTCAGTCAGTCAGTCAGTCAGTCAGTCAGTCAGTCAGTCAGTCAGTCAGTCAGTCAGTCAGTCAGTCAGTCAGTCAGTCAGTCAGTCAGTCAGTCAGTCAGTCAGTCAGTCAGTCAGTCAGTCAGTCAGTCAGTCAGTCAGTCAGTCAGTCAGTCAGTCAGTCAGTCAGTCAGTCAGTCAGTCAGTCAGTCAGTCATTCAGTCAGTCAGTCAGTCAGTCAGTCACACACTTCTACTCGGTGCGTCACGCTGAGTCAGCTACAGTCGCGTGTGAATAAATTAGTTATTCGTGAATGGCTAACTGGTTAATGAAGTGATTTATAATGTGCGATAATCGGGCGTGTGTGTTGTTGGATTAGATTGATTGCGATGTTCATACTCACTAGCGGACGAGTAGGGGAGGGAAAAGTCGAATTCCCCCCCCTCTTTGGTGATTTCAAAAACTAGAGCTTTTTCCTCAAGGTGTTGGTAAAATAGCATAATTTCTGTCCATTCCCCTCTCTTTGGAGAGATTCCCTCCCTTTGGAGGATTAGCTTGTCCGGCAGTGTTCATACTGGGTAGATCTTCATTTCGGTAACAACAAGACTACAGCCGATGCAGCGGGTTATGTCTTGTAACTTTAGAATGGTTGATCACAGTTACCACATTACAATACTTTATGAGTAATTAACCTTGCACGTTATTTGACATTTTAGGATCAGTATTTATTACTTTAGGATAGATTTTTGGTATTTTAGGAAACGTTGCACAAAACTCGCTGCATCGACTGTAAGTGGATGACGATGGTTGTATTGATAAACACCAAACCTGAACCAGTCACGAAAACTGGGTCAACGAAATCATAATATAATGCCCAGTTTTTTCTGAACAGACTCAGTAAATTTCGTTTGTGAGTGCCGGCCCTTCCAAGTGGAGGCTCACATGGTTTTCAGGAAAGAAATAATCTGACCCAAAGTGAAAATGTTGGTTTCCATCATAGGATATTAGAACTTCTATTTTGGTTTCTATTATGGTTTCGATCATAGAACTCCATTCTGGTCATTTCAGAACATCAATTTCTTTTTGTGTACTACATATTTAATCAGAGAACGACACTAAGGGCGCGTTCAGAGTCTTCTCAAGAATTTTATTTGTAAAACTTTCGGAGCTCATAAAAAAAGTTCTGTTCCCAACCAAATAATTAAAAATAAACAATCGTGAACAAATTTTTTTATGTGTACCAAAAGTTTTACAAATAAGGTTTTTAAGACTTTTTCAAGACAACTCTTCACGAGCCCTAACTATTCAGCAACATTAATCATATCTTCCATTCTTCACGCCCGTCATGTTCGCAGCGTCAAGCCGTCGTGGTTGATAATAATATTACGGACTAATAATAATTAAAAACTAGCAGTGACCACCGTCACAGTCAACCTATAAGAATCCGTCAACCGCGTAATTTATTACCTGGTAATACTTCGTTCATTACTTGAGTTGTCTTTATTACACGCTATGATTTTCACTACCGGTTGGTTTTTATCGAGTTTTATTTAATTATTTTTTCCTTAAGTATTTACAAAAAATATAAAATTGAAACTTTCCCTGCTAAATAATGTACAATGCTAAATAATGTTGTCTGCTAAATAATGTTGTCACCTTTGTACAATATTTATGTACAATATTTTACAAATATCTATTAATTTACTTCTTCATTGTTTGTTGGAGCCAATTAAAATTTCTGATAATCGTAGAACATAAACGTAGAATACGAATTCACTGGTTCGTGTGGCCTTTCAACAAATATATTTGGTTCATCAGTATGTAGGTTTAGGTAGGTACATCTTGGTATCCGCAATATCGGGTTCTGATTAACATCTGCCATCCTAAACAATGTCTAAATTTGTTATACCCTCCCATACATCAGTATCCATGGCCACAAAAGTTCCAGTACCAAAAAAAGCCGAAAAACATCTCTTCCAATCTGATCTAGTTTGCATGTATCTTCCGGAACGTGGAAGTTATGGAAGCGTGAATTGAATCGGACACAAGAATAGAGACGTCGGCACATGCAGCAACTGATTTCATTTGTGTTCCCAGCAAACATGTCCAGCCAGAATGCTCTGGTTTGGAGCTCTGGTTTCACATGATATCAACAGCGGACGAGAAGGGGTAGAAAAATAAAATTCCCCCCTCTTTGGCATTTTCAAAAAGATGAATTTGTTCTTCTAGGCGTAGGGAAAAATGTCTGAAAACTGCCAATTCCCCTCTCTTTGACGATATTCCCCTCCCTTTGGAGGTTTAGCTCGTCCTCTAGTACATGCATGATATATGTAAACCAAGTGGATGTCGTTCTCACTTTTGATATGGAAGCTGATATTATATTCACAATTTTCATTACACGTACTCTGCGTGGAAGCAGGTCTTTTTAAAGAAAGACGTTCGAAAACTGCTTCGAAGAACTGCTTACTTTCCGCCTATGTAAGGCACACAATCAAGTAAAGGGCTACCTGGGATTTCATTGAAGAGTTGTGGTGTCAACTATTCCAACTTTGAATCGTTAGCTGCATCCAATGGAAGAGAAGATGATGCATAACAGCCGGCTGACTCAACTCAACCCAACAGCTGTATGCTATAACATGCAATCATCATGTTCAGTGGGTGTTACCCGGGTTGGACAAGTTAACGTGTCATTTGTTCACTTGAATCTCAAGAAGCTCTTTATGAATACTACAGCTGTGGTTTGTTATTCAATACAACGCCAGTGTAGTTTCTTCTGCTAAGCCCTGGCATTATTTATGCCATACACATGTGCCGAAGCAACCAACAAGTGTAGCAATATTGTACATACCATGTGCATCGTATTCAATGTAAGTGCTGAGGAAACATGAATCGTGATATGTACCATGAAACCGAAACGACCTTTGGCAGTCCGAACGTGTACGCATCTGACTCAGTTATGTTTTAACAGTAGGCTACAGCAGAAGCATTATAACTCTTTTCCTAAGCCTCGATAGAGTGTTTCATTGGGGTCCGGTCAGTTTCCCGAAAATCTGTTTCCCGAAAATCTTTTTACCGAAATTTTTTTTTCCGAAAATTGGTTTACTGAAAATTAGTTTACCGAAAATCTGTTTCCCGAATAGACTTTCCCCGAAATGATCTTTTACCGAACGTCTTTCCACCGAAAATACTTTCTCCGAATGAGTCTTTTCCCGAATTGCTTTTCCCCGAACCGAATTCCTGGGAGCAAATCAAATGACAAGTTCACGTGAGTTGAGGGCGTGGCTTAGCGCTCATGTTGCTGATGGCTGATTGGCTGACTCTTTAGCGAAGTCTGTCGGCGCTGACAATACATTATAAAAGGTGGAAACTTTTATGATTACGTCATATCTGCATAGAATCTTCTGGAACTTCATAGTCGGTTCATCGTAATGAATCCTCACGGCAAAAATGGAATGAATTCGATCATTTTCATTGAAAATTCAACAATTTAAAATGGGAATGACTGATTTTGGGTTTTTGTTAATTTGAATAAATCTTCAGGTTTCGCCAAAAGTTCTTGGAGTTGAAGTTTCAATCAATTAAATTCCAACTTAATTAAGAAATTAATCGATTAAATGGTATCCGATATACCTTCTGGCATATGCAAGGTTTCTTACTTAGCGGGTCTATAGAACAATTAATGTACTATAAATTTGGTTACAAGCTTTATTAAAATGAGTTTCACGCATAAAAACGATTGACCCAATTTTTTTTCGGTAAAACTGTTTTCGGGAAAAAAGTTTTCGGGGAAAAACTCATTCGGGGAAAACATTTTCGGTGAAACAACGTTCGGTAAAACTTCATTTCGGGGAATGTATATTCGGTAAACGGATTTTCGGTAAACCGATTTTCGGTGAACCAATTTTCGGTTTAAAAAAATCGGTAAAAAGATTTTCGGGAAAAAGATTTTCGGGAAAATGACCGGTAGCCGTTTCATTCAATGTCAGTGTTAATAGAAAAACATTTTTTTTGTTTCTAAACTCTCTTTATCCATTCAAAGAGGTTTCCACTCACTCACTCACTCACTCACTCACTCACTCACTCACTCACTCACTCACTCACTCACTCACTCACTCACTCACTCACTCACTCACTCACTCACTCACTCACTCACTCACTCACTCACTCACTCACGCAATTGCAGCCCTATGCCCGCCATCACTGCCATCTCGGATTTGTGTTTGAATTTCTACCGTGGCATCCGCGAAAACTTCCTCACCTACGATCTTCATCTCTTGGTGAATCCGTTTCGTCGTCGTCGTCGGCAACCCAAAACACCGGCGGCCACGAGACCGACCAGGCATTCGTTGACCCATCGAAAACCGCGTGAACGTAACACTGATGATGCGGGTATAGTACAGCCCGAGGAACCAATAACTGTTACAGATGGAGACGTACAGGAGGACCGAAGCGATTATCAACTGGTCACAACAACGCGACTGACAAAGTCGGTAAATGAGTGAGTGAGTGAGTGAGAGTATGAGTGAGTGAGTGAGTGAATGAATGAGTGAGTGAGTGAGTGAGTGAGTGAGTGAATAAGTGAGTGAGTGAGAGTGAGTGAGTGAGTGAGTGAGTGAGTGAGTGAGTGAGTGAGTGAGTGAGTGAGTGAGTGAGTGAGTGAGTGAGTGAGTGAGTGAGTGAGTGAGTGAGTGAGTGAGTGAGTGAGTGAGTGAGTGAGTGAGTGAGTGAGTGAGTGAGTGAGTGAGTGAGTGAGTGAGTGAGTGATTGAGTGAGTGAGTGAGTGAGTGAGTGAGTGAGTGAGTGAGTGAGTGAGTGAGTGAGTGAGTGAACGGCATGAACATGGTTGCAGATCCACCGGCAACAGTGATTGTCATCTCGTCATCAACCTCACCACTTCATTCTAAACAAAGACGGGTCAGTCGTATTTTAAGTAGCGGTCAGCAACCAGCAATTCAACCAGCAAACAATGACAACAACGATAGCAGTTCCTGTAAAATACACCGAACTGCGTCGGCAAGAGCGTTACAACCAAGTGAGTGAGTGAGTGAGTGAGTGAGTGAGTGAGTGAGTGAGTGAGTGAGTGAGTGAGTGAGTGAGTGAGTGAGTGAGTGAGTGAGTGAGTGAGTGAGTGAGTCGGTACATATATGTAAGTGGGCTACATAAGATTACAAAATCTGTTCGTGACCAAGCTGAACGTAGTTACTACCTACTATATACATAAAGCGGGAGTTATACTTCAGCGCACGGCGCACGGAGCACGGAGCACGCGTGCGCTGCACCGATTTCGGCGCACGTTTCTAAACAATGCAGGCTGGTGCGCGTGCACCGGAAGTATAACCACTTTAGCGCAAGTCACGCGCACATGGTGTGCGCGTGCGCCGTGCGCGAAGTATATCTCCCGCTTAAGTATTGACTCACTGATTCTCAGAGGCGAAGTCAATGAGTCTGCACCCGGAGTCGCCAGCGTCGCCACGTCGTCACACGTGTGCTGGGCTACAGAAGAAACGCGACTCCGGCGAAGCGGGCACTTCGTTCCGGCGACGATCCTTTATGATGGGCAAACAGGAGGAGAAACATGAAGAGGATGCCGTCAGCCGGGATGAGGTTAGTGAGTTGACTTTCGGTGAGTTCAAACTCGAAGAGTTCATACTCGGAGACTTGAGTTTCGGTTCGGTGAGTTTGGATTCGGAGAGTTGATTTTCAGTGAGTTCAAACTCGAAGAGTTCATACTCGGAGACTTGAGTTTCGGTGAGTTCAAACTCGGAGGGTTGATTTTCGGTGAGTTTTTAAATTAGGAGAGCTGAATTCCGGTGAGTTTAGATTTGGTGAGTTGATTTTCGGTGAGTTTCGATTCGGAGAGTTGATACTCGATGAGTTTAGGTTCGGAGAGTTGATTTTCGGTGAGTTCAAATTCGGAGAAAAGATTTTCGGTGACTTTGGATTCGGTGAGTTGATTTATGGTGAGTTTAGATTCGGTGAGTTGATTTTCAGTGAGTTTGAATTCGGAGAGTGGAATTTCGGTGAGATCAAATTTGGAGAGTTGATTTTCGGTGATTTTAGATTCGGAGAGTTGATTTCGGTGAAATAAAATTCGGCGAGTTAAATTTCGGTGAGTTTAGGTTTTGAGAGTTAATTTTCGGTGAGATCAAGTTCGGACGGTTGATTTCCGGTGGGATCCAATTCGGGTAGTTGATTTTCGGTGAATTTAGTTTCGGAGTGTAACTTAGTCTCTTCATGTGGTTTCATATTGTTTCATATTGTTTCATATTGTTTTATATTGTTTCAGGTAGTTGTCAATCTACTGGATGATATGGATTCGATAGAGATCAGCACCACAGAGTACCAGGACTACAAGGACCTACAATTCACGTTGTGATTCGTGCAAAGTTCAAGGAAATTGACGAAATATATACTAAAACAGGTGATAAATACTTTACATCGAATGACCGTTATAGAAATGCCTGAATGTGATGTCTGGGATCTGAAAAAATGCTTCCATGATAACGTGAGAAATCTTTAATTGGATCAAGTACTTACAGAAAAAAAGGAGTTGGAAAAACTGCTATGGCTGAAAAATCGCATTGAACGTTGCGAGGTATATTTTCTACGACTTGCAAATGACAGATGATCTGTTTTTGGGTTGGGTAGGCCCTCAATTCACAACAATGGTGAACCACATACGGTGAGGGATAATGGTGTTTGGCATTCTGTCCTGCTCACACCAGGAGACGGAACGCCACTCCAGCCTCAGAGTTGGCTAACCAAACGTTGTTCACGATTATCAGTGGTAATCGTATGTGTGCGTACCGGGGCTATATCGAGTGTGTCTTCTGTTTTTACCGTATATATGTACTTTAACAGAGCTTCGTGTTCAAGGGGAAGTATGATAAATATTACATAGTTTCTTGATTGTTAATGCGACGTTGGTTTTGTGATGTCATGATGTTATTATTTTACCAGCTGATCTGTAACGAGCTATAGGGGCTGAATCTCAGTTGTTCTGTCTTATGAACATTGTGTATCTTGTTTCCTGTGTTATTTCGGCAATAAATCACTTACTGAACGAAATCACGAGGAACAGAAAATATCGATATTCTTTCATTTCACAACTAGTCGAGAATACTGATGGAATATGATGGAATAAAAATACGTGAAAATGCAGTTGATCTGAGCGCTAGTAATCATGAAAATAGCATGAAATGCCATGGAAAATCACAGGCCGTTAAAGCATGAATACGTCAAATGAGAAATCGAAAATACAAAGATATAACATAACATCGTTTAGAAATCATTCTCGTAAATCTGTCTCTGTACAATACATTCCAGTAATAATACTATCCAATCAAATATTTTCAATTAAGATTAGAAACCTTCACCAGAAACCAAAATAACGCCGATACTATTCGGCTGCACCACTTGAGTTTGTGACCTGTTAGACGGTACACGGTGGAAACATTATGTGACATGTGACGTGTGTCATGTTACAGAAATTACATATATATGCATAAAATGCCACATGCTACACTCCTAAAGTTTGTCACGTGACGTACGTGAAACTCACAAGTTTAGTGATTCATAATCTGTGACATGACTTTGTCACAAATCATATGTCACAAAATCTGTGACATGACCGTGTCACCGGATCACGGCATGACACCACTGCTCAAATACGGGTCGAATTTGTCCACCTCACAGGTGTTCGTGCCAAACCAGGTCCTCTGTCGATTATAAAGAGCGCAGGCGAATATCAAAGCGATTGTCAGTGTGACCACATTTGTGATTATTAACATTATGAACCACCACGAGCTGGCACAGTTTTTATTGGCCGCTGTTATTGGGTGATTGCGGGACATCAGCTCATCGAGCGTGCCTTCCAGTTGTCGTTGACGGATGTATTCTGTAGGTCAGTCAGTCAGTCAGTCAGTCAGTCAGTCAGTCAGTCAGTCAGACAGTCAGTCAGTCAGTCAGTCAGTCAGTCAGTCAGTCAGTCAGTCAGTCAGTCAGTCAGTCAGTCAGTCAGTCAGTCAGTCAGTCAGTCAGTCAGTCAGTCAGTCAGTCAGTCAGTCAGTCAGTCAGTCAGTCAGTCAGTCAGTCAGTCAGTCAGTCAGTCAGTCAGTCAGTCAGTCAGTCAGTCAGTCACTCACACACTCACTCACTCACTCACTCACCCTCAAGTTTGTCCTGTTCCGAAATCTCCAGCACATAGAGCTGAGGTGCCGTAATGTCCAGATTCTCTCGACTCATCGCCGAATCTGAGTTCGGCGATTTGCGATGATTTCGCCGTTCGGTTAAATCGTCGGCAAACTGCAGATGCGAGAGAATGTCATCTGCGAGTCGGTTGAGTCGACTATCACGTGAGTCATTTTCCGAGTTAACTCGTGAGTCATTGTTGTCGTTGAGCGGTGTCTCACGGAGGATGCGTTGTGCGTCCTGAAAACAGGGGAGTTGAAGATTGGATGAGTCTATTGTGCAGATAGAGCTCGCTTGCTACTTACGAGCAATCGGGTTGTTACCCGAGCAGAAGGTACGCTCAATAAATGATAAAAAGACGCTTTCGAGATTCTATTGAAAAACTCACACTCCAGTCTGGTCAGACCGTGAAACATCAAATTCGTTTTGGTCCACACACTTGGCTAACGTACGTGCTGAACTAGAGTAGTGGTATGGCAACTTTAGCCGCTCAAGAGTAGTCTTGCTAATATTCGCACTTGATTACATAAACCCTATATTTGAATTCAGTCATCATATTACTATTTTGGATTATAAATATTCTTGTATGTTCGGAAGATCGCCGCTGAAGGCTGGGAATAAAGTGAAGGCTTGGAATCGAACTCGGACCGTTCTTTTAATACCTAAAACCAATACCTTGGAGCATAAGGCTTATTTTCACTACTTGGCGCTCCTGTTTTTCGCTGAACTCCAACCTAACGGTGCCGAATTTTTCGAGTAAAATTTCAAAAATTGATCCAGCCTTAAAAAAATTCGTGAAGAATTTAAAATTTATAAAATAAATTCTTGAAGAATTGCGATTGCCGATGAAAATAAATTTGTGAAAAATTTATTCGCCTACAAAATCGACTTCGGAGGAACCGGTGAACCTGAAGAATGGCCGCCGCACGCAATCGTCCGACCAGGGAGTTTGAATTGAAGCAGGATAGTGCTTATGTTTTGTTTTATAAAGTCGTGAAGACTAAGGATTTGAAATCAGCCGGTCGTTTATATAAAAATTTTGTGTCAGTAATCAAGACACATTCTTCGCTCAGTCATCTGAATATTCCGGCGTTGAATCGATCTGATAACTTTTGTAATTTATGTTGCCGTATGGGATGGATAATTGAGGAGGTATTTTCGACTGTAGATTCGATCCCATGGCCCGAACCACCGCCGAGTGTCAGACCAGATGAGAGCGGAAGCAGCAGCGGTGCCGAAACGCCTACGAACCTGAGCGTGTTATGGGATGAAATGTACGAGGACAAAGGTGAAACGAACGGCAACAACGGAGCTGAAAACAGGTGCAGTTTTTATGAAGTTAATCAGAGAGTTGTCGTGGGCGATGCTGAGAACTCTGGCACTGGTCGCCGGTTCTCCATCGTTGCAGATAGTGAGGAGGGTACTGGGTTGTCCGGCCCGCCCCCCACTATGAGGTCGAATAGGTTTAGGGTTAGAAAGCTGCTTTCAGGTGTTAGTTCAGCCGTCAAGTCTTCGTCTATGCCCCGTGACGAAGCGCACAGTGTCCTGAGATCGGGTTTGGTCAGTGACGGAACTGTGAATGGTTTACCTAGACCGGGTTTGGTCCATGACGGTAACTCCAGCTCACCTAGATCGGGTTTGGTCGATGATGGTGCAGCGAAAACGCCTAGATCGGGTTTGGTCTACGATGGCGACAGTGTCCTGAGATCGGGTTTGGTCGGTGACGGAACTGTGAATGGTGTACCTAGATCGGGTTTGGTCCATGACGGTACTTCCAGCTCACCTAGATCGGGTTTGGTCCATGACGGTGCAGCGAAATCGCCTAGATCGGGTTTGGTCTATGATGGCGCGACAGGCAGCTTACCTAGATCGGGTTTGGTCAATGATGGTACTGTCAATGATGACTCCGAGTGGCCGCGCCGTGAAGGTGTCACGCCGAATTATGTCGCGAAGACAGATAACACCGGTCAAGATGATTCGTTGAACATCCTGAACTACACGATTCAACGTTTGACATCACAACAAGAGCAGTCTACACGTCTACTGCTTCAAGAAGCGTCGCAACAAAACGCCGAGATGGTGTTGGCAGGTGCCGGATACGAAAAATTCGATGGCTCCCGACCTGAAGACTTCAAGTCATGGCTGTTTGGCCTAGAAAATAGACTACGCATGACCAAGACTACGGATGACGCTGTGAAAGTGGGTCATCTGGTAAACTGTCTGACCGGTTTGGCACGCCGACAGTTTCATGAAGACTTGGAAAACCCCACATTCCACGCAGCTGTCAACTACCTGAAGGAGAAGTACGCAGATACAAGATATGACGCGCTGAAATTTCAACAGTTTCGCAGCCGAGTACAGCAGCGTGGTGAGACAATCGAGTCGTATGCGAGAGATTTGAAACTGGCTTTCCCGTTTCAACAGTGTGACTCGCAGCAGTCTAATCTGATGCTGATGGAGCAGCTACAGCGTGGCCTTCAAGAAGCAGAGTACAGACAGTACGTTCAAGAACGTTTGTTGAACCCGAAGAAGTCGTTTGATGATGTTGTCAACAAACTGAGCCTAAAAGAATTGGCTAAGAACACAGCTGATGTTAAAGAACGTGGCCGTTACTACGATAGTCAGCAGTATGAAGCCAGAGTCAGGCTTACGCGACATCAAGCACAGTCTGACAAGAAGTCTATTCAGTGCTACAGATGCCAAGAATTTGGGCACTATGCGTCTACTTGCAATAACAGTAGAGTTTCACGATCGTATTGTGAGCCGTATTTAAGTCATGAATACGCCTATTCTTTGCCGTTTTATTCGCCCTATCAGTATGAAGACAATCCGTACTGGTATCAGCAAGAATACCAAGGTTATAACAACTTGAGCAAGCTTGGGTATGGTCAGATTGAGAGTCAGGTGCCGAAACCGACTATTGAATACCCTCTTATGCCAGCGCAGCAGCAACAGTCTGTCACACAGTCAGTGACATGCGCAGCAGTTGATCATGGTAGCACGCAGAAGGCAACGCGAATTGGTATTTGCAGAGTGAGATCGGTTAAGATAGCGAGCACGCGCAGTCCTATCTACGTTAACAGCCAAAAAGTACCTGACAACATGTGGCATCCAGACACTGGTGCACACTGTAATCTGGTTACATCACAGTTTCTAGACTATATTGAGGGTCCGCTGGTTGAGAAACCCTGCTCCGAGACTCTTACGTGCATCAATGGACTGAAAACTCAGTGCCGCGGTTCTATAAAGTTAACTATATCGATCGGCAAGTTGACTAAACAGATACAGTTTTACGTGATTGAAGAATTTCACGGTGAAATTGGTCTAGTTTTGGGTATGCCAGTGTTAAATGCGTTCGGATTCAGTCTGAAGAATGACAGTGGATTCGACCTGACACCCAATATGAGCGCAGCTAACGATGAGAACTTCGTTGGTGTTGCTAAATTCGTCGCATTAAAGGAGAGAGGAAGAGGCGCGAAGCCGCTAAAACGTCCAGAGAAGAAGCGCAAAGATGGTGTTTATTGGAAAAAGTTTGCAGGCGAATGCAACTTTGAGAAGCGCGCACCAAAAAGCGAGCGTCCGATAGCAGCTGGAATGCGCAAGACTAACTACAGTAGCACGCAAGCAGCGCAAACTGAGCGTGTTAAACCACAACCGCGCTATAAAAGCTTTGACTGCGCGCCGCAGATCAAACCGCAGAATGTAAAGCAGCCGTGTCATGGATTGAAGTGTGCCAAGGCGCAGAGAATGCGTCATGAGGCTAGAAATACGGTAATGAAGCCGTACAGTACGCTGCGCAACAACGTATCTGACTGGTCGAGATCAGATTATAAAGCGATGGCTAACAGCGAGCCGCGTTATGATCCACGCTTTCGTGTTAAGGAGAAGCCGACAGCGCACGCGTTCATGGTGAGGCATCGAGGCGACATCACGTAGCTGACTCGTCGACTACCGCTGTCATCACTTAGTAAGACCTAACTATTTCAGGCTTTCAGAGTAGAATACTCATCTTAACTAATTTCAGCTTAGGGTGATATTAATTCTTAGCTCATGTCTTAAACTTAGATCAGATTATACTCATTCTCATGCAGGTACTGATTAATCTATATTTCAGGCCTTATATTACGTACAATGTATTTTAGTTTGCGATCAAATTATGTTGTCGAGATCTATTACTTTATTAATTGAAACATACATTATTCTTATCCATTAACTTGCATTCGACTACATTCTAGGCTGAACCTACTATATTCGAATTACTACACTATTTGTTTATTCTAGTCTATTATATTTATATATCATATACTTTAACCTTCTCTTATTGCTTTTAAAGAGGAAGGAAGTAGTGGTATGGCAACTTTAGCCGCTCAAGAGTAGTCTTGCTAATATTCGCACTTGATTACATAAACCCTATATTTGAATTCAGTCATCATATTACTATTTTGGATTATAAATATTCTTGTATGTTCGGAAGATCGCCGCTGAAGGCTGGGAATAAAGTGAAGGCTTGGAATCGAACTCGGACCGTTCTTTTAATACCTAAAACCAATACCTTGGAGCATAAGGCTTATTTTCACTACTCTAGCTTGTGGCCCAACATCTGAGTTCGGTGTAAAAGGGGGTGTTTTGCGGACTATGATGTTTGTTATCAATCAGAATTGATGTATGTATTGTCTTTGACAGCTTATGTTTACATTAATTTTCAACGAAATTAGCGTGGATTCCACCCAACAAGTTGTCAACCTGATGTTCCATGATCTGAGCAAATATGGTGTTTCACATTTCACTAGAATCTCAAAAGGTATTGATTTCGGAGTCAATCATTCAATCTCTCACCGACCTGGAATCTGTACGCCGCGTAGTTCTTATCATACGCTTGCTGCTGGTTCTGCTGAAGCTCGGCCGCTGAATACGGTATATTGATGGAATGCTTGTAGGGGCCCGCCGCCTGACTGGTCGGCGTTTTGTGGACTAGTCGGCGAAATAGAGTTTGCCGACGCGGCGGTTGTAGGATTGATACGAATGAGAGTGTCGGGTGCCCTCTGGTCATCGTAGGGTTGATTGGGGGTGGGTGGACGTTGGTTCAGGTTGCCAGCACGATCCAGATAGTCGGCTACCTGTGCTTGCTCATCGAACTGGTACTGGATCGGCGGCTTGCCGTTGTTGTTGTTGTTGTTGTTGTTGTTGTTGTTGTTGTTGTTGTTGTTGTTGTTGATCGGATATGGCTGGTTGTTGTTGTTGTTGTTGTTGTTATTATTATTATTATTATTATTGCTGTTGTAATCAGCAGAGGTTGTGGCTTGGCCAGTGGCGCCGGTTGAGCTGTCGACTGGGTTACCTACAAACGTATGTATGTACAGGTTAATTTGTAAGTCTGACTGACTGACTGACTGACTGACTGACTGACTGACTGACTGACTGACTGACTGCTGATTGACTGACTGACTGACTGACTGACTGACTGACTGACTGACTGACTGACTGACTGACTGACTGACTGACTGACTGACTGGACTGACTGACCTGAATGACTGACTGACTGACTGGACTGACTGACTGACTGACTGACTGACTGACTGACTGACTGACTGACTGACTGACTGACTGACTGACTGACTGACTGACTGACTGACTGACTGACTGACTGACTGACTGACTGACTGACTGACTGACTGACTGACTGACTGACTGACTGACTGACTGACTGACTGACTGACTGACTGACTGACTGACTGACTGACTGACTGACTGACTGACTGACTGACTGACTGACTGACTGACTGACTGACTGACTGACTGACTGACTGACTGACTGACTGACTGACTGAATGTCTTATTGACTGATTGTTTGATTTTGTCTTATTGACTGATTGTTTGATTGAATGAATAGCCAACCAACCATCAATATTGTAACCCGTGGTCTGTTGGGCCGGGTACAATGATGACTGACGTGGACCTGAATAGCCCCCACCTCCACCTCCACTGCCGGTTACTCCATTCGTTTGGATACCCGTCGGGGCATCGTTGCAGATGGGAGGCTAGAAACTTGAGTGAGTGAGTGAGTGAGTGAGTGAGTGAGTGAGTGAGTGAGTGAGTGAGTGAGTGAGTGAGTGAGTGAGTGAGTGAGTGAGTGAGTGAGTGAGTGAGTGAGTGAGTGAGTGAGTGAGTGAGTGAGTGAGTGAGTGAGTGAGTGAGTGAGTGAGTGAGTGAGAGAGTGAGTGAGTGAGTGAGTGAGTGAGTGATGTGAGTGAGTGAGTGAGTGAGTGAGTGAGTGAGTGAGTGAGTGAGTGAGTGAGTGATGAGTGAGTGAGTGATTGAGTGAGTGAGTGAGTGAGTGAGTGAGTGAGTGAGTGAGTGAGTGTGTCCTGGGCCTGGCCCTAATGAAATGAAATGAAATTGAAATGAAATGAAGTGTGTGAGTGAGTGAATGAGTGAGTGAGCGAGTGAGAGAGTGACTGAGTCTCAAACCTATAATCGTATTCGTCTCGGAATACAAAGAATTTTGGGTAGATGAACCACCGGTTACGGTAGCTTGACCAGTGATCACTTCAGGTTGCAAATCATAGCTGAAATAACCGCTTTTTGTTGTCTGTCTGTCTGTCTGTCTGTCTGTCTGTCTGTCTGTCTGTCTGTCTGTCTGTCTGTCTGTCTGTCTGTCTGTCTGTCTGTCTGTCTGTCTGTCTGTCTGTTTCTCTGTCTGTCTCTGTTCGTTTATTGTTCTATCTTGTGTCTTCTCACCCATTGGAAGAAGATGGTGTAGATTGTTGTGAAGTCTGTTGACGCGGTGTGGTGGTCTGGCCTTGATTCTGATACCCATAACCATTACCGTAAACAGCACCTGCGGGTACATTCGACCCTGAAACATCAGGCCATTGAACTATTAAAATACGCGGGCGAATAACATTTTTGATTGCGAATTCGAACTCAAAATCTCAACGTGATTCTATAAAAATACAAGTATTTACAAGCAATTGCTTCAGTGTTACCTGCGGGTACGTATGGATTGACGGCCGGTGCAGCGTTATTGCCATAGCCTGTGTTGGTGCCGCCAGCGCCACCAGTGGCTGCCTGACCGTATCCACCAGTGTTACTGATGAATGGAGCTCCGCCTCCGTTGTTATTGTATGACGGATAACCATTGTTTATTGGTTGCAGCAGGTTTTGACTGGCAGTGACAGCCTGCATATACATAGTCACTCACTCACTCACTCACTCACTCACTCACTCACTCACTCACTCACTCACTCACTCACTCACTCACTCACTCACTCACTCACTCACTCACTCACTCACTCACTCACTCACTCACTCTCACTCACTCACTCACTCACTCACTCACACACTCACTCACTTATTCACGCACCTGATACACTGGCACAGCTCCATATGCTGCATATCCCGACCTGTTACTTTGAGCATTAACGGCAGTTACTACAGACGCCCGTTGCGTTAGTTGTAATTGTTGCTGTTGTTGTTGTTGTTGTTGTTGTTGTCGTAAAAATTGTTGTTGTTGTTGGTGTTGTTGTTGTTGTTGTTGTTGTAACAATTGTTGTTGCTCCGATCGTGTTAGAAAGTCTTCAGGTTGAGCGGCATTTTGTTGCCTTGACGGCCTTTCGAATGCCAAATCACCCGTTATTGGGGAAGGCTGCACCAACCAGACTGGCTCATCAGGTCCTGACCATTGACCACCAGCCACAGCACCATCGACATACTGAGAGTGAGTGAGTGAGTGAGTGAGTGAGTGAGTGAGTGAGTGAGTCAGTGAGTGAGTGAGTGAGTGAGTGAGTGAGTGAGTGAGTCAGTGAGTCAGTGAGTGAAGGAGATGACTAACCATGCGAAATAAGTATTGACTAGTAAGTAGCAAAGATGCAAATATTGTGGAGTACATTGTTAATAGGCGTTTTAGTAGAAATATTTTATGTTTTATTCAAATGATGTCTTAGGTCATATAACGGATCACCGTGATATGGACCGTGGTTCGTCATTGTTCATTGGAATACGCCATTTGCATCATGTCATGTTGTCGCTGTGGTTATGTGATAATGATAGTGGCATCTGTAACAATAGTAATAGTATAATAATAATAATACAATGAATAATAAGAAAATTTTAAAAAATATTTAATAATAATAAAATATTTCAATAATAATAAAAGATCAAACCAGTGGAACTGAACTCCATTTGAAAATGCATTGGTTCCATCTTTCGGTTACTTCGTCAAGAATTAAACGATTAGGAAAAGAAAAATTTTACAAGTTGTGAAGAAAAAATACAGAAAATGGGCTCAAGAATAAAAAAAAAATACACAAAAAATAGGTAATATAATATAATTTGGTACAAACGCACTAGAGCCTATTGCCGGTGGTCGCAGAATGTCGCGTTGCAATGCAACGAATAAAACGAATCATTAAATAAATATTAATGACAAATGCATGACTAAATAAATATCGTCGTAACATAAATTTGGCAAAACGTGATCATTGAATATCAGAGGTTATAGATAACATTTATTGATGTTAGCTTATGCAACATTTACGCAAATTTGTTATCCTAATACCTTAATATATTTTGTATTTGTATTTTTTATGTTTTTGTTTGTCTTTTGCGACCGGCGCGTGTGAAAGTGAAACGTGACACGTGTTTATAACAAGTGTGAATGAAAGTTACACATGCATGAATATCCCAACGTTCACTGACGAGACTGAAATCGCCACAAAATTCACAATTCGGAAATTTCACTTTCGTTGAAATATGAAAATCATACGTGAATGATAAAAGCACATTGCCCTGAGATTGTAAGATTCACTATTGCGTTTTCACATGGAAATGCAATTTTTTCAATCCACAGGCATCCAAACCCTGGACCTAATTTATTCAGTTTATTAATAAGGCGTGACATCCATTTCAGTTTGTAAAGTCATACTTCAGTTGATCCATAAAACATTTCAGAAGAGTTAGGACGTTTGTCGATGAATGCCGTTATAAATCTTTTTTTCAAAATACTCTATGAAATGTTTCATAAGTAAAAAGGCAAGAACCACGTTTGCGAATGCTAAATATTGCACGGTGGTTATCAGTGCGTTGAGCCCTATTACGTTTCATAGTCATAAGGGCTTGAGACGTGAGCGGTGTTGCAGTGAAAGTTCAGAGCGCAGGCAACTTGCATGTCATGATATCTTGCAGAAATGCATATGATACTTACTTGTTATTTGAATGTCTCAAATGCTACGAATTCTCTGCTTAGCTTGCGAAGTCTGAGAATTCCGTATCAATTAAAAAGGCAAAATTTAATTTGGAAAATGTTCATTTTTTTAATTTTACCACCCGCCGTAACATGCGACACACCTCTTCTGGCCAACGGAGGGATTGCTGTCGCGCTAACACTACTTCTGCACGAATAACAATGCATCATAAACGAATGCCGCGCGAATCGACATGTAAATGATATTAATATCATTATTATTATCAACGAGTGAGTGATATAATGTTTGTTTTGTTGCGCACCGTTAAACACGTTGTTGCAGTGCGGGGTTATCGTGTTTGAATCGTGACGAAACGAGACGCGCAACACTTGAGACAGAAAGTTCGAACTTCGAACGCAGCCAACTGAATTTCGATATCGGAATCAACCCACTAGCGAACGAGAAGGGGTGGGAAAAGTGGGATTCCAACCTCTTTGGCGTATTCAAAAAGTAGAATTTGTTCCCTAAGGTGTAGGTAAAATGGCTAGAAAACTGCCGGTTCCCCTGCCTTTGACGAAATTCCCCTCCCTTTGAAGGATTAGCTCGTCCGCCAGTGAATCAAACCAGGTGTTGGTCAATGTGGGCTATATGTATTTCGGCGATTTGTGTAACTCGGCGAACGTACATAATTCGGCGATTTGTGTAACTCGGCGAAAGTACATATTGAAGAACATGTCTTGCTACTCCAAGGTATTTCTGTAAACCGGGTCAGTCGGTTACGAATTGAAGTAGGTTACATAGCTGAAAGTATCGGGGATACGCAAACTTTGAATCCTGTAAACCTTTACTATCAAGTGCAGGACAATAATGGTGCGCTTTTGAATGTGGGTAATGTACGACGGGTTACGGTATGTTATACGAACTTCAGACTGAAACCGTCGAACCACTTAAGATTTCCAAAGCACCTCCATTCACACTAATCTAGCCAATTATAAGGAATCGCAGATCATGTTTGTAGCTGGGTGAAAGTCTCGCGGTACTCGAAGATATTCTTGTGAACCTTCGCAACAATTGCAAATAAAGTACATACAATGGTGCGCAATTACATATTGGGCTGCTGAATATTTTTATTTGCATATTACGGACCGATTTCCAAGGGGAAATTTTCATATGTGTGTGAAAGTTAACTGCTAATAAAAAAGGTAGCTGACCGAAAGTCTGTGAGCTACATCCATACATCATGTACAATGCCTGGACTTGAAATGACCAACTTCAAAAGTTGGTGCGCTATGTATTAGTATCCTAAAACTTAGCGGACAACAAAGAGATTCGATTCCGCTAAATTGAATTGACTAGGGTGAACCCGTTGCTACGCAACTGAGTGTCAAGTTTACAAAAAAACTAATCGAAGTAAACCCGTCAATATACAAAATTAGCTTCAATATACATATGCACCACGAACCCGTTGCCATCCAATTCAAGTCAACATTGCTCCATAGTTATCAGTTAGAACTTCTTACATTATTTCAAGAAGACTAATTAATAACCTCCCCCGTTTAGTTGAATATTTACATAATTTTTTAGCCAGTGTAGTTTACCTGAACCGTTGAAATTAGTTCATTTCATTCAATACTCTAATCTCTTTAAGCTGTACGGTGTGAATATTTATACACCCTGTTCAACAACACAACCCGTTTTTTTTCACTTATGTATCAGTCATACGTAATTTAGAGCTTAAAATGAGTAATTTAAAGCCAATCTGAAAATTTCATGTCATTAAATTTAATCGACCCGTTTGAATCTATGCCTTCACACTGACTTGGTCAAACTGTTGTCTTAAAAGATTACTTCAAGTTACCCGAATACCGTTGAGAATACCCGTGAGCAAAGTTATAGGCACCCGTGTATTATCACCTACAGTAGTTTGTTCATATATTCGTTACATACATTATTTTAAATACATATTTTTACTCGTCCCGTGAAAAACCAAAAATAATAAATTTTATGTAAACGTAAAAACATAAGAACCCGTGGCTACAGCAGTAAGCGGTGCAATAAAACTACAATTCCAGTTAAGATCAATGATGTTTCCAGTTCAAAATATAATTGAGGTACATTGAAGGTGAGTTGAGGCATTTTCTTTATATGTACATACATACATCGAAGTGGAAGCAACATGTTATGTTTAGTTCAGGAAATGGTGATAATCGATTGGGAGGATGGCGATGATTTTTCAAAAACTTTTTTCATTAAGTTTCCTCGAAAGTTTTGTGGTCCGTAAGTTCAGCTTCGAGGGGGTGCTGATGATTGATGAGAAGAAATAATCAGTCAATGATATAAAAAGTTAGTGGATCACAATTATCATGACCTTACCTAATTATCATGGCCTTAGCCTCGGTTGAGGTACATACATTCTGGTCAGGTTGAAGGGAAGGCGATGATTTATTTCGTTGTTTCCATGAAGTAATGAAAGGCTTTTTAATGTTTTGTTCGTGATATTTATACTGAAAGCGTGACACACAGACATACATCGTCTAATTTATATATAGACTAGGGTAAACCCGTTGCTACGCAACTGTTTGTTAAGTTTACAAAGCTAACTATTTTAAAATGAATATCATAACCCGTTGTACATAAATATCACACGTTAAACTTACCCGATCCTTAAAAATCTGACTTATTTGCTTACGTTTTCGTTTGGATTTCAGTTCAAAGTAGAGAATTATTGTGAGAAAAACCCGTGGAAACGTTTAAAGTTTAGAATTCATTACCACTTGTTTTTGTTTAATTTGACCCGATCCGTTATTAAAGAATCGATTTGAACAAAGAATTTAAGTCGGACCTCTAATCAGTAGTGAATTGTAGCAGTAGCTTAAATAATTTTACCCGATCCGTAATTAATGATTCGATTTAAACAAAGAAGTTAAGTCGAAAAAGATTGATTCAGTAGTGAAACGTTGCAGTAGCTTAAATAATTTGAACCGATCCGTAATTAAAGAATCGATTTGAACAAAGAATTTAAGTCGGACCTCTAATCAGTAGTGAATTGTAGCAGTAGCTTAAATAATTTTACCCGATCCGTAACTAATGAATCGATTTAAACAAAGAAGTTAAGTCGAAAAAGATTGATCCCGTTTGGCAATTCAGCATAATTTTCTCATGGTGGTATATGTTAATGATTCCCGATGTATGTAGATAAATAAATTGAAAACATTGGCACCGTGGCACAAAATTTACGGCACCTTCAGTTGAGATCAGTTCAGTTGAGGTTGATATATCAAGATCAGCATATTGGGAATAACCTTCGAGGGTGTCGATGACAATATCTCCTCAACTTTTATGAGAGAAGGTGATGATGATAGGATTCGAGGTTTCTGATGATAATGAGCAAAAGAGTTTTCAGCGTTTCACTTTTGATATTTATATCGATTTATCGGGCGGACATAGCCACCGACAAGTTTGTTTTAATATATAGGGTAAACCCGTTGCTACGCAACTGAGTGTTAAGTTTACAAAAAATATTATCGAAGTAAACCCTTCAACATACAGAATTAGCTTCGTTATATGTACCACGAACCCGTTGCTATGCAACTCAAGTTATCATTGATTCATAGATCAAGTTATAAACTTCTAACAATATTTCTAGGAAAACATTGTATAGCTTCCCGTTGAAAACTCGCTACCCGACCCGAGATTTCAATACATTAAACTTACCCGACACGTTAAGTTCGGAGTTTATTGTCTAAATATTTGTTGTTTTGAGATTAATTCAACTCCAGGAACACACTAAAAAGGACCCGTGGAAAAAAATCAAATAACCCGCTCTTTTCTATAATGAAGAATCATTATTTACCCATCCCGTATAATACAATGAGGACCTTCGGATAATTCGTAGTGATGGAAGACCAGCTGAAATATTCAAATTTTACCCGATCTTCTTTAATTAAAAAAGTTTTTATTTCGAACTTCCACAATATTAAGCGGCATTTTAGTCAAGGTCTTTCAGTTTTCCAGTTCAGTGAATAGTAGGGTATTGATGATTTCACCGTTTGTTAAAAACGAATCATTGCGTCAATCAATAAAATTGCTCATGAAAGGCCATTACTATGACCTTCAGGAATGTTGAGATTTCAGTTTTGAAAATCAGTTGAACGGGTGTTGATGACTTCGTAATAAAAGTTGAGTTAACCAATTGAGAATAATTATGAAATCCAACACGTTAATGCCTGTTGAGTTAGAGGTCAGATTTGAAAAACAACTGAAGGGGACGTGATGATTTATTTTGATTCTTCTGACATCAAGTAATAAAAGGTGTTTTAATGTTGTGTTCTGGTATTTATACTGAAGCGTGACACACACACAAACCGACATACATACATTGTCTAATTTATATATAGACTAGGGTAAACCCGTTGCAGGGCAACGGATGATCAAGTTAAATAATCACCGTTTGTAGGAAATCATAAGTTTCATGCTCCGAAATCGATGAATTATCTATGTACGTTTTATTGTAAACCATAAAAACGTTTTATTCAGTTTAATTCACCTGACCTGTGTACTATAAAAAAATGTGTTCGCATATTAATTTCTTAACGTAATTAAAGTGAGAATAACCCGTGGAAAAAATTGTCACTCGTACAGTTCCTAACTCATACCCACTTTTCTCATACTTACATACTCATCTTTATGAAACAACATAACCCGTTCAAATATATACTGTATTTTTACCCGTCCCGTGGAAAACCAAAAAAAATAATTTTTATTTGAACCAAAAAAAACATAAGCACCCATGGCCACAACAGTTAGCACATTAAAACTACAATTCCAGTTAAGATCAATAATGTTTCCAGTTCAAAATATAGGGGAAATCTTTGTGTTTCGATGACCACATTTATGTATGATATAATTCGTAGTTTCTGAATGTGACTAATTATGAGAATGAAACATTTCAAATAAACCGATCATAAATGTTAAACTTCAATTTAATTATCTTGACCTCATGAATAATTGAGGTACATTTAAGGTGAGTTGAGGTATCATGTTACGTTTAGTTCAGGAAATCGGTGTTGATCGATTGGTAGGGTGGCGATGATTTTTCTTCATCGAACTTTTGATCTCAGCGTAACTTTTCTAAATAAATGATTAAAAGAGTTTTTGGGCGTTGCGTTTCTGATATTTATATCGAACTGGCTCTGGACATACATACATACGGACATTGCTATTTTTATATATAAGATTGGTATGAAGCGATTTGCATGCGAATAAATGACGGAATGGACGTGATTGATTGAACGATCGTTGACTCGTTGAGAACTGTGGCGACTATAGCTTATACAGGGTTTCTTGTTAGCCAAAAACTTTTTGGCGCGCTGTTTAAATTCAAATCTGGTTTTGGTGCGCTCACAAATTTTCGAGAAATAAAATCTTTTTCTCACTTAACATTTGGACAACATACGAAAAGTGCCATAATTCATTGCACTCGTGCGTAACCGGCCCACAAAATTATTTCATTGATAATAAGAAACCCTGACCAAGCTATGTACATACATATAAGAACTAGAATACATCAACATATAATAAATACCATGATAAGTGAAAATACAATAAAACTAATGCGAAAAAACCAGTCGTGCTGACGAACAAAAGGCTTATGAGTTTATAACCACCGTTTTTATAGCCACCAAGAAGCAGAATCCGAACCAAGAAAGTGGTGTTTCGATGAATAAGATAATCGCCCATCAACAAATTGAGGTTTTTCCCAATGAGGTGCACCACAAGAATCAATGATTACAGGAATTGATCAATATGATTTCAAGAACTTGGAAGCTAAATGAGAGATGGGTAAAAATTCATGAGTTTCAGGGATAATCGGACTTTTTCGATGAATGAATAAGATAATCGCCCATCACCAAATTGTATTTCTTCCCAATCAGGTGCTTCACATCACAAGAATCAATGATTACAGAAAACAATCGCCCCAACGTGATCCCAAGTACTTGAAAGCCAAAAATAGATGTGGGTAAAACTCCATGAGTTCCAGGGGATAATCTGACTTTTTCGATGAATAAGATAATCGCACATCAACAAGTTGTGGTTCTTCCCAATCAGGTACTTTACAACACAAGAATCAAAGATTACAGCAAACAATCGCCCTCAACGTGATCCCAAGAATTTGAAAGCTAAAATAGATATGGTAAAAAAATCCATACGTTTCAAGGGATAATCTGACTTATGACAGACTGGTTACCAACAAAACTTTTTCGCGTCAAGATTTCTTAGAAGACTTTGAAAAAAATTTCAGATCAGAGAAATTCTTACGAGTTTGCCGTAGAAAAATAACTGGTTACCAACAAAACTTTTTCACGTCAAGATTTCTTAGAAGACTTTGAAAAAAATTCAGATCTGAGAAATTCTGGTGAGTTTCTCGTGGATTTATTCAATGACTCAACCAGATAAGCTTGTCCGTGACATTTGGCAGTCTGGAAATGATATTTTACCGTGAAATTACTACGCGCGCCGAAGCCGATTTTCGATCACGAAAATACTCTAAATTGCGGGTTTTACTCGGTGAATTGGGTTAAGATTACGACCAAAGTCAAACTCATTGCATACTCACATGTAAATGAGAGCGGATGACTGATTCTTTGGTTAAATGGTATATTTTAGTACACTTTAAAATCTTTTTAAGAAATAAAAGTAGTATGAAATAAAAGTAAATAGGCATACAAGTATATTTTATATAGTATATTTTTATATATCTGCCCAGTTATTGAGTACTAAGATGCACTCTGTGCCCAGCATTATATAATTACTAGTTCAATCGGCAACTGACAGAAAAATCGGGATTGATACGTTTTGATTTACCAGGCGTTGATACTTTAATTGCAGGTCTTGACTTCGACTTTCTGGGTTAATTCTTCACTCAATATAAAGTTCGTTCGAATTTCGTAAAGTAGCGGACGAACCATTCCTCCAAAGGGAGGGGAATTTCGTCAAAGAGCGGGGAATGGGCCGTTTTCAGACTATTTTACGTACACCTTATAGAGAACAAAGTCAACTTTTTTAAACTGCCAAAGAGGGAGGATTTCACTTTCCTCTCCCCTTCTCGTCCGCCAGTGCAGGCAGGTTTGTACTTTTAATTTCGTGAAAGAAACATGATTCAACATGAGTACAAGGATTATTACTCTCAATTGGTGTGGAAATGGATGGAGTAACAAACAAGTTTGTAATCGTAAGAAATAACCTTGTCCTTGCAAATTACACCTGGTGTTGATTAGAAATTGCGGCGAAAACATACCAGTATAACGATGCAAAAAACGGAATAAGGTATTTTGGTTCGTGATAAAAAAAATGGGACTAAGGTACAGTATTTTGGTTCGTGATTATAAAAAATGGGATAGGATAATTTGTTTCGTGGTTGCAAAAAATGAGACCTAGGTATTTTGGTTCGTGATTATAAAAAATGGGATCAAGGTATTTTGGTTAGTGATTATAAAAATAAGACTAAGATATTTTCGTTCGTTATTATAAAAAAATTGAACAAAGATATGAACGTAAAATATGCAAGTATGTTACATACAAGCAACTAAAAATGCCCTGAAGGCATGGGGAGTAACGAATATGGTTCGATCCTGGCAAGTCCAATCGTGAAAAAGTATGAGACAAGAAAATTTTGTTCTCATATTTTAAATAGTCTGATCGTGAAAAAGCAGGAAACAAGATTTATGATGAATCACGAAACAATTTTGTACTTCATTAAGTCAAGAATCAAACCAAATTACACGAAACATATTTGGGACTTTTCGGTGGAAACGAAATCCCCTTTAGTTCGTCTAGCCTGTTGTGAGCATGGGTCATTTTACTTCGGTCTGTGTGACGAACCTGCCACGAATTTTTTTTATTTCCTTTTCATTAAATAATGATGGGATTTTTTTAAAGATACTTATTTCATTTCATTTTATTTTATTTGGGCCAGGCCCAGGCATTTAAGCATGAGTACGTACAGACCACTTATGTTTAACAAATTGAATCCCAGCATTTTGAATAAGGATAAATATTACCACAACTATCATGAAAAGTCCCAAATATGTTTCGTGTAATTTGGTTTGATTCTTGACTTAATGAAGTACAAAATTGTTTCGTGATTCATCATAAATCTTGTTTCCTGCTTTTTCACGATCAGACTATTTAAAATATGAGAACAAAATTTTCTTGTCTCATACTTTTTCACGATTGGACTTGCCAGGATCGAACCATATTCGTTACTCCCCATGCCTTCAGGGCATTTTTAGTTGCTTGTCTTTAACTTTTTTATGTGTGAACAAATCACATGTAATCTAGACTAGTGATTAGTGATATAGTGAGTTAAAAGCTGCCTTATGATATCTAAAATAGACAGTTGAAGCTCGGGAGAAGTCTATTATATCAAAAATAAAACAAATTAACACTTTCGTAGTTTTCGATTTTCCGGGGTTTTGAACCCTGCACCACCCGTTTAACTTGCAAACCCACTATCCACTTGACTACCTTGACAAAAATATTTTATAAGCTGATTCGCTACATCAAACCTATTTTCCAATCATAAATTTGCATTACATCATTACATCTAGTGTGAAAAAAATCTCAAAACTTGATTATTCATAGGTTAGCGCTGAGCTGTTTAACAGCGGACGCTATGTACCATGTGACTCTTAAATTTTTTTCCTTACTTCCAGACCACTAAAATAAGGTTCTGGGGTGTTTTAATAATATTGGTACATGTCTAGAAACGAAGAAAAAAAATTACTTAGTGAAAAATTTTGACCCGTTTTTTCATTTCTGTACTTTTTGACGGACCACAAATTTTTTTTAAATGTTCTGATCAAGTTTTCAAAAATAGATTATTAGAAATGTATTGCCTCTAGACCTCCTGTTAAAATCAAGTTTATCATGTTTCTGTATAAAAAAAAATATTGGAATCCAATGTGGCTGAAACGGCTTGAATAAGTGAACTTGAATTTTCACCGTTTTTTGGCGGCTCATAAATATTTTTTGAGAAGACGCAGAGAATCATCTTTTCTGCAGTCGATACAGCTTCAGTCATTCTAGACATTCTTATAATACAATGGGTCTCAAGTGTTTGTATCTTGAGATAATTTTATTTTCGGAGGAGCAAAAATCGTGAGAAACGTTGAAATTTTCTACATCAGTTTTTTCAAGTTTTTGTCAAAGTACGATTATTTTTTCGGAAAATGTGACGGAGAGAGGTCATAATTAAATTTGATTCCGCAAATGATAGGCTGTTTTTCATAACGATTCAATCATCTCAACACGAGTAATTAAGCTATTGTGAAAAATTTCGTAAATTTTGTTCCTCACATGACCCCATGCGCTTTTTGTGTTTTCGAGTAGAATGACAAATTGAATAGCGTAACATAATTAGGCATGTGTAATACACATCCAATTAAAATTTCAGTTTGATCGGATCACCCTATCGCTCATACAACGATTCTTTCTCCATTTTGCCTGCGATTTTTGGCATTTTTTTCATAAAATCCCCTAAAAATAGTACAAATATTATTCCGATCTGCGGGACAGTTTAATAATCGTTTTCTACGCAGAAATTTGACCTAGGTACCAATTTTCAGCTTCACAGGTCTTACCCAGTTTCCATACAGCGTTTTGGGGGAGGAAAAAAAAACGGAAAATCGCATTTTCATCGTTTTTGGACCTGAAAAATGAAAATTTGTCCCTATCGGGTTAAAAATAGCCAATCAGGTGTAGAATCGCACGAGAAAACCGATGAAACAGACTAGAAGTTGATACGATGAGCCTAGGTCGAGATACCCGCAAAAAAGCTTATCTTAATCGAACCATATTAAGGGAACGGCCTAGCGGCCGTCCCTTGATAAGGGAACGGCCTAGCGGCCGTCCCTTGATACAATGGGTCTCAAGTGTTTGTATCTTGAGATAATTTTATTTTCGGAGGAGCAAAAATCGTGAGAAACGTTGAAATTTTCTACATCAGTTTTTTCAAGTTTTTGTCAAAGTACGATTATTTTTTCGGAAAATGTGACGGAGAGAGGTCATAATTAAATTTGATTCCGCAAATGATAGGCTGTTTTTCATAACGATTCAATCATCTCAACACGAGTAATTAAGCTATTGTGAAAAATTTCGTAAATTTTGTTCCTCACATGACCCCATGCGCTTTTTGTGTTTTCGAGTAGAATGACAAATTGAATAGCGTAACATAATTAGGCATGTGTAATACACATCCAATTAAAATTTCAGTTTGATCGGATCACCCTATCGCTCATACAACGATTCTTTCTCCATTTTGCCTGCGATTTTTGGCATTTTTTTCATAAAATCCCCTAAAAATAGTACAAATATTATTCCGATCTGCGGGACAGTTTAATAATCGTTTTCTACGCAGAAATTTGACCTAGGTACCAATTTTCAGCTTCACAGGTCTTACCCAGTTTCCATACAGCGTTTTGGGGGAGGAAAAAAAACGGAAAATCGCATTTTCATCGTTTTTGGACCTGAAAAATGAAAATTCGTCCCTATCGGGTTAAAAATAGCCAATCAGGTGTAGAATCGCACGAGAAAACCGATAAAACAGACTAGAAGTTGATACGATGAGCCTAGGTCGAGATACCCGCAAAAAAGCTTATCTTAATCGAACCATATTAAGGGAACGGCCTAGCGGCCGTCCCTTGATGTACATAAAATAGGCATCATAATGTTTTATGATATAAGGAAATCCCGAAAATCAGGTAATTACTTTCATGATTCACATTTCATAATTTTTGCTGAACAGAGCATTAATCAAGCATAAAAAGTGGGGCTATATACATTGAATTATCAATATGAATATTACGCAAATCTACTCAAAATTCTGGACAACAACAATTAAACGTTACAAATAATAGAGAATAAAGGGAGCGAACAGAAGAATTTCAAGCCTCAATTCTCATTATCCCATCACATTTTCAACTCTGAGATACCACCAAAAAGAAGTCCTCCTACTTTTCCACCTTCTTCTTACTTTCTCATCCGCTACTGCATCAAGTTATAGCTGAATTTAGAGCTTGATAGACGTTAGCGATCATGGAAATCAGCTTATTTCAGCTTCTGCCTCCCTGAATCTGAATGTTAATCCTGTCTGAATCCGAATGTTACGTCCTAAACTTTACCCAGTCAAAATGTTCAATCAACCAAGCAAAAAAGTTTGCTGACTTTGGCTGGCTGGCGTCATCGTTTAGCTCATCATACTACCGGACGAGAAGCGGAGGGAAAAGTGGAATTCCCCCCTCTTTGGCGGTTTCAAAAAGTTGAGTTAGTTCCTTAAGGTGTAGGTAAAATGATCTGAAAACTGCCAATTCCCCCTCTTTGACGAAGTTCCCCTCCCTTTGGAGGATTAGCTCGTCCACCAGTGGCTCATCCAGTACAGGGTGGTCTGTTAAACCGGTTAAAATTGAGAAACTCAAGCTGGCAAAGGCTTTTAGTTTCGAATTCATGTCAGAAGAATGAAGAAAAAGACGTTGTTGAAGAAGATTCTCTGCGCAATGAAGAGGGACGAATTCAGGGGTTCATACCCCTCCCCCTTTACGAACATTAGCGGACGGAGAGGGGAGGGTGGAAGAACGGAAAAGTAATTTCCCAGCTTTTTGGAGGTTTCAAAAAAGAAGAATTTGTTCACTGAGATTTAGGTAAAATTGCCTCAAACAGCTAAATCCCCCTCTGCATAAAAATTCTTCTCCCTTTGAAGGATTGGCTTGTCCACTAGCGTACGAGAAGGAGTGGGAAAAGTGGAATTTCCCCTTCTTTGGCGATTTTTAATGGGGTACTTTGTTCCCTAAGGTGTAGGTATATCGGCCTGCGGCCTGCAGATTCCCCCTCTTTGGAGAAATTTCCCTCCCTTTGAAGGTTTTACTCGTCCGCCAGTGCTCACGAATGCTCATCTGCAGCCTTTTTTCATCTCGTCGGCGTCGAAGATGAGTGAGTTGTTATTGTTATTGTTGTTGTTGTTGTTGTTGTTGTTGTTGTTGTTGTTGTTGTTGTTGTTGTTGTTGTTGTTGTTGTTGTTGTTGTTGTTGTTGTTGTTGTTGTTGTTGTTGTTGTTGTTGTTGTTGTTGTTGTTGTTGTTGTTGTTGTTGTTGTTGTTGTTGTTGTTGTTGTTGTTGTTGTTGTTGTTGTGTTCCAAATAAGAACTCAAAAAACAAATAGCATGAACATTTTCATTAACATAAGCATTTTACTTTGGTGCTTTATATAAAAAAACATGTATGCTGAGCCGAGTGCACGTCTGAGCTGAATGAGCCCAAACTAGAGTGATGTTAAAGTACATGGATATGTCATTGTAAATAAGATATAAAACATATGAAAGCCGACATACAGATGGAAGTCTGTGTACTGAACAGAAGGTCGTGGGTTCGAATCCTACCAGGATACTTGAAATTTTTCAGTTTCTTGGTAGGAATAGAATTCATTTACTAATACGCGAATCCAAGACGGTGAGTTCTTATGGTCAACCTGCGCATAAAAAGTAGCCTCTCAAACTATTCTTCCATGTACACAAAAGTCCAAAATAAATATCCGCGTATTCACCACCGTCTCCAACGTCCATCGAATAATCGTAAAGATTATGATAATATGATAATAATAATAATTCCGCCACAGCTATTTCTCGGACATAATCGGCATGCATTATCGTTGTATTATAGAGGACAGCACTAGCGGACGAGAAGGGGAATTCCCCCTCTTCGGATATTTCAAGTTTAACTTCAAGTATAAATTGTCCCTAAGATGGGGTAAAATTTCCTAAAAACAACCAATTTCCCTCTCTTTGAGGAAAATACCCTCCCTTTTGGAGAATAGCTCGTCCGCCGGTTGGAAGACATGACATTCAGGCGTATATAACAGATTCGAATGCATGATTGGAGAAGCTTTTTTGCAAACTTATGTACATGCATACACGCAAAATTTCCGGGTCGAGCCAACGTGGACACAGCTACATAACCACCATATAATGATACTTTTTCAGAACTAAATTATAGCAGATTGCATCGTACTTCTGCGGACATGATTATGTAGCATGTTAGGAAAATAACTTGTACATTCCCATTGACACGAGCTAAGTTGGTGAATAAAATATATCCTATAAAAAGTTAAGCTTTTTATGCTGGTAACACTAATTAATTTATCGTCAGTGATCTGAATAAAGGGCAAAAAATGTTTCAAACAAGCGATAAATACCAAAAGACAGAATTAACATGATATGTGAAGAAAATAAAATGCAAACGATTAGATTCAACTCGGTGGCCACCAACAAAGAGCAAACACACATAAATTTTAGTCGATTATCAAAGTATCTTTAACTGCACACAATTTACCTTGTACTACGATATGAGATGGAAAATACCAATAAGATAATTATAAAATTAAACTCAGCATTCAACAACTAATACTGCATTGTCAAGTTTGCTAACTGTGAACCACTAGCGGACGAAAAGGGGAGGGAAAAGTAGAATTCCCCACTCTTTGGCGTTTTCCAGAATTTGAATTTGTTCCCTAAGGTGTAGGTAAAATGACTTGAAAACTGCCGATTCCCCCCTCTTTGATAAAATTCCCCTCCCTTTGGAGGCTTGGTTCGTCCGCCAGTGCAGTGTGAACAATGAATAATTGATAAAGTCCACTCAGAAAAGTCAAATAAACTTAATCTGAACCAGTTAACATTTCTATGTCTTCGTAGTGAATCGGTTTCATTTGACTCACTGGCGGACGAGCTAAAAAACCTTCATAGTAGGGATTTTTCCAAAGAGGGGGAATTGGCCATTTTAGTCCATTTTACTTACACCTTGAGGTACAAACTCTACTTTTTGAAACAGCCAAAGAGCGGGGAATTCCACTTTCCCTCTGCTTCTCGTCCACCAAGTGAATTGATTCAATGTTGCATTGCAAATCAGTGATTATGTATTACATAATGATCCATGTATCTATTGTTTCTGACATTCTGACATGCAACTCTCTTGCGCAACCCCACCGACTTGAATAACAGAGGATCCCGTATGCAACACAAGATCCGACCCCGAACTAACAACTTGTCCACATAATCCCAAAACTGCGTTCTGTAGAAAATCATTGCGAAAACTTTTCCAAGGAAATGAGGAGAAGTCAAGTAGGAAAAGTGAGATAATGTTACTTATCCGCTAACCTAGTTGGACAAACTCCCAATGATATGCGTGACATAGTCATGAAACAACTTGATCCCCCGACAGCACCAAGACCGCTGAAGTTCAGATTCTCACGGCGTAGCACTAGCGGTGGAGTAAGTTCGAAACTGCGCAGTTTTCTCTTCCATCTGGCTTTGCCAATGCAGAGTTCGTTCTATGAATTGTCCGAAAAAGTACGAATTCTCTCGTTTGAAGAAATTCCTCTCCTTTTGGACAATTTGATCGTCCGACTAAGAATAAGCGAACTCTGTGTTTGATTTTTTGATGATTTTTCACTTTATCTCGAATATCGGCGGAGTTTTTAGTTATAGATTTCCATATGTACATAGTGGACATTTTTTCCCATGTTCAGCGGAAATTGGCGGTGTGATTTATATAGTGATGTTCGCCGTGTGACACGTTACATGTATGTGTGACATGAAACCTGTGACACGTTTCATGTGTGACAACCATGTTCGACTTTTGATACATGTACTGGAATGTATTGGATTACATATTGCAGAAAAGATGATTTAATAGCTAATGACAGGTATAAAGGTTTTACCTTGAAATGGTAGGTGAGATCACATATTTTCTAAAAAAAATTATGAAATCACGTTTGAATGAATCAAAATCGGCATGAATAATGATAATCCAATCGGTACTTTTTGCGTTGACGGAAGTGGTTCAATGTCAACGTCACTGGCGGACGAGTCGATCCCCCAAAGGGAGGGGAATCTATCCAAAGAGGGGTAATTTGCAGTTTTTATGCCATTTTACCAACACCTTAGGAACAAATACTACTCCTTGGAACTACCAAAGAGGGGGGAATTCCACTTTTTTGTTCTTCCTTCGTCCGCTAGTGGTCTACGTCAACGTGTTCGGCCCGATTTATCGCTTGACTTTTGACATGACATTTTTCGGTTTCGAATTTTTGGAGACGATGTCGCGTTTTTAGTTTTTGCGACTTTTTTTATAACATATCAGATAATGCAACCTTGACTAGACAGCAAAAAACGGAAATAATAAATCTGGTGTTGCATTGCAACCTTGCTTATGTGAAGAAATTGACCACAGAGTCAGCGAAACAAAGGACATGCTTTTGGATACACAAGTAAAAGCTAAAATAAACATAAGTTTTTGCAGCGAAAGGAACAACAAAAAAGTTTCTGGACTGATCTCTCAGTTTCTATAGTGTTTCCTCTACAGTTTATGAAGACTCGGTGATAAAGAAGACTAGATTTCGGAGAATGTCAAGCATTGTCGGAAAGACGTTTTTCTGATAATTACGTACACATCTTGATCACTTACAAAATAACCTTTCAAGTCTGTCAGATTTCAGTGAATTAGCAAAGCAAGACGGATGCGTGATTGTTGGATGCAATTTTAGACTTGACCGTCTGACATCTGTGGAACAACAATGATGGTAAATCAACCTTGATAGCTTGTTATTGGCTAATCGGAAATGGCTTTTAATCTCTGCTATCACAAAAAATGGCAATGAAAACGGTCAGTGATAAAAGCTAGCGGACGACACACGAGGTAAAAGTGGAAGTCTTCCCTTTTTGGCGGATCCAAAAAGTGGATTTGTTTCTTAAGGCATGGGTAAAATGGCATAAAACTGCCGATTCCATTCTCTTTGACAAAATACCATCCATTGAGAGGTTTGGCTCGTCCGCCAGTGGTGACAAAAACGGAACGCGTTTGATGGGCAAGCGAAATTAGAAGCTTGTTTTATGACAGGTACTGAAGCAAGGAATAAAAATTATATTCTGTCATGAAAATGGGAGAATGCTAGGAGTTGAGATATCACAATGTGATAAACCATTGGAACTATAAAAAGAAAAAGAAACTGATGTTTATTGATAAACTCGATGTGAAGCTGGTAGCCTTGAGATTAACTAGGCGGTGTCATTGAGACTTATATATTATGGGAACCTCGGCATAAAATGAAGATACATACTCAGAAACAGTTGGAGATTTTGAGTTTGGGATCGTTGAGATAAGAAACAACAACAACAGCAACAACAACAGCAACAACAACAACAGCAACAACAACAACAACAACAACAACAACAATAACAATAACAACAACAACAACAACAACAACAACAACAACAACAACAACAACAACAACAACATCAACAACAACAACAACGACATCAACAACAATAACAACAACAACAACAACAACAACAACAACAACAACAACAACAACAACAACAACAACAACAACAACAACAACAACAACACCAACAACATGAACATCATTAGCTTCCACTAAATCATTTCAGGTACAGCCAGTTAACAAGTGAAGACCTCTGACAACTGGATCGGCAGGTCAAAGTTGCTTGAACTCGTCAATGGTTGCAACTTAGCCAAGCATGTACTCAAGTATACCATGAGTCCACGACCAATGCAAACAAACGTCCATCCTACTAGTATTCACTAGCGGACGAGAAAGAGTGGGAAAAGTGGAATTCCCCCCTCTTTGGCGGTCCCAGAGCTGAGTTTGTTCCTTGAGGTGTAGGTTAAACGACAAAATTTTTGTCAATTCCCTTTTCTTTAATGAAACTCCCATCGCTTTGGAAGATTAGCTCGTCCGTCAGAGCTAGTATTTATATAATTATTGAATTATCAATATTATAAGCTATGTATTTTCATACGTACATCTTCGGTTCTTCCGAGCAGGACATCATGATAGCCGTTGTTCCTTATTGAAAGGATGCTGAAAAACAGTGCCTACGAAATATTAAAGTACCTTGTAAAAACAGGTATTTCTCCTTCTTTGAGAAATGTAAACATTTAAGATCAGCATGCGTGTGCTAGTATGTTTACACGGTGTTGGATGTAAAGTATGGAACAATGGCGGACGAGCTAATCCTCCAAAGGTAGGGGATTTTCGTCAAAGAGGGGGGAATCAGCAAAAAGAAGGTCATTTTACATAAACTTAAGTGAACAAGTTACACTTTTTGAAACCTCCAAAATGGGGGAATTCTACTTTTCCCACCCCTTCTCGTCCGCTTAAGGTATGTAATCAATGTGGTGAAGGGTGATTCCAGTATAGGCGTGAATGCTTCGCCGATGTTCTTCGGGTCTCATCTCAATAAAAAGTGTAAGTACAACTTGTTTCGGTATGGAGCACTATCGGACGAGAAGGGGTGGGAAAAGTGGATTTCCCCTTCTTTGGCGGTTTAAAAAAGTGAAGTTTGATCATTAGGGTGTAGGTAAAATGGCTTTATTTCTGCTAATTCCCCCTCTTTTGGAGAGATTCCCCTCCCTTTGAGAGTTTGGCTCGTCCGCCAGTGGTATGTACATAAGCAATGTGGTGAAGGGTGATTCCAGTATAGGCGTGAATGCTTCGCTCATGTTCTTTGGGTCTCATCTCAATAAAAAGTAAAAGTACAACTTGTTCTGGTATGGACGAGCGGATTTACTAATCAAGTACAAAGATACACAGATTTTTCTGTAACTTCTTCCAAGTTACCTTTTGATGAGATAGTTAATCGTAAGAAACTGTTGGTTCCAGAGATAGACATTGGATGATAGTACTTTCACTCAGCCAGATTCAAGTACGCCTATATAGGCTGCGCTTATGATTAGAAAGACGAATCTCGCTTTTCAAGTACACTGGTCACTCGGTAAGTTGTGTCGAGTGGTCAGCGAAGACATACATTTCCACGTCTGCCGTGGAACCAGTGTTGCTTGAAGTATATCCATGCATGACCCACATTTTAGGATGGTAGGGAGTTCTAAAAAGGGGTTTTTAGAGGAAACTCATTTCAGGGATGTTCCAGCTTTATTTTCGCCGGTTTATTGAGTATACGTTTCCGTATTACCGAAAACAGGTTGGTGTACAATACATCGTACTGTAACATGATTCGCTGCATGATCACTGGAGACGAGGGGAATTTCTTCAAAGAGGGGGAAATTGGGAACAAATTTAACCTTTTGAAAACGCCAAAGTGGGGGGAACTCCACTTTTCCCACCCTTTCTCGTCCGCTAGTGTGCATGATCATGCCATCTGAGAACAGTTGACTACTAAAACGTGAGAAAACAAATAAAGCCCGTATGTTGTGTTGTTTCTGCAAGCAAAAATGGTGCCCGAAACGTCGGATAATGAAACGTCAGACAATCGGTGTTAACACGCACGTCGATCATCATCACCCCATGCTATTCTGTTAAACTATGGTGTCAACCGACTTGAGTTGAGGATAGTGATGTTTCATTATCAGACGTTGTGGACACTATTTTTGCTTGATGAAACAACATACGATTAAACATTTATCAACAACAGCAAATCACGTTGTATATGCCGAGTAACGGAAATTGTTTCATGGAAACAGAAAGCCAGTAAACCATAGGAGTAAAACCAGAAACACTCAGTAAATTCAATTGGTTCATTGTTGCATTTTACAGTAAAACAAGCCGAACATTCTGATTTGTAAACACAATACCCTCCATCGGACACTTGATTTTTACGTTCAGATTTTTTGCAGAATCTGCTTTTAGGAAACCTAAAAAAATCCATGAACTCCGAAAAGGAAAACTCGATTCATTTCCCCGTGGGCTCCATTTATATTCTATTAAGTTGGATTTCATGTTGAGCAGGGTCATTGTTTTGTGACTCAAGTTCACTGTCAATCGGTGTTGTTGTTTTTATTATTTTTAATTAAAAGTTATCTCTCCTCCTTCATCCGGATGGACAAAACAAGTTATTCCAATCGCGATGTCTATTTTTCGGGTATTTTATGGATATTGGAGCACTATCGGACGAGAAGCGGTGGGAATAGTGGAATTCCCCCCTCTTTTGCATTTTCAAAAATAAGAATTTTTTCCCTAAGGTGTAGGTAAAATGGCCTGGAAACCGCCTATTTTCCCCTCTTTGGTAAAATTCCCCTCTTTGAAGGATTAACTCGTCCGCCGGTGGTTCGAGTCACTGGCGGACAAAACGACCCCCGGAAGGGAAAATTCGTCAAAGAGGGGGAATTGACAGTTTTCAGACTATTTTACCTACACCTTAGGAAACAAATTATACTTTTTGAGAGCGCCAAAGAGAGGGGAACTCCACTTTTTCCTCCCCTTCTCGTTCGTTAGTGGTATTTTATAGATATCGGGAACACTGAGTTCATCCACTCCTACATGATGGCGGATGAACAATTCGGGTAGTCAGAACAGATTCAGTAGCACTGTTTACACGTTCAGTTAAGAAACGATGAAATCTATATTTCCGACTCCTGCAACCGTATTCATTCTCCTCTAAAGGGTGAAATTGTGCTCCAAATTTCATCCGCGGCTCATTGTAATATGTTGGCCACCTTGAATGATACGCCCCGAAGTGTTGTTACCCACCACTGTGGCGGACGAGCCAAACCTACAAAAGAAGGAGAATCTTTCCAAAGGGGAATCAGCAAAATTTTTCCCATTCTACCTACACCTTGGGGAACAAACTCGACTCTTTGAAACCGCCAAAGAGGGGGAATTCAAACTTTTCCCTTCTCGTCCGCTGGTGGTTGTTGGCCACGAACAATCAACGGCCGACTTTCATGAATCAGGGTCAGTAGTGTCAGTTTTATAGTTCCGGTTTATCTCACATAAGCAAGTCTTCGCTTTCAGGATAATTCAATTGCCTTTATTGACGTATTCCGGTTTCAGAGCTAATACAGCTATACATTTTCAATTAACTAGAGAAACTTTTGAACTTCCACGCGTCCGTTTCCGGGAAGGGGGGGGGGGGGGGGGTGTGAATTACTAAAAATCTCACTCGGAATGTGGAATGACTTTCAAGCTATTTTCTATTCCAACAACTGAACAACGGCTTGTTTATTACGAAGATCCCAATGCGATCAATACCGTAAGTTGTATTTTATTTATATAAATCAATAATACTATATATTCACCATATTATATAATAGAATATAAAAATAATATAAAATAAAAAACGTACACAACAAACTCTCCCATGAATCATTACTAAGGCTTGACGCTTTCTACACTACTAGAAAAATCTTCAACGGGCGACTACAGGAGGAGTGTCAAAATCACAAATCTTTAAGACTTTTTGCCTTCAATTCAATCCACATGCCTGTCTCCCTAATCGGGGTTTAAGTTCTCTGATCAGAAATTCACAACGTTTCATATCTTCTCACTCAACCGCCAAAACCGTTAACAAACGTCTCTAACATTTACCGTAAAGTCGGTACAAAGCCGCATCGAGGGAATAACTCTGCCACGTATATAGATAAACATCTCAGCTTCAACGAAAAAAAAACACGTTTCTATACACACTAATTCATCAAATATAACTATCTGCAACAATATAATAGCAGAGAAATAGTCACAGTATGTGCTGTAAGTGTTTAGAGGTATACACATATATATTACAGTAGTAAGTTACGACGTTTTTAATAAAAAGTCGGAGCTAAGGAAAAACCCCGACTTTACAATATTCCGATTCCGACTAAAACCATAAAACATTCCATTATACATCCACTAGTGTTTTGATCTCATCGTAAATAATCACTCTTAATACTACATATGAAAGTATATTTATCTAACAAACCTACTAGATTAAATATAATAATAAAAAACGAGTAGGTAACGGATAAAAAGACGTGTGTATATTTGCAGACGTCATTAATAAATCAATAATACTAATTAACCGGGGGTACCAAACAAATGATATAATACAGTGACAACAAAATATAGCAATCAAAAAATAAAAATAAAAATAGTGTAGCAATCTGAAAACCGGGGGGGGGGGAGGGACTGGGTGGAGGGAGATAAAATTACAAGCCAACAATGACAAAATAAATATTAGAATGATGGTGGGAACACAGGTATCATGTCATTATCATCACTCAAATAGTCACACGGGTTCATCACTCAGATTGGCGCACACCTTGAGTGTAATACACAACAAAACAAAGCATTTATTACAACAAAAGTCATCAATAATTTGTAAAAATTGAGTGAAAAAAAACCGAATCAAATAAAATTTTCAAAACACATGCTCAACTCGATATCGAATAGATCTGTCGGTCTGCGCAATAAAACTTCTAAACATATTCAGACATTATTAGAGAAAATTAAGCATTTATGAAAAACTTTTATATATAAAGTTAATACACACGTAAGCTTTTCTCAGTGTATCACTGAATTACACAGACTCAGACATGAACGCGTGAAAATGCAAAAAAATCATAATTCGAATTTCTGTATCAGAGTGTGCGTATATCATACAAAAAGGTGTGTAGTATAATCAACGAAAAATATTGAATGTTATCAGAATTAATACTTCTGATGTTCTGCATGAAAGCGCAGAAATTCAAAGTCAAGCAGTAATTTGCAGAAGACGAATTACAAACTCCAATAGTTACCATTTCACTTTAAAAACCACTATAGATCTATTAAAACCTAAACCGAACTCACTCCAAAACACTCAACTGCCACTGAGTAGAAGTAAAACTTTTCCGTCACGCGATATCCGCAGTCCTGCACCTCACGTCCTCACATACCATTCATCGTAGCTAAAGCTGTATAGCCTATCCAGGGTTCCTTGTTACTCAAAAACTTTTTGGCGCGCAGTTTGAATTCAAATCTGTTTTTGGCGCACTTTCAAAATTTCCGAGAATAAAATGGCTTTTCACATTACATTTAGATAAAACACAAGATAGCAGCTAATTCATTTCATACGTCAGTAACCGGCCCAGAAAATTTATTTTTGATAACAAGAAACCCTGACCAAGCTATAACAAGAGTTTACTTACAATATGATAAGTACGTCATTTTTGTCATAACGAAAACATTCCTAATAACCGATGCACCGAAAAAGTTTTACACAAAAACACGTTTTTTCACTTGTAAAACCAGTCGGGTTCGGTTTCGTCCTCGTCGCGCAGTCCGCCGTGCGCCGGACCGTGGAACGAAAACTGATGGAACTGCGGCTGTTCGACTTCTTCGGCGACCGTGTCCAACGGGCCGGCGCGTGCCGGCGGCGGTGTCAGCTGCACCGGGGCCGAGGTGAACTCCTGCGAGTGAGTGAGTGAGTGAGTGAGTGAGTGAGTGAGTGAGTGAGTAAGTGAGTGAGCGAGTCAGAGAGTGAGTGAGTGAGTGAGTGAGTGAGCGAGTGAATGAGTGACTGAGTGAGTGAGTGAGTGAGTGAGTGAGCGAGTGAATGAGTGAGTGAGTAGTGAGTGAGTGACTGAGTGACTGAGTCAGAGAGTGAGTGAGCGAGTGAATAAGTGAGTGAGTGTATGAGTGAGTGAGTGAGTGAGTGAGTGAGTCAGTGTGTGAGTGGGTGAGTGAAGATGAGAGCTTGAGCTGCATTGAGCGCGATGCAACATTGAGTCAAATCACTGGCGGAGGAGAAGGGGAGGGAAAAGTGGAATTCCCCCTTCTTTTGCGATTTACAAAACATTGTTCGGAGTTTGTTCCATAAGGTAGAGGTAATAAGGCCTAATTTCTGTACATTCCCCTCACTTCGGAGGTTCGGCTCGTCCGCCAGTGGAAAGAACAATATGCATGTTATCCAACCTGATCAAAGTAGCATGTATCGGTCTCATTGGTGACCTTGGGCTTGAACGGCGGCTCAATCTGCTTCTTGTACAGGGCCTCCCAGTCCGTGTTGGCGAAGAACGGGTGCTCCATTATGTCATGTGCATCCTCTTTACTGCCGCCCAGTCTGCAATACGTTAATCATCATTCACAAATGGTTTTGATCCGATGTACTGTACTTATGTTTACTATGTACTGTTTATAAACGTTATCCAGTTGTAATTCAATCACTTCGACAACGACAGGCAACTGGTCATTCAAATCAGGCAGTCAGTATTTTCAAAATGTCAGTCCGTCACTCAGACAGTCAGTCAGTCAGACTGTCAGCCAGTCAGCTTGTCAGTCAGTCAGTTAGTCAGTCAGTTAGTCAGTCAGTCAGTCAGTCAGTCCGTCAGGTCAGTCAGTCCTTCAGTTAGTCTGTGTTTGTTTTTATCAAATATAATTGTAGAGTGTATAGAAGAAAATCACAATATACAAATGTTCTATCATCAAACCGACCTCATCGTGGGATCCCTAACGAGCAGACCCGACAGCAGAGACTTGGCTTCGGCCGACATTCGGGTCGGGTACTTGATAGTGCCCGTTAGAATGAGCTCGAATAACTGCAATACATCCGGAGTAAAGTTTTATAAGTCGGTTAATAGCAAAAATTTACATCCATCAGTTAGAGTTACCTAAGTCGACTAATAACTTTCTTACTTATTAAGAAAAGTATGCCCATGTCACATTTATCTAAAAACTGTCTGAATAGGTCACCTTTTCATGATCCCTGCTGTAGAAGGGCAATCGACCGCACATCATCTCGTACATGACCACGCCCGTGCCCCACCAGTCAACACATCGGCCGTAGTCGTTGTCCTCCAGTACCTGCAGTACAACCGAAAACATTAGCCGACGAGAAGGGGAGGGAAAAGTGGAATTCCCCCTTTTTGGCGGTTTCAATAAATAGAATTTTTCCTCAAGGTGTAGGTAAAATGGCCTAATTTCTGCGAATTTGAAAGTTTGTCTCAGTGCACCAGTGCACTAGCGGAAGACCGAAGAACATAAAAGTGGAACTTGATTATTTTCGGCAGTTTTTTATATAATTCGTTTCTCAATGTGTAGAAAAAAGGCATTTAATCAAAACCAATGATCCCCTCGGCTGCTATGAATTTCAACGGAATTATGGTTGCTATGACACTGAATAACTCGATGAACTCGAATTTTACAATTTAATCTTCTTTGTTTTCCTCAGGACCATTCCTATTCCTAGCTTCACGAAACTGTTCTAGAGCCATGCAGCCATTTCTGTATTAGGCTGGTGCAATAATCAAAAGTTTTTTCCTGGCAGATCCCGTGACTTAAATAAGAGTTACATACTCTACTTGCATTACCATTACCAAGCATCAAAACTATGTCAGCAAACCATTTGTCGCCTATCTAGTCTAGTGCGAAGGACGCCGCCCTCGAAAACCGGCAGTCCTAAGTTCGAAACCTGACTTGAGACACAGATCATCACGCGTAGCTCTGGGGTTTCTGATATTGCCCGTCAGTTTATTCAACTCTCTGGCCACTACGAAAACACCATTCTGATATGGTAATAGTGCGCTTTATGGCTTCAGTTATTGAAGAAATCCAAGTAAGAAAAGTAAAAAAAGCAAGCAAACTTCAGGTGCCAGATACTCGGGTGTGCCGCAGAATGTGCGCGTACGATCGCCGAACGCTATGTCCTCTTTGCACAGACCAAAGTCGGCGATCTTTATGTGACCATCTTTGTCCAGTAGCAGGTTCTCTAGCTGAAAATAGAATGGCAACGTTATACTTGATGAAAATAGTAAACCAATTTAACATTCATTCAACGCACCACCACCATTCAAATTATTCACCTTCACCACATTATTGATCAATAACAACACCATCACCATCCGATCATACCGGCCGGCATATTTAGTAACTGTACCGGTTTTTTGTCAAAATCCCAAATTCGACTTTTCCATTTTGGATTCACGGAGAGGCTAAGCTAGGCTATGTATCTCTTTCACTAACGTACAGTCTATGTCCGGAACGAAGCCTAAGACGAACAGGAACAAGCATTCAAATGGTTATTAGCTGTCGTTGGGTCACACGAATTCTGCCAAAAAAACCGGTACAGGTTACAAATATGCTAACGGCCCCAAACACACCTTTTCACTGTAAATATGATATTGAGACAAGACAATCATTTCATTCAATTCAACCAATCATCACGACACGATAATCAGTCACCACCACCAGTAAATCACACTCAGTCATCAATCAGTTCATCAAGTCAATACTTCATTTGATCATACATTTTCAGCGAAGTTGTGTTCATGTTTCATATCGTGTACATAGCCACAATCGACAACACATGTCCCACAATTCCCATAACCTTTAAATCTCTGTACACAATATTGTTATTATGAAGGTATCCGAGTGCCAATACGATCTCGGCGCCATAGAACTTTGTCCGCTGTTCGCTGAATCCCTCGCGGAACGTCTGCACCTCTTTGTTCAGATGATAGTACAAATCGCCGCCGATCGCAAATTCCATCACAAAACACAGCCGATCTTGCGTTTGGAATGAGTACTTGAGCGCCTGCAGGTTAGAGGTTGGGGCTGAGTAGGCTAAGTTTAGGTTTGGAGAAGGTAAAGCCTACGCTGGGCTCGCTGTGTATGTATAATGATCGCGCACGTTCGCACTCCCAACGCTCTTCAATCGATCGATGTTGTTTGGAAAATGTTGTAATCATTATTGGCTTGAATTGGCATTTGACATAATGAGTATCTTTAGTTTCATTATTGTCACAAATTACTCCATTAATTTGTATTTTTATAGTGAAAAAGAGCTTTTCATGTTTAGTAAAAGCATCTTAAGAATTTTTTACAGATCTTTACTTTTTTCAGTTTTTTGTTGAGCTCAACATTGATTTAAGCGTTTTCAAATTTCAAGTAATTGTTATTGTGTAGCATAATATGTACATCTTGTTGTTTATGAATGAGAAAATAGATCCATTAACCTTCAAATAAAGAAAGTCAATGTTCATGAAAATAGAGAACCCCCACCATCAGCTAAGTGTACTTATTAAATTTTATCGTTGACAAGTCATGTTGTTCAAAGCATCAGTTTCTTTGCATATCGTTCATTTGCATATCGTTCATTTGTTGTTAACTAAAGTTATAGAATAGTGAAATAATTTTTTCCATATCTAAAAGTATTCAATTTCACCTGGCTAAATGCGTAAGAGCCTGGTTCGAATTAGTAAATGTAATTATGAAAATGCTCATTTACGAGAACCACCCACTTAGGGTAATTGCAAAATTTTCACTATAATTATCAAAGTGTCCCACATTTTATTTTTAAAAGAAGCACCCCTTTGCTGATGATATGAAGAAAAACAAGACACGGACTGATCACGTGACGGCTATAGAGACCGCAACAACAACAACAACAAGTTGAGCGGAAAGTGACAATCGGCTTTTGCGTGCACTAAACGTGTGTAAATGGGACTTTTTTGTCGTGAAAAACACTTCCTAACAACTACTTTCAAACTGTATGGTAACGGATAATCTTCATGATTACAACAAACTATCACCCACCCGCCACTGCCCAGCAGCACCACGGAATGTGTAGTTTTCTGCGTATGTAAACTTGTTTATACAAGATCGTGTACCCAATAACAACAACAACTGGTGCGGCCAGTCTAGCGGTAAACGTAACGTGTTACGAATATCTTACTCTGAACGCTGTGTTTATTCATGTTTGCCTTTGCCGGAAATGAAATTGTGTTAACCATAATAAATGTGTTCAGCTTAATCGCGGATTGTGCGTAATCGCAGTTGACCCCGCCAAATTACAGACTGCAGCCTCTACGCCTGGCTCTGAGGATTTGATTAGTATGAACCAGTGCTCCGTTCACTGAACCATCAAAGAACCAGCCGCATCATTCACAGTTGCCATTCTTAAGTTTGACTGCCCTTCCCCTTAATACGGCGACGGCAAATATTAGTACGCGCAAACGCAAAAACAAGATCGAACCGGCTCGGAGCACCGCCATCTTCGTATCGCATCACGTCACTGAATTACGTGGTGGCAGACGAGCAACTTTTGCCGATGATGTCATTACTCAAGTCATTCACAGGCGTGAAGGCGTCTCATAAATCGCCGTCAAATCGACTAGAAGGTACATATTTCATTCACAGCGAATCGAAGTGTAATGTTCGAGGTTTTGCGACGTTTTGCATCAACAAACTACCACTGATCGGTTCCGCACATACATTCATATAAAGCAACATGTAATATGCTGGATGCGCAGTCCAGTCTGTATCATGTCTTTAAGACGAATGACCTTTCCCGCTGACTTTACATAATATAACAAGGCTGATGAGTAACGGTAGCTGTCGGCATAACGCGAGCTGACCAAATCCAGTTCTGTAAGTTAAAATCTATCGTTTAACTTGATACTAATTCATTTGTATTGATATTTAGCATACTATAAATATGCCATACCTGACGGGGCCTCCTAAATGGTTCTCGACGAGTCAGAGTCAGTATGATGACATGCTCGATTGAACAACATGAACTTGACTCGATTTGACAACCAACATACCATCATCATGGCATCACTCATACGTCAAGTCAAGGTACGATACAACCTTTACACTGAAGAGTCAAGTACTAGTACATAGATAAATCCACAATCGGTCAGCCATTTCCCGAATGTGGCCGCGTGTCCATTGTTGAAAAGCAAACACTGATGTTGTTTATAGAGCTGTTTGGGTAATGTTGTTGTGTGTTATTAACAACGTAGGTGTGACACACAACATTGGCGCTGAATAATCAAACGACGATACGGCCTATACCAGCCACACTGGCCTGGCTGGCTGCAATACACAACTCGACGTAAACAACTGCAGAAAGTGTGCTGCTGGCAATCGGCTTACCGTTCGGCTATAACATCTCAGCCATAACATGGATGGTTTGGCGATTATGGTTCAGCCTATCATTGGTTATCTTAACCAATGACCTGACCATGTAAATTTTGTTCATCCACTTAAAATCTGGATCCACAGATGTGCCTTCACACTTTCCATTCTCACTAGCCATGTGGCATGTGGCATCGCAATGAAAACGATAATTTTGATATTACTAATCAAATGTGCGTACTAGAGCTGATCCAATTTACATACTCACTAACTGCTAGGACTTTTTGGGAATGAAAGTAAAACAATTTTTAATGTCCCACATCAAAATGCACATTTCACAAGCAGTGAACCACAAGTCACTGTTTCAACAAAATAACTAAACCAAACCATGCACATTCAATAGTTTATGAACCTTGACAAGAACATGATTTGACAGAGTGTTCCAACTGCGCTGCCGATCCCACTCATGCACCTAACCATTCAGACACAAACCCAAACCAGACACCCCGACAAACCGACTCGTGTTGTTTGTGCCGAGACCGACGCCTGGTGGAGCGGCACAGGCACACTAGAGCCAGCAGACGTAAACAAGTATGGAGGGCACACATGCATCCGGACCATATACTGTTCACTGGCACATACACCATTATGTTCATACCGTACCGTACTCATCCAGCTGCAAACAACAACTCCAACTCGAGTGGTTCGAGCTGTTAAAGCCAGTGTTCGCGACGAGATAAACAAGCAACTGGTTTCCTCGACCTTCCGCGGATGTGCTTCAGACGGGTGCGCGGCCCTCGAGAGTAAGCGACACGCAACAGCTTCCCCGTCGCGATGAGACCCATGGCGCATGAACCAGTTTTTATTTACTGTTGCGGTCCCATTCATTGTACGGCGAGAATCAGTGGGGGAAATCCTCTGAAGAAGGCACGATGCAAAAGACATTGAAAACTTTCTATGAGTTCACCCGTACTATGTACCCTATCACTCTCCTCTCCTCACAACTGATTGCCTGAACAAGACCCACATTGTCTGACTATCGTAGCGGTCTCAGAGACGAGTAGATATTTTTAACGTTCAGAAACACACCAGGCAGCAACAATGGCAGCAGGCGGCATGTTATTCTTCCAAATTCACACACCACTGTCCGTATTTTTTTATTAATAAACAAAATGTTGCCACATGGCTGTGGTACGTGACGATGGTATGCATAAAAAGCTACGGCACACGCACATTACGCCCAATGTATGTACTAGTGGTTCACAGCTATCTATCATGCGCCATCGACTGTCACGCCTCGTGTTGTTGTAGTCATTTGCAGCAACTCGCTCGATTACAGTGGGTTCAGCTCGCGTAAACAACGTACAGTATGACCCTGCTCGGGCATGTAGATGGTTGATTCGTGTCGTGAGTGATCGTATTTGCAAATACATGTTTCTTTTGGCAAGCCAACATTGCTATGATAATCGCTTATTTATTGAGCTGCCGTATTAATGCCAAAAAAACATGATTTCGGGAATGACTGCACATAACATCTGGTGGCGTGGAACAACCAAAAATGTGAATTTTTTTCCGTTTTTGACGTTATTAATCACTCTATAAACACACATGGGAAGCTTGGTTGGTTTGAATTTACCCTAATTTTGAATATCAAATTTTTTTGCAAAACAACGTTATACTTTTCTTGTGTATGCAAGCTCATGGTTTGGAGCCACCCGTCCCCCTGGACGTCTGGGTTCCTTTAGTAACAGGAACGACCACTGACTGGTTTCATGTCTGTTTGAGATACGTGTTCTATTTTACACAAAAAACGAAACCAGGCCCAAAAAACAACTACATACAACAACCATAATATTCTCCTATTTACAATACGAGCAGGGAAATTGCAATTTATTGAGATTGAGTTGTGCCACTTTGAATGAATAAATATGAATGTTGGTGTTTTGCGTATCCTGGACAAGAATTCGAGCCAGACAGCTCGTATCTTCCTGACCAGCCAGCATACATGTCTGCTTTTCATTTTTAGTCTGTGTCAATCAGCTGAGCATAAATACTTTATTCAAGATCACAGTTAAGTTCCAAAACAGGGTCGTTAGCACACTGATTAACATATCAGTAGCATGTACATATGATTGATAATCATTGACGACCACCTTGGAATAATACGTTTTTTCACGTCATAAATGACAATGACCAAATATGTAGTCTGTTAGGCCTCCAACATGCACCCCTTTATCTACATATTAACAATGGCATAGCACTTAACCGATAATTCAAGCCAATTCTATTTTTATAACACTCTCAATTTTATAATAACGAGCCTTGTTGTAGTCTAACAGTTTGTCGGCTATTCCCCACTTAATAACCGTGGTCCATAAACGAATCGATGAGCATTATTTATATTATTGTCTGCTTATGCTGGTTTCTAACTACCGTTCGTCTCATTGGACTCCTGTATGCAACTGTATTTTTGACAAACATAACAGCCATGACAAACATAATCTGTTACATATCACGCAAATTAACGGAACCATCAAAGTTATTTTTCCTTCAACGAGATGTTTACCATTAGAAAACACCAGTCAAATGTCGCGGCTTCTCTTTTCTAAGTCACTCCCCTTTCTTTTTTGCGCTCGCACCGCACCCTGGAAGTTGATTGGTTATCATCTTCCGAAAAATGACTAACAACTCGTCGACGATCGGCGTTATCAAGCAAACGACGATGATGTCATAGTTTTGAGTGGACCGCCTGCTGTTATGTCTATAATCTGACAACTCGCCCGACTACAATCACGTCAGAATGTTGCGCTACGGACAGCGGCTCACTGGTGGACTAGTGAATTCCCCAAAGGGAGGGGAATTTCGCCAAAGAAGGGGGAATTGACAGTTTTCATGCTATTTCACCCACACCTTAGGGAACAAACTCTACTTCTGAAATTGCCATGGAGAGGGGAATTCCACTTTTTCGTTGTTCCTTCGTTCGCCAGTGCAGCGGCCCAGTTGTTTTTGCAGCTAAACGCGGCTTTCGGTAATGAGCAAGCCCCACTCACTCGCACCCGTTTTACATTTCATTTCACTTGATTTTTGCAAACGTTGAAGGCAACATATACTTACGACAAAAGCGACAACGGTGACGCGAGACGGGGTCATTATTGCGCAAGTTACGCTGTTGTTGTTGTTGATACAAACGCACAATGAACTCGAACCGTTCAGGTAACATAAACACAAACACTGGAAAACAAGTTTGAATGGACCGCACGTCGGTCGCGTTGGATTGTCTGATACTGACACTGAATGACGAGCCAAACCTCCAAAGGGAGGGGAATTCGTTCAAAGAGGGGGAATTGACAGTTTTCAGGTCATTTTACCTACACATTAAAGAACAAACTCTACTTTTTGAAACTGCCAAAAAAGGGAAATCCACTTTTCCCTCCCTTTCTCGTCCGCTAGTGGATACTAGGCACCGGCATTTTTAGTTAGATAATTCGATGCCAAAGTTGACTTAACTCAAATGCAATTGAAACGCAAACGAAATTACCAAAAAACGAAGCAATATTGTAATCCAAAATCAAGAGAATAGATCGGCTCACTTACATATGATAGTTGGATGTGCGGCAACTGGGAGACAGCCAATACAAATAGGTGACATCATAGAAACACGTCATTTTGTCGCATCAAGCAGACAAGTATGTCGTATTTATTCACGGAATAGTGCGGTGACGGCACCAGCGAACGAGAAGGGGTGGGAAAAGTTGAATTTCCGTTCTTTGGCGTATTCAAAAAATAAAAGTTGTTCCCTAAGGTGTAGAAACTGGTCTGAAAACTGTCAATTCCACCTCTTTGACGAAATTCCCCTCCCTTTGGAGGATTAGCTCGTCCGCCAGTGGGTGACAGGACGGCGAATAGTCGTTATCATTGAAAGATACTAACAACGTCATTGTCTGTTGCCGAATAATTCTGATGTGATCTCAGACATCATCATAAAACTACCAGACAGCGGACAAAAAACCTGACCAGACACATTGGTGATAGAAAAAAATGGTTAGTGCGTGTCAGTCAGTACACATGTAAAACACATTTTACACACAACCATACTACAGTTTGCCCGTCAGATGGGCTCACTAGCGGAGAAGAAGTGATGGGAAAAGTGGAATTCCCCCTTCTTTGGTTTTTTCAAGTATAATTTGTTCCCTAAGGTGTAGGTAAAATGACATGAAAACAGCCGATTCCCCCTTTTTGAAAGAATTACCCTCCCTTTGGTGGAATAGCTCGTCCGTCAGATGATGGTCCCAGTGCGCTCAGTAGTTCACTAACATCCCCCATCAAACGTAAATCATACGGCACTAAAAAAGTGGATGATAGTACGAGACCGAATTGGTTAATGGACTAGACGTACTCGCTGCAGAACTGACATTGTGAGTTGAGAACTCAAACTATTAAGTACGGATTGGATGACTCTGGTTATCATCAAATTATTGATACTTCACCAGTAAACTGTCAGTCGACCAGTATGTTTAGAAACATAATGAATTTCAACTTGCCAACTGATATTGTCGTATTTTTTATAAATGTCTCATTGATTCTGTCCATAACCATTACGCGACCTTCTGTGACAGACCTTAATGAATTGAATTTTTTTACTTCAACTTCTTTTACTGAAGCCAACAGGTCGCACTAATACCATAACACATAACAGAATGGTGTTTTCGTAGTGACCAGGGTGTTGAATAAACTGACGGGCAATGGCAGAAACCCCGGAGCAACGCGTCAGGATTTGTGTCAGATCCTGATTTTGATCAGTCAGGTTTCAAACCTAGAACCGCCAGTTTCCGACCACTAGAATAGACGGGCGACATTTAGGCGAAACTGAATTACAATTTACGAAACCAATGTGGACTTTTCGTAATTCTGTAACCAATCTTCATGTTTGCCATTCCGTCACACCATCGTGCAATCAGTGGACCATTCACTTTTCTTATCTGATCATTTGTACACCAGATCAGATGGCGCTGACATGCCCCATCAAGGATTCAGTCGTCGCTAACCCTCTAAACAATAACCATGCGGCACACTCATAACATGCGTACTGTTTATAGAGCCAAAGCAGTAGCACTATACATCATGTGAGTGTGTGTGTGTGAGTGTGTGTGTGTGTGCTGTGGCGGCAGCTTGTTTATTTGAGCTAAATCAGGCCAAACTCAAGGTACGACGCCATACCATACATAACATGGAATATATAGCTGTTGTATGTATCTGTGTATGTAAGTGCGACTACTACACACGTTTGCTCGCATACGATACAGATGCCATCATAAAGCACCCAGCGCTAAGCACCTTGTTTACTTCTGCCATGAACGGCGCGGCACCCGAAGGCGTTCCTCCGACTCAGTTAATCCACGATCACGTACCATAAAAATTCAAAGGTGCTGAAAGAGACCTATGCCCTGTTCTGATTGATCAACTTGATTGGGTTTGGGTTAATTTCAATCATGACTAGCTGATCACTTTCGGAAACAAACAACCACTTCCGGGTGTGCCAATCCTCCGAAGGGCGGGAAATTTCTTCAAATAGGGGGGATTGGGAGTTTTCAGGTCATTTTATCTACACCAAAAGAACATATTCTACTTTTTGAGAACGCCAAAGATGGTAGGAGAAATCCACTTTTCCCACCCTTCTCGTCCGCTAGTGCAAACAACTGTAAACTGTTGTTTTCATAGTTGATTTTAATGTGCCCTACGCGCCTGAGCAAATATTCAGAACTTTTCTTCTCACCAGTAAACAACAAACAGGCCATATAAAGCACTGGATCTGCTATTTCTGATCATGTACGGACTTCTGCAGAGTCGACCCTTCTCTTCCGCCACTCAGCCACTGGCGAACGAGCTAATTCGCCAAAGAAACGAGAATTTCTCCAAAGAGGAGGGAATTGGCAGAAGTTTAGCCATTTACCTACACCTTTGGAAACAAACTCTACTTCTTAAAACCGCAAAAGAGAGGGGAATTCCACTTCCCCTCCTTCTCTTCCGCCACTCAGCGTAAAATACAACCCGACGGCCAGTGCCCGTGTGCCCCGCTGCCCTTAATCACGTTGTTTACCAGTATTGAAACCCGTTGCCCTGTTATTGTGTCACCACTGGCGGATGAGAAAAATCTCCAAAGAAAGGGGAATTTTACAAAGAGAGGGGAATTGGCTTCTGCTCTTTGACATACACACACCCACAGTTGGTTCGGAAACAAACTGACTGTGAAAAACAGCAGTAACTCAAGTCCTGCTACACAATGACGTCATGGCTTCCTGTTCTCGCATTTGCCCAACCGGAAAACTAACAGATCCGGAGAACCTGCGACGGAAACCAATCACAAACACCAGCCATTGCAGTCGAAGTAATTAGATAATCAAGGAATTTTCCACTTGCGTCATTCCGACCGCAGAAGTGACCAACCATCCAAGCTCAACTTCCGTCATTGCGTCAAACACACAGATCCAAACACCAATTATTCAAGGTTTTTTCCACCAGTTAACCCGAGAAAATAAACCCTGATTGTCTTTTTTCTTGTTTTCTTTTATATTTGTCGTTTCCCTTGTCAAGTGGTTGAAGCGCCGGCCTCGTATGCCGATGGTTCAGGCTCGAGCCCCGGGTTGAGACACAGCGCATTCAAGAACGTTGTTGATTATCAGTGATTGTCATACGTAAATATGGGTGACCGTTATTTCACTTTATTTGTGACTTGGTATCCAACTTTGCTATTATGGCATAACAACTGAATAATTTTTTTTTATAATTTGACATACCCTGAGTTCATTAACCAATTATGATAACCTAGAATCCAGCTAAATCCTAAAATAACGGTGCTCACATAGAGAAAATAAGCTGGGGAACGAAATAGGGACACTTTTTAGTGATTTGAGAAATAAGATAATTCATTTGAAAGCTACTCAAAATAGACTACCTTTTTCTTAAGTGACAGTTTATTCTACAGATAGTGTCGTTTCGCACAGCATAGTAAGCGATGAAAGACAGAACAAGCTTAGGTCCAGAAAGTTCCGAAGCCAAACCATAAAATTCGTTATAGTGGTAATATAGTAAATATTCGAAGTATGATGGTTTTGAAGTAAATAACAAGCATTTGACACTGGAAACTGCGTGTCAAGTGAGATGATGCTAATGTTTGGTTCATTTGTATGGTGCATGCGAAACCCAATGGTGTATTATAACGCACTAAGTTCACAGTAATACAGAAAAAATCACAAAACAAAGTCACTTCAATACGAAGAACAGTCTTGAGGTTTCATCAATAGTCACCGATGATATTTTAAATCTTGAGAAATAAATTCTAAACTTTAATTAGCCCTGAAGGGCTCTTCCTCTTTTAATCGTTACCATATTTTCATTCACAATAATTATCTCAGAAAAACAAGCGGTTGAAACACACGTGAGGTGATAAAGCAACGAAAAACCTTGCCAATGGTGATTACCTATTTCAAAGCATTTCAAACCAGTCATCGCAATGAACACCGTTCAATTCACATTCAGTACCACAAGTCACACACACAAGCAAAAATGCACACCAAAAACATAGTAAGTCACAACATGTAAATCAAGCCACACCACACTCAAAACAAACAGAAAATTGCACACCCAACTTATGTGACAACACAACTCACAATAACATCACAACATCACGACACTCACACACACACTCACAACAACATAAAGTAGACCACAACACCGACCTTCATATCGCGGTACACAATGTGCTTGCGGTGCAGGTAGTCCAACGCCATGCAGATCTCGGCACCGTAAAAACGCGACCGCGACTCGGTGAAGACGCGCTCCCGCTGCAGATGGAAGAAGAGCTCGCCACCGTTGGCAAACTCCATCACGAAGCACAGACGATCCACCGTTTGGAAGCTGTACGCTAGCGCCTGAAAACATGCGCCAAGCCGTCCGATGAGACGTGCACGACGTTGCAAGAAGTACACGATATTGCAACACGTACACGATATTGTAACAACTAACACGTACACGATAGTGCAACACGTACACGATATTGCAAGACGTATACGATATTTGCAACCCGTACACGATATTGCAAGACGTACACGATATTGCAAGACGTACACGATATTGCAACACGTACACGATATTGCAACACGTACACGATATTGCAACACGTACACGATATTGCAAGACGTTTAAGATATTGCAACACGTACACTAAAATGCAAGACGTACACGATATTGCAAGACGTTAACGATATTGCAAGACGTACACGATATTGCAACACGTACATGATATTGCAAGACGTGCGTGACATTGTAAGACGTACACGATATTGCAAGACGTACACGATATTGCAAGACGTACACGATATTGCAAGACGTACACGATATTGCAAGACGTACACACATTGCAAGACGGGCGGTGTTGCAAATCGAACGAAATTGAAGATGCACGACATGACACGGCAATAATAATGACAGCAAACGAAACGTAAAAGCCGTAATTTTAACTAAAATGACACCTAGCAAAAGTCAACAAAGCTTCGGATAAGACAATTATCAATCGTAATTAAAATTACGGCTACAAAAGACAACAAACCACAAAGTGCAAGGAGAGTGGGTGATTCAACGATGAATTACTTATTAGAGGGTTCAAATTTTTCAGTAAAACTTTCTAATTATGCTGTTTACACAGATAGAACTGCAAGGTGCTCCAGGGACTACCTACGATCAGATCAGGAACAAAGAGTTTGAACTTGCGTAGGGAGGGGGTACTAATTAACACATTAATTTTGGTTAACGTTTGGCCACATAATAACTTTTGGAAACAATCTTGAAAACAATTCAACATTTCAACAAACCCACGTTTCCAACAAAAATTTTTTCCGGAGGACCTGCACTACCACTGCCCAATTTTTCAACGAAAACCGAAATTTTGATCTGAACTGAATAAACAAATATGGATGGCCAAATCACGAAAGTCGAGGCATTGTTTTCTGTTCAATGGATTAGCGTCGATGTATGAAATAACAAACGAACTGCACAGCACAGCAACAACAACAACAAGTAGGCTACGTGGTGCGTTAGGGATTGAGAAGCGATCATAAGAGGAAACGTGAACTGAAGGTGTTGATGTAGACATAATGCTGCGGCTAAACTAAAACTCATGTCAGGTTGAAGTGCCCAACTAAATCACTGATTAGTGAAATCCTGTTCGGTTATTTTTTGAACAGAAAATACGCCAGTAATTTCAAAAATAAAGAAACACAAATTGTCAGTTTCAAACAGTCCAAAGGTAGAACAAGCCAGAAATAGAAGGCTTAAGTACCACGTAATTCAGTTGGAACACCGCAGACATGCCACGTTCAAAATGGCTAATGTGCTTTGACGATTAGGTGGGAATATTGGGAGTTGAGATGCGGAAAAGAAGATGCAAGTGGGACTTGTGAGATGAAAATTAGGTGAAAAGCATGAAACGATGAGAATTAACTTGACAATAGAGGACTTCAGTAAAACAATTTGGTTGATGACAAACTTTGCAATCAAAATTTGGTGAGAAATCTAATCAGTAATGGAATTCGCTCGATTACCCAAACTAACTTACGTTTCCAAACATACTATTCAGCTTCAACTATGATATTACGATGATTGAGTGATTTACCGCGGTGCGGTAACCTAGCCCATACTGTCTAAATCCTTGAAAAGAAAACAATTTTGTCAATCTTTGACATGATCAAAGTGATGATCAGAATGTACATTTCTTATTTATTACCGCAACCAGACTACACAAGCGTTGGGAGTGCAGGCGCGCGCGCGACCATCTAAACACAACTTTTTGTACATAATATAGATAGAATAATTTGTATCAGTAAACGGAAAAATTCAATGAAGATTTTATTTATGATTCATAAATTTATGAAATGTGATATTCATAGAAGTTTTTTCAGAGTGTAAAAATTCAATAATTCAAAAAAATCTATAACCAACCGTGAGGAATGGATGCTTGGTTTTCTGTAGTACACGACTTTCTGTCAGGGTGTGAGCAACTTCGTCCTTGGCAATAATTACCTCCTGAAACGATGAATAATTTCAACTAAACAAGATAAAAAATTCAACCTAAATAATTCTCACATTCTAACGAAGTGAGGAAAAACAACAACCAACAGCACAAACATCAAGCTAAATCCCACCGCGACAATGACCTCTCTAACACTGGCGATCTCAACCACTGGGGGAAGAGCTGATCCTCCAACGGGAGGGGAATTAGCAGTTTCAGGCCATTTTACCTACACCTTAGGGAACAAACTCAACTTTTTGCAACTGCCAAAGAAGGGGGAATTCTACTTTTCCCTCCCCTTCTCGTCCGCTAGTGATCCCAACGATAGGAAGGAACCCGCTTTAATGAAGCAGCAACGTTAATTACCAAACAACAAGATTAATCTTTGTTTCTTTATCGTTAAAAATCACCTTAACTGAAATAACCTTTTTGAGAATCTTGATGGCAAACAACTTGCTGGTGCTCTTCTCCTTACACAGGATCACCTTACCGAATGTGCCCTTGCCAAGAACCTTCAGGAAGTCGAAGTCATCCAGACCCTGAAAAATGAAGATTTCATTAGAGTTTACGATGTTAGAACACGACATTTTTTATATAACGGTGCCGGAATGCCATCCTATTCCTAGATTGAACTGATGTCAGTTAACTAACTCACGCACTGGTTTATCAAAAACAATAGCGCTTATTTCTTATCCAAACTTAATATAATTCAACGATTGAATTTGAAATTAAATTTAAAAAATCCGTCGTCTTACCATGGAACAACTATTGAAAACGTCTCATCCTATTAAAAACCCACCACTTTCATGAGTCGCATGCGCTGAGCGGTGGCCGAAGTTTCATTGCCGGGCATCGTGTGTTCGGCAAAGTTGAACGATTTCATGGAGACGTTGCCTTCACCGTCGTGATTGATGGCGTGCGTGCTTGAGGAAGGTGATGACTGCATGTACGTGTCCATTGACTGATCACCGTTCACGTCCATTGCCTAAAAAACAGGTACATCAAGCTAAAGAAATCATTGGATCATTACTGTCTCGTCGAATAATTGCGAGTCAATCCTGCAAAAAAACAGAGCTTTTTGCGTATGTTATATTTTAGTCACAATTTAGAGTTTTTTTTGTGAACTCAACGCGTTCGACCATATAAACGATGATAAGTGACTTTTTCGAAATTGGGGGGTCGAGAATCAAGAATAATGTTTTCCTCCAACCTCCAGATCGTCAGCGGCCGCCGAAATCTGCAGTTCGTCTTCCTGTTTCAGGTGCTCGCTAACGCGCTGAAAAGAACATGATTTGGATAATAAAAGGCATAAGGATCGTTGGTTTGTTTCATACATTTAGTCGAATTTTTTTCGGATACGACTTTACAGGAACTTTTTTTGCGTAAAACTTTTCTCTCTCAACCGCGAACTGCTGCTTCCCACTGCCATATGGGTTCCATTAAAAAGATTGATTAGCACATTTAAGACGTTTCTAGGTCAATTCGAACACGCTCTACACGATGGAGTTGAGTTTTCGACGATCCGAGTTTCCTATCGCGCGGTCGGAAGCAGCAATTTGGGGTTGAGGGAAAATTTTTACACACAAAAAAAGTCGTAACTAAAAAAATTCGACTATACAGTAGTCATAAGAATTTTTTTTATTAAAGTTTTGGAACCAGAGTCCTTAAGTCCTTTTTCTAAAATTACCAAGTATGATCATAGTTTTTGTGGCACACCTTAATGGCATCGATCCACTGTTCACGTTGTTCAGCCGTTTCCGTATGGAACATGCGTTCAATGATCGTCGTCCATTGCAGTCCGCGCACCAGAAACGTATTCGCTTTCGGGCGTTCCACCTGCAAAGTATTTAATTGTTTTTTTTTCTACTTTGATAAATACAAATGTTTTGTGTTTTCACAATTCACATGAATGCTGTACGTGTATGTCAAAGAAAACAATTAGACCAATTGTTTCTTTCCTTGTTTTACATTGAATGCTGTTATACTTATACTGTTTACATCTATGGTAAATTCTTCTTGACTTTCACTTGATTATGACGTGTTGTTTACTAGTTCGTTTCTTCTCGACTGAAACGAATTATGATGAGGATGAAATAGTGAGAAAGATCCGTTGATTATACGATAATATCTTTTATAATAATGCAAATGAAATTACAACAAGTTAAAAAAATTGACTGACCTTCATGAGCTGCACATCCTTGACAGTGAAGTCATTGAGTGGTTCCGTATAATTACGGGCATCCGGCTTCTGCTTGAAACCGAGCAGCGATCCGTCGTCAAACAGAAGGAAGTACCGCGGCCGCCAGTTGCGAATGTGCTCGCCACGCTTATGCAGCCATCCTGCAAAATAACACACATTTAAACCTAAAACAGTATTGTTGATAACCCCAGAGACATCGTATTTATATATATTGTACTTACCGTGAAACAGTGACGGACGAGATAATCCTCAAAGGAAGGGAATTCCATCAGAGGGGAATTGGGTGTTCTAGGGTCAAATCCCTAAACGTTAGGGTGGAACAAATTCAACTTTTTGAAACGCCAAAGAGGAGGGGGTTCCACTTTTTCGTTATCCCCCGTGCCGCGAGACAACTGAAGACAATTTCAATTTTTTTTTAATTTTTATTTGGCTCGACCATTGGATTGGGTATACATTAGTGAGGAGTAGACGGAATTAGGTAACAGGTTGATCGGAAAAAATGGAAATAAGTTACATAAATAAATACAAAAAAATACAGAGACGAACGAAATAAATGCATTTGTCATAATAGACACTTTACAATAGCGTAAAGTGTGTACTGTTATGTAATAAAATTTATGCTGAGCAAAAGGATTCACTTCGAACTGAATAGAGTGATAAGCCAACTTAAACCGGTATATCACCATAGACAGGTGTATACAAACCAGCTTCTATCGGTGTAGGATTGTATTAATAAATAAACAGCATATCTCTTTCTAAATAATACCCACCTTCGTGCATGACTTTTGCTTCCGTACGTGGTCGCTTCACACAGTTGGCTGTGTCCGGCGAGGGCGCCGTCGGGTTTTGCACATTGGGGTCGGCCGTTTTCTTCATGTTTTCGGCTGACTCTTGTTGTTTGTTAGATCGAGTGTTCTATTTGAATGGAAAGAAATGCGAATATTATCGGAACGGTTGCTGGCAGTTTTATTTCTTCACAGCACGATTTTACATCAGCGATTGGCTTTTCTTGCATTCGCAGCGGTCTGAAAAAACGGAAACTGTATATGCAAATTAAAACCAATGGTATAATATTACGAAAAGGTTAATTAAAAAGTTTTAGGCTGATAGGAACGAACGCCCTTCTGAACCTGCTGGACGAAGTGAAGAACTTGATATTCCACTAAAACTATTATCATTATCAATATAGTGAAACAAAGAAGCAACGGGCCGAGAAACAAACAGAGAGACAAACGGACTGTACAATAAATAACTTTTTATTGGTTGAAGAGAGCAGAAAAAGAAGAAACGCAGCAAACCAACAGACGTTAAAAATATACTCACTACTGTCATATAACAGATTCTGCGGTGCGGGAACAAATTCACTGTCATATAACAGATTTTTTAGTGCGGCAAAATTACGTTCGTAAAACCATCGGAAAACGAGAACAAATGGGATTGGTGACGGGGCGTTACTCTACTTGTTGACAAAACAAATTGTATTTTGGATTCAAATTATGATGTTTTTGATCGTGCCTACGGAGCGGAACACTTAAAAGCGCACCGTTCATTTGCGGAACTATATTAGCGGAACTGTTCGCATCGGAACCGTTAAGTGGGGATCCATACCCAGCGGGATTTTTATAAGCGGATCCGTAAAAATCGGATTTTTATAAGCCGGATCGTTTTTCAGCGGAACTGTACCCAGCGGATTTTTTCATTTCCGGATATTTCAAAGTTTAAAATCGGAAGTATAAAAATCGGAAGTGTTAAAATCGGAAACGTCAAAAGCGGAACTTTAAAAAGCGGAACCGTCAAAAGCGGAACTGTTATAAAAGCGCCCTTCATGAGTGGAAAACCACGCTGGACACCTCGGCTTCGCGGTGCTAACGGTCCAAGGCGGGGACATAAAACTTAGGTTTCAGTGTAGGCTTAGGCTTAGGCTTAACCTTTGGAGAAGGGCTCGGGCGCTACGCGCCCAAGCCCTTCCCAAACCCTAAGCCTAATCCTAAGCCTAAACTGAAAACTAACTATTAGCCTCATACTCGGCGATCTCGCTTAGAACGAACAGTCTGTGCTAATGACTAAGCCGAAGCCTTATAAACAATGAAATAGGCCCTCCAAATGTTAATAGCAAAAAAAATTTACTTCACCGAGTTCCGCAAAACTAATATCCGGAATTTAAGGTTCCGCTGTCGTAAGTTCCGCTGAAAACACATCCGCAAAGAACGGTTCCGGAAACAAAATATCCGCAAATAAACTTCCGCTGGCAAGACTTCCGCTCTTAATAAATCCGATTTTAACAGTTCCGATGAAAAAAAATCCGATCCATACAGTTCCGCTAACAAACAATCCGCACATAACAGTTCCGGAGAAAAGACTTCCGCTAATAAACTTCCGCAAACAAACGATCCCTTTTATACAGTCCCGTAGATATGGGTACACCTTTTTGAGTTTGAAATTAAAAAGAAATGAATTTTTATATAAGGATGTTATACACTCTCTAAATAACTCACTCACTCATTTACTCACCCACTCACTCACTCACTCACTCGCTCACTCACTCACTCACTCACTCACTCACTCACTCACTCACTCACTCACTCACTCACTCACTCACTCACTAATTCAATACTCGCTCCCTTACCCATTCTCTCACTCATTACCTCATTTACTCAATCACTACCTCACTCACTTTTTCACTCGAGCACTAACTCACTCTCCACCTTTTTTCTCACTCACTCAATTAATGCTCAATCACTTTCTCACTCAGTTACTCATCCACTCACTTACCTACTCACTCACGCATTCACTCACTCTCTCCCTCATTACCTCACTCATTCAGTCACTCAATCACTAACCCCCTCACTTACTCACTCAGTAACTTGCTCACTCACTCACACATTTCCTCACTCACTCCCTCACTCACTCACTCACTCATTCACTCACTCACTCACTCACTCACTCACTCACTCACTCACTCACTCACTCACTCATTCATCCACTCATCACTCATCACTCGTTCACTCGATCACTTGACTCACTCACACTGACTCGCTTACTCACTCACTCACTCAACACTCACTCACTCACTCATCAACAGTTTTGTTCATCAACTCATTCACTCATTCGTTCACTTACTCGCTCACTGACTGACCCACTCAATCATTCTCTACTTCAAACACTAACCACTCACTCACTAATTCACTCACTCACTCTCTCGTTCACTCAAGCATTAACTAGCTCACTCGATCCATCACTTTTCGATCACTCAGATACTCAATCACTTGCTGACTTATCCACTGTTTCACTCACTCATTCATTGGTCCGACCGCTCATTCATTCGTTCACTCGATGATTCAATGCCTTACTCACTTAAGGACTGTCCATCTCGTCCACGGATTCACTCAACGACACACTCACTTACTTTTCAACTGACTCACTCTCTCACTGATTCATTCACCTCACCTTTCACTCATCAAATCATCCGCTCGCTCACCATTCACTAACTTTTTTACTCTCTATTTCAGTTATAGCTGATTTATTGTTACCGCGTGTGGCCTTCCCCTGACCTTGCGCGCATGCGAAACATTAGGTCCAATTTTATAGTTGTCTTTTTCCTCTTCAATTCCGAAACTTAACCCATTTAGTTTTCAGAATAAGATTCACCAATGCATTTTGAAGTTTTTAAACAGGAAAATAAAATGATTCATCGCCGCAAAGTTGTTGTAACACTGCTGCCAAAGTTCTCACTAATGTTTTACGTGCGCACATGGACAAAGCAAGGCCACACACAGTAACAATAAACTAGCTATACTTAATCACTCACTCACTGCCTGACTGACTCAATCAATCGATCATTGAATTGATCAACCAATCAATCAATTAATCAACCTTTTCAACCATTTTTTACTTTCATTCGACAAAAACAAACAATCAAAAAATTGAATCCAAAATACAAATTTCTACATTTTGG
>OZ038448.1:7296198-7323698 GCA_964036265.1 Daptonema setosum
AGTTTAATTCGTCTGTAATTCAGTCAGACACTACCTTTGTTCTCTAGCGGACGAGAAGATGGAATCCCCCCCCCCCAGTTTAGCCGTTTCAAAAATTTTTATTTGTTCCCCAAAGGTGTAGTTAAAGTAGTTTAAAAGCTGCCGATTCTCCCACCCCCCCCCCCCCCTCTTTAACAAAAATTCTCCTCCCTTGGAGGTGTAGCTGGTCCGCTAGTGCTCTAATTCACAGTTTCCATTTTATTCGGCACCTATAACCATTATCCAGCAAATGCTAATAATTACGATTAGTAGTTAAGAAAGTAAAAATAGTTTGTAATTGCATTTGAAGCGAGGAAATTCCAGTAGACCTGTGGAACCAAAGAACACACACTCGAAAGTTTTGGAAAGTTTCATATTCATTAAAACAATATGCATTCATCATTACAATGAATGATGATGACCAACATCACTAGCGGACGAAAAGGGGTAGGAAAAGTGGGGTTCCCCTCACCCAGAGGTGGGCCGCTGGGGGGGGGGGGGGGGTAGGGGGTACCCCCCACTTTTCAGGGCCGGCGGGTAGCACCCCCCTAGACAAAAATTTAGGTCGCCTACCCCTCCCCCCCCTACTCGAAATTTTTGAGAAAATCGGCTTCAAAACCTCGATTTTGAGGCTCATTTTTCAAAAAATTTTGGCTGTGAGAATTTTTTTCGAACAAACACGTTTTCTGGGTCAATTTTCTTGGTTAAAACCTGAAAAAACCGGTACATGTGATGTTTATACCTTATAGGAGATTTTTTTAGCAAAACAAGCAAAAAACAAGGTTTTTTTGCGAAATTTTTTTTTCTACCCCCCCTACCCGACTTTGCCCCCCCCCACTTTTCGGGGTGGGGGGGGGGGTAAACTGAGATTTCAAAATTCTACCCCCACCCCCTGCAAAACGCCAAAAAACCCGGCCCACCCCTGCCCTCACCTCATTGGCAAAGTGTAATTTGTTCCCTAAGGTGTAGTGTAGGTAAAATGGCTGGCAGACTGCCGATTCGCCCCTCTTTGAGAAAATTCCCCTCTATTTGGTGATATGAAACATGGGGTTCTAATTATCAGGAATGCGGTACGGTGTTGAGCTGGCGTCGAGTGCAGGGTACTAACGGACGCTTTCAAGCCTTCGGATTCTGTGACTTTGAATCACCGGATGCCACGCTGAGGGCTCTGCGCATTCTGCACAACTTTCCGCTGGCCGAGAAAAAGCTCACCGTGAAGGTAAGTGGCGCTAAAAAGGTATTCGCGTTGAAATTCATCTACTCCAAAATCAGTCCTTATTTGATTCATTTCTTTTCGTCCACACTCAGTTCTTCGTACATTGTTTTGAGGCGAGAAACGGGGCATGTAGTTTACTTTGTTTGTACCGTAAGCACACCTAAAGTTTCCGACTAAGGTTCTCAGTTGAAATTGCTTTGAAATTTAGTTTTTAGGATCCACTCAGGGTATGCCAAATAAAAAAATGATGCCAGTTTTATTTTGTTTTTTTACCTTGTTTTATCTTGTTTTTTTTCGGTTTTAATTTTTTTTCAAACCTTCCTTACAAAACCAGAAAACGGTTAAAAAAATTTCGAAAAAATGGGATATTGAATGTAAAAGTAGAAATGTACCTTCTAAAGTGAGATGAGAGGTACATGGTTTGTATCATTTCTGTAACGCTAGACATACTGAACAGAGGCTCACAAATAAAAACGCCAATTATTCGTGATTTTTCGGCTAAATAACCCGAAAAAGTAAACAAAAACAACATACCCTGGTTCCACTCCAGAAAAAACGTTATTATTTTTTCTGTAGGTGGATGAAAAAGCGCGTGACACGATCCGATCGTACATTGAGCGACGACGTGCGGCCGCCGGCAAACCGGCACTGACGCTGGACAAGCCGGATTCGCTGCCAAATGAACCGGAAATGTGCGGCGATGATGACGAGAAACGAAAGGCCATCGAGTTGATTGTCAAGACTGAGGCACCCGATTTGTTGAATGTTGAAGGTTGGTGAGCTAGCCAACTTTGAGTCTTTCGTTTTGATTTTATAATTTTTTTATCAAAGTTTCATTTTTGATATGATTATTTTATTTCATTATTGAGAAACTGGGTTTAGGTTTCACGGTCAAAACTCAAGTATGTTTTTTGCTGTATTGTAAGGCGCATAACTGCAATGGCAATGCAATTACCTATCGCAACAAGTTCACTTACAACTGGCGATTGGGTGGCAATTTTTATCTGTTACTTAACTCCTGCGCGTCAGTATTTCTCAGTAATTGAATCAGCTGGGAATTTTTTGTTGTATTACGGTACGGTTATTATAATGTATATATTTTATTGTATTATATTGTTTCAGATGGTGAAGTATCGGATCGTTCGCCCACTCTTCACGGCAAAGGCGGGGTCAGTTTACAAAGATTTGATTATTTAAATTTTTTGACGGTTGCTTTTTCTCGTATTACATTCGAAAATGGATTGCAATATAAGTGGCGTTGTGATTAACCGGCATTGCCATGGAATTTTTGTATGTGTTCGAGTACACTAGCGGACGAGATGGGGTGGGAAAAGTGGAATTCCCCTCTCTTTGGCGTTTCAAAAAGTCAAATTTGTTCCCTAAGGTGTAGGTAAAATTACCTGAAAACTTCCAATTCCTCTCTCTTCGATGAAATTCCCCTCCCTTTTTAGGTTTCTTTCGTCCGCCAGTGTTCAAGTACGATTTAGTATTCCCACCATTTTTCGATACTCGATGTTCAGTAGTCGATGAAAATTTTGGGAAGGAACAAACAGAATATTTCTTGAAGAATGACCCCCACCCGTGAATTGCAGCCACCTTGCAGTAACCAATGCGTAGACTATCACACCCTACTACACAACAGTATATGGTATTTTATTATTACATTACAATCCACTCTGTTTATTTTATAATTTCATGTTCGAGTAACCGCACTAATCCAGTGGTTTTGAGTTGGGTTTGCCATTGCCAATATTGTTCCAGTTAAATACCCATAAAACCGGATAAGAGATCCTAAAAGCCCGATTTGTTAGCCATTGTTTTACTGGAGTTTATCTAGTGCAAAATCAGATCTAAAACATGTTACTTGATGATCAAGCATATGCTAGTGTGTGCTGTTTTATTACGTTTCTGTGAGGGAGGGAGAGCCGACTGAAATTCCAACTTGAAAAAATTTCTAAAGTTCTCCAACATTGTCGGATACAGAATTGTTGAATATTACTCCAAAACTAATCTGATTTTGCACTAATTTAACCACCGGATGCACTAGTTTGCGTGTAAATGCATGCTGTTGTACGGTACCCATGTGCTAGCCAGAGTTTAGTCAGCCTGTGTGCTTTGTTGGGTGAATATTTACAATGATATTAAGGGAACGGCCTAGCGGCCGTCCCTTGATGCTATACCCCGAGTACTGCTCCCCTATCTAGTCGCCATTTATGTGCCTGCTATTTTAACTGGAACATTTATTATCGGGGTGACCGCTAGTATCCAAGTTATTTTGCTGACCCGATGGATATACTGTCGGTTGCGACGATGGTGAAAGCTAGATTTGAGATATCATTGGATACGAATTTTGAATTACTGAAAAGGGAAAGTCTATTAACTGTTACTCACTCTTCTGCTGCCAACGTAATACCACCACTGTTCTAACCAACCAACTAACATTTTTTTCCTAAAACGGGCTTTAGTAAGGAACCAGGAAAATCGGAATCGCCGTTCTACTAACATGAAATATTGTTTGGTTCCTTAATAATTACAACAACCTGCCGCTCTCTGTTTCCCACTTTTATTTAATTATTTATTATCATTCACATAATCACTGAAATAACTACAATGTGAAAGTTATTCATCATCATCAAAAAGGTATCATTAGCATATTTTGCCATCCTATATTCAGATTTTACCGCAGAGAAATTGTAATTTTTCATTCCACTTCCAGAACCTGGACATTGACGGACTGGACCGCGCCAAGAAAGAGTACATCTACGATGAGATACACCGATTCCGGAAGCAGCACGCTAATGTTGGTGTCTACAAGTTTTATTTTCAATTTTTTATAGACAATTTCGACAAGTCTAGTCTAATAGGTCTAAGAAGTTTTTAGCCAACTCGGTAAAGCTAGGAGCAAATAAGTCTGTTATTTTTCACAACAACCAAAACTCAGTCAACATGGTATTAACTGGCGAGTCAAATAGTGCTAAAAGTATGAAACTAGTGTATTCTCGCCTCATTTTGGGTTGACCTGAAAGTGGTGGTGATGACCGGCTGAGACTGCCCCATAACGAGCGGATATGACACGCAGTCTGGTAAGTACGCTACATCATGAGTTCGGGGTGTGTGTGTGGTGACTTTGACCATGACGTTTATCAGCAAGAATTTTGTTTTCGGAATATTCGCTAAATTTTTTTGAATTTTTATCACAAAAAATACTAAAATTTTTATTGATAATCCTGTCTTTAATGTCACACACACACCTCATTTGGTGGTAAAAAAACTGTTGATTGAACAAAAAAATATATGGAAGCATAATGAGTGCACTTTTCGAGCATCAAAATGAACTGTGAAGTAAGTTGTTGGCCTGTGACTCTCAGTTAATGATCTAGAGTTTTGCCTCTATTTGTTGACGTTGATGTTTCACAGCTCAACAACTTTTCGTAGAAAAACTAGTTCTCATTATTACGTCCATCCACGGTAAAAAGAGCCATAAAAATAATAAGGCTTAGGACAAAAAAGCATAAGTTCTTGGAATAATACTTGATAATTCTCGCGCGATCTCAGCTTCAGCTGACACAGTAGGTAACTACAAATGCTCGCTATCAATCGAGGTTAATTTGTGCAATGTTGAATGAACATTTGTGCCAGGATCAACGTTTGTCGGAATTACATCGAAATTTCAAATTCAACTACCGCTTATTGTACTGAATTTGAAAACTCGTTGTAAACGTCAACACGTTGCTTGGCGCCAATGTTCATCGATTTTAACTGCAGCCAGTTGTGAGTATTGGCTGTGTTTATAACGATCCATCGTTTGCACCATTTTCTCTACTAACAATTCGAGTTTGACTTTTGAGTATGAATTTGGGATTAGTTGACTCGAACTCGTTATCAATCGTCAAACCATATGGTATTTTGGTTATTTTTGGTTGTGTCCTGATTGGTCGATGGTATGGTATCTCGATGGTATGTTACCTCGATCAACCAGTGCACATTACTACGTCGTGTCATTGTCATCCATGCATGCGTGCCCTTTTTATACATGTATTTGGTTACACGTTTATTAATAGTTTTAATCGTACACACCCAACTTTTCTCGAATCACATCCGTAAAAAGTTCCACCGAAATCAGGTTTGTTAGTTTTGCGGCTGATTTTATGGTATTTTCACCCTACCAGTCCTTCATTTAAACGGGATATTTTTCACCCCCGTCTTGCTAATGCTAGGGTTTGTTCTTGCGTGTGAGCGCGGTGAGTGGCTTTATTACTATAAAGTTTTTGTGAATTTTGGGCATACATGGTGTCAAAAATATTGATCGATTGTATGACCTGAATATATTTTTCGTGTTGTCGTTCGTCGTTTTCGTTTTCGTTGCCTATTGCCTCTTCTAACCCTGTATCGCTGCACTGATTCAAAAGCACATTTATACCAATGTTTTCTCTGCCGTTCAAATTTGTGCTGAAAGATTCCTGTAATTTCTTCAATGGACAGCCAATGATTACATAACGTCTTTTTCGTAAGGTATGGTTTAATTTTTGTGATAAAATGGATGGTTTGTTGGCACAGAGTTGGACGATGTTGATGGAGTGTGTGTCGCCAACAGATTTCCAAAACCCAAAAAAATCTAGAATTTTTCCCAAACGCGAAATTTTATGTCCGCATACTAAGGTGGATAACCACTGAAATATCACCGCTGCGCGGGCCTAACGCGCTTGTCCTCGCTGAGCCTCACGATAGGTAATCGGGGGTTAACAACGGACAGTAAAACTTCATATGGAATTTGTTTTCGGTGGCAGAAAGATTTGGCGTTTAGAAGAATTTCTAGGAAATTTTTTTGGGGGTTTGGAATTGTGCGTGCCGTCAGTGGTATACGGTCACCCCTCTATGTACCTGACCTGCTGACCACTCGTTTTATCGTGTCCCAACCAACATTTCAGACTGATCCGAACCGACACACAAGAATAACCGGTCTGTTCCTCGACCGTGTGGAACAGACCCCGCACCGGGATGCAACCCCATGAAACACGGTGGTATGTTTAACCCTATATTACACCAGAACCCCGTCTATGACACCATTTATATTTATACTATAATAATAGTATATGTGCCCATGTTCGTGTATGCTACATGCCTCAGGCTACCAGATTATCAAGACTACATGTGCTCATTTTCTTCGATCATCAGACTTTTTGATTTCATATACCACCATCTCTTTTTGGGTTCATTACGTACGTTGTGTATCGTGAAGCAAAATGTTTTTTCAGTATGAATTTAGGTAAAGGTAACCACAAAAAATAACGTCACTTTACATAGCGTTTACTACTGTTAGTGCTACCCGGCCTTGGTTAACTACGCACAGTCACCCTCTACGTTTTGTCCTTCTCCCTTTGAGCAATTCTGATCGGTCAGATGGTTGGATCCCGCCGATCCGATACCATAACCACCTGGTATTCGGTTTGAATCGGATGGCACCAAGTTAAGGATCGGATTTTGATTTGCGTGTGCACATCTAGATTGCCGTGTTTGGATACTGGTCTTGACAATACTGCAGCAATACAGTTTTATTCGTATGTATCTTATCCGAATAGGAAGTTGTATTGTCTAGCTCACTGCGCATCTACCAACTTTTCATTTACTGGTTTTGCTTCTTTTTTGTTTTGCTTTGTCCCGTTATGTCTTGCTGCTTGTTCTATTTCTTCTCCCCGTGACTGGCTACTGGCTAGGGCGTGCATCGTGCATGATAGCCGGGGTTTGAACGTGTTGTCGATTGATTTATTACTTGTTTGATTTTAATTACTTGTCTGTTGCATCGCTTGTCGCTGTCTCTCTTCGGTTTTGTTGCTCATATGATTTGATCCAATAAATTGCATGGTTAGCTTTGGGTTGTCGCTTTTTGGTGGCTGGTGTTGTTGGTCAACAAGTGAATAAAATTTACCAAGATCATATAAAAAAGACGCTGAAGTCGCTGGTTGTATCAACCAAACTGGGTTATGAGCTACGACGACTTTGGCTGTCGTTGTCGAGCCAGTTTATTGGTTGTAGTAGTGCAGATGGCTGCTAATGTGTGCCTCAGTTGGCGGTCGTCTCGGTAAGACCACATGCGGCGCGCAACCAAAGACGATAGCTACGATACGAACATGAGTATAGTGCGACAGGGACCAGCACAACTTGAGTTGTGTGTGTACGTCCGGTCTTGCGCATTTGCCAGCAAAAGCAAGAGCCAGTCATGAAACGCTCTAGATAATTGTTTCTGAGACTGAAAGTGTAATTGATTAATTATGCGCAGGCACTGGCGGACGAGGGAATATTCCCAAAGAGGGGGGAATTGACAATTTTCAGGCCATTTTACCTACACCTTTGGGAACAAATTTTACATTTTGAAACCGCCAAAGAGGGGGGAATTCCACTTTTCCCACCCCTTCTGGTCCGCTAGTGTGCGCAGGTAATGTGTGAATGTGATGAAGTATTAGTAGTGACATGAACGAAACCACTTTTGGACATGAGTATATGGCCCTCCAGATCCTGGCGGACGAGTCAAGTCTCCAACGAAGAGGGAATTGGCAGAAATTAGTCAATTTTACCTTTATCTTGAGGGACAAACTCTACTTTTCGAAACCGCCAAAGAAGGGGGAATTACACTTTTCTCTGCCCTTCTCGTCCGCTAGTGCCTCCGGATAATGCTTGGCCGCGAGCTATGTCACAGGCCGGCGTATGCTGGTTATATTCAGCATATACCCGCTATGAATGCTGTAAGAGTTAGCGCGCGTGTGGTGTACCCTAGGCGGATGATCAATTACAATTGCAAACTAGATGACAGAATGGTAATTTCATCTACTTTTCAGCCTTCTAGGAAGGTTAAAAAATTCATGCAATGGATAATCTAGCTGTTTGTTCGGCATTGATGTCATCCGCTACGGCTCGTTGCAGACCGTGTGTTGCATTGGGGGCTTGAAGCTAACATACATCGAGCCAGCCAGTTCGCTTATTCATACTGGCCACGCGTAGCTATGCTGGCCACGAGCTGAAACCCCGCCCCATATGTCCGTATGCAAGAAAGGGACCAGCAAATAATTTGCGGTTTCAAGTCAAAGTTTTTCACTGGTAACTGAGAATGAACAAACTATTTTCGGCGTTGCCTTTTTATGTTGACATGTGAGCTGAATTGAATGGGTGGAACGGAGGTACATAATGTATTTATGACGGTTTAAAAGTGAAGGCAGACACGTGTAAACAGAAGCGCTATAGAAATCGGATTGCTCTTTAATGTGGACAGTGCGCGTCGCAATGATAGAACTGGATCGTGGCTGTAATTCGTACATCTAAATAATAATGGATGTTTTATGTACGTGCGATTGTGAAGACGCCAGTAGACGCGTAACACTACAATGTGTACTATACTGTTCACAACTTATGTGCAACTAGCACTATGATGGGGAGTTAATGATTCTTGTGGTTTGGGGACTTGAACCGTTTAGTGATCACTGTTGACCAACAACGCCTTACACATTAGCTTGGGAGTGTGAATGCATGTGTTATTAGTATATTAATGCTGATCATTTCCATGTGGTTATGTAATCATTATGGTAAGTTAATTGATTGACGCCGAACCACGATATCGTTAGTTGCCCAAAATTTCGATCTCCGCTAAATATGTCTTATTTCCGGTTGGACATCACAAACGATCAACGTACGTGTGAGATAATATCTACGTAAGTTTACTGGCCTGCGTTGTAGAGTACATTTGTGCCATTATTACCATTTGGTATCATGGTTAATATTTTTTTCATTCGGCCCAGAGCCGTGTGTAGAGCAGTTCGGTTTCCGTTTGATCAGACAATGTTATACTTGTGGTGATAACCTGCTTCTCTCTATGAATTAAAGTCTCAAGAATAAGAAATCAGAAAATCTCTATTTACAGCTGCAAGTTATCACCGCTAATACAAGGATTTGTGTGTTTTCAATGGTTAATAGCTTCTGTTTCTGTCTGTTGGTGTTGTTTGTGTTCCTCGCCTTTCCTTGTCACCATCAATCACTCCAACAATTCCTTGCGTCAATACTACCAATGTAAACTTTGGCATTGTACCGATATATAGTTGTTTATTTATGCGTGTCAATATTCATGGTAGTTAGTTGGAACACCGAACACGTAAGTGAGTCTATCATTGTTATTACCTTCGCTAACACTAACATGTTAACCTGGGATAGCATTTTTGTATAATACAAAATCTGTTGCTGCGAGGTTAGGGTGCGACATTCGTTGGACGACTGTGCCATCTATTCAAAGCTGGTTCGGGATCGGTATGCCCGAATGTCCAGCTTGTCGCGTTTATTGATCAGCTTTTATGTATTTTTTACAAAACGAAAAGCACAGTTTCGATTGGATTTGTATATTGGAGTTGAGATTTCAGATGAAGCCTGTTATACTCCAATATTATGTCCCAAAAGTTACTGACGATTGATTAATGCGACACCGAAATTCCAAACCCACAGCTATTTACTGTACCTGTCATTTCGCTTCTACAAAATAGGTTGATTTGCTGGAAGTTGTCGATGTCAATCACACGTGGATATTTTGAGAAACAATGCTCTGCTTATGTTCAGTTTCCACTCTCGCTCTGTCTGATTTCTATTTTCAACTGGTATCATATAAGACACCTCACCTACACTCTGCCCGTAGATTTGATCATCTTGCTACACGTTCCGCGCGTTTGGAACACAGCATCTGATTAACGTATTACATTAACGCGCGCGCGCGGTATAACATCGAATGCCCAGCTCGCACTTCAACGCTACCATAACCGGTGCCATAACCTGGTATCGGTACGCTAAGTTAAACCACACATGGACTCATTTACCGGATAAACTGAGATACCACCGACTCTCAATTGATCTCCAGTTGCCCATCAGTGATTTGTGCTTCTGATTTCAGGATGACGACAAGAACAAAGATTCGCCCACGCACGGCTCAGTCGACGGGTCATCGGTGACCGGTGTTGAGACAACAACAGCCGCAGCAGCAGCCACTACCAACGGCAACAAGCAACGACCAGCCAGTGACGGGCGTTCAAGAGCAGCTGCCGGTGGTGCAGGAGGAGGTGCCAGTGGATCACGTCGTCCACCCAATCGTAGTAAACACACAACAAGTACACTACGCGATGATCCCAATGCCATGTCACCGTCACCACGAGCTGACCGACCAGGTCGAGCCGGAGGTGGTGGTGGTGGTGGTGGAGGACGACGTGGACCCGATCGACGATCACGTAGTCGCAGTCGAGCCAGTAGCAGAAGTAGAAGGTGAGAATTTCTGATTATTTCATACTTGAAAAATCAGCAAGGCGCAAATGTTTCCTAGTTTCGTGGCTGGCAAAGTATGATTATCAGGTCAGGCGCGTGGTACTGCTATCGTCATATGTAACATCCACTCTTTTCTCAGATCATCACGACGTCGTTCGCCGAGCGTGGCTTCGGATGTGAGTCGATCACCGTCGCGATCGCGGTCACGCACTCGCAGTCGATCGCCGATCTACAGTTCGGACGATCGTCGCTCGTCGAGCCGATCCACCGATCGATCGCATCGTCGGTATAAACGAAGACGCAACGATTCGGGCGGCAGTCGACGCAGCGGGTTGGTTGTGGATAAGGATTAATGTGGATTTCTGGGAACACTGACGGACGAGCTTATCCACCAAAGGGAGGGGGATTTAGTCAAAGAGCGGGGAATTGGCAGTTTCCATGTCATTTTACCTACACCTTAGGAAACAAAATCTTTTTTTGAAAACGCCAAAGAGGGGGAACTCCACTTTTCCCACCTTCTTGTCCGCTAGTGTCTGGGAACGTTGCTAATTATGTTCTAGTTCTACTTTTTCGAAGATTGCGTAGGTTTTATTGATTTTATTGGTATGCTTATACCTATACTCAAATGTGCTAAATAAAATAAAATAAAAATATGAATCTGCAGTAGTCGCGACTCGTCCATTGACTACGAGCTGAAGCGGGAGAAACGTGAGAACGAACGTCGTATGCGCGAGAAGGATCGTCTGTACCAGGAGCGACTCGAAAAGTGGGAACGACGCGAGCGCAAGAAACTCAAGGAGTACGAGCGCTGGCTGCATGAGAGACGTGCGGAAAGAAAGGAAATGGTTGGTTGGTGGTGTCGTAGGATTAGTTCATGTTCATGGTTGAATTAAATAAATGATTCTCTCATGACGGCTGCAACATTCATCACCTGTTACTTGGTCATTATTAGCCTCACCACAGTTCCGAGCGTGTATTTTTGATCATCCTAATATTTAACGATGTCAAGTGCCCCTGCGGTCCACACCAGTTCAGATAAATTTCCCTGAAGTTGACTTTTCCTCTTTGCAAAGAAGACATCTTAATCGACAAAAAGTCTGACATCGACATGAATAAATATTAGTAAATACATCGAGAATTCACGTACTTCCACGGAACAGTAATTCCTTTTCGACTATATGAGTGGTCAGATACTGCATTGTTGTGTACTTTACCCTTCTCAGGCAGCGCTGGGCGGATAACCTCAGGTTGTCAGTAGCGGATGAGTGCGTTCTTTTTCTCATTTCCTGTGTGCTCGGTCGGATTGAATATTCCTGTTTTTGTTACGTGACATTTCTTGGCGACGGCATATAAATTCCATGTTGGCCCCACTCACCCGAAAGTTTTCGCTTTCAGCAACGCGAAGCCAAGAAGCTGAAAGAGTTTCTCGAGGACTACGATGATGAACGCGATGACCCGAAATATTACAAGTATGTTTTTTCTGCTTGCTTTTTTTATTTTATTAAATTATGGTTTTATCAAGATAAAAAAATTCAATTTAGTAGTGAAAATAAGGCCTAGGCTCTAAGGTATTGGTTTTAGGTATTAAAAGAACGGTCCGAGTTCGATTCCAAGCCTTCACTTCATTCCCAGCCTTCAGCGGCGATCTTCCGAACATACATATTAGTTAGAATCCAAAATAGTAATATACTGAATTCAAATATGGGTTTATGTAATATTGCGAATATTTGCAAGGCTACCCTTGAGGGCAAAAGTTGTCATTCCACTACTATTTCTCAAAATTTTGATTTATTTACTGTGTAATTTGGTGTGAGTTAATTGTGAAATTTTCAGAAAAAGCGCACTATTCCAACGACGACGCGACTTTGAGCGGGAGCGCGAGGCCGACTTGCGCGATCGGTTCGGTTTTAGATTATAGACAGATAACGCCCATAACGTGTCAAATAAAACAATGAGACCAATTGTTTTTTCCTTGTTTTATCTTTTTTTTTGGCTTTATTTTATTCGACATACCCTGGTAACCAGGGTCTGGTTTTAGATGGTACATCTGATGTGCCGATTTGCATTACGCAAGTAGGCTTTTCTTTTTAATGTTTTTTTTGTTGTTGTCAGACCTTTTCACATGTCTATCACCTTATAAACAGCCACAGCAAAAAAGAATGAAAAACGACGTCACGCCAATTGTTTTCATGTGAGCATAATATTTTTTTCAGCCAACAAGAAAAGGAAGAGTTGGAGGAGATGCGTCGCTCGATCATGCAAGAAGGATTCAGCGGCAACAGCGAGGAGGAGGCATTGCGCCGCATGCAGGCACAAGAAACAAAACTGTTGCGGTTAGGGCTTTGCAGAATTTGGTAAATAAAAAAACGCGGATTTTTCTTTTCTTTTGAATAGGCCAAAATTCAGGCAACAATACGCTGTTGATTTAGAGTTTTTGGTTTAATTAAAAGTGAAATATTGTATATGAAACGCCTTGGTGGTGCACATTTTTATGAAAAATATGACAATCAAACTTGCAGAAAACTGCGTGCGGTGTCTGACAGCCCACCCCATCGGCGTCTCGGCCAAGCAGCGGATGAGGAGGAGTCTTCCAGTAGTGATGATGATAATGAGGATGATGATGTGCATGATCAGCCGACAACCAGTACTGCCGCACAGAAAGGTATAGTTAATCCATCGATTCTTGTTACCACTGGAGGGAGGAAAATCTCCTCAAAGAGGGGGGGGGGGAATTGGCTCGAATTAGCTCATTTTATCTACACCTTGAGAAACGAATTCAATTTTTTTAAACCGCCAAAGAGGGGAGAATTCCACTTTTCTGCTCTTCACTCGTCCGCTGGTGCTTGTTACTCAGAAAATTTTTGGTGCGCGATTTGAATTCAATACCTAAGTTGGCGTGCGTTCAAATTTTGGGGAGAAATCTGCTTTTGATATGACATTTGAACAAAATACGAACTTTCCGCCTAATCAATTGTTTTATGATAACGGACTTGGATCACCTTGATCATAAATCATAAATAAAACAACGCGCGTTATTTACGATCTGATTCACATGTTTTTTTCTTTTTATCATTTTCAATGTCACTGTTATGGGTGGCAGTCTTTTACTCTTTTGGATCTGTGCAAGTTGGGATAGGAGACGTTTTTTATACGTAGTAAGTATTTGGGAACGAGAACCATCAAATTCTCTGTGGATGATGATGTAATATCCTGTCTGGGATGACAGTGGTAGTCCCAACCCATGGGCACTGGCGGACGAGCTAATCCTGCAAAGGGAGGGGAATTTCCTCAAAGAGGGGGGAATTGGCAGTTTTCAGGCCATTTTACATACACCTTAGGGAACAAATCATACTTTTTGAAAACGCCAAAGAGAGGGGAATTCCACTTTTTGGTTGTTCCCTCGTCCGCTAGTGCCCATGGGGTCGTAAATTCCTCCGATATATATTTTTGTTTTTGTTGGTTACGACCACTAGCGGACGAGAAGGGTCGGGAAAAGTGGAATTCCCCCCTCTTTGGCGAATTTGAAAAGTACAGTTTGTTCCTCAAGGTGTAGGTAAAATGGTCTTAATTCAGCCAATTCCCCCTCTTTGGCGAAATTCCCCTCCCTTTGAGAGTTTTGCTCGTCCGCCCGTGGTTACGACGGTGAATACCACGTTACGTTGCGATGTTCCACGATTTACAACTCTTTACTTTACAACTACGTTATGGCATCGAAATTCAGTCAGACAAGGTTCCCTGATAAGATAAGACGTCGGGCCGGGACGGGACCCACATGGTTCTATTCCATCAATTCACTGGCGGACGAGATAATCCTCCAAAATGAGGTGAATTCCGTCAAAACCGGGGGAATCGGCAGTTTTCAAGTCATTTTACCTACACGTACACCTTAGGGAACAAACTCCAGTTTTGAAAAGGCCGAAGAGGTTGGGAATTCCGCTAGTCCATTAATGGGCGTTGTTTTGTCAGTGGTGATCGAGAAACAGGGAAATTTGTACGTTTTCTTGGTTTCGAAGTAGTTTTTTTTACAATAAAGACTTTAATTTCCGTCTGGCCGTCTTGAAGTTTTCTGTTTTACTTCTTTTCTTTCTCGTACATTGTCTATCAATATAAATTACTTTTACTATCTAAAACATGAATATTAGATAGAGTTTACGTGATGTCCCGATGTCTGATAAGCGGGTTCAACTGGACTTGAATATTATTAGGAAGTTTGACGCATAAAAGATCAATAAATAACGGGGGTTCTTCTTGAAATAATGTGATTTTACGGGCTGCTAGGGGTTTATCAATTCAATAAACATCAACTTCACACAATTGCGGACAAGAATGGCAGGGAAAATTGGAATTCCCCTCTTTGGTGGTTTCAGAGAGTGAAGTTTGTTTCTGAAGGTGTAGCCTAACTCATGCCAATTCCCCCTCTTTGGAAAAATTCCTTTCTTTTGGAGGTTTGCCTCGTGCGTCAGTAACTTTATGTAAAAAATTAAAAAAATTTATTTCTAGTGTTTAATTACAGTTTTTTCTTATTATAGATGACGCGACAAACGGCAATGGTAAAGTGGACGCAGCAGCGGGAGCCAGCAGTCCGAAAAGGCCGAGGTTGGTTGTTGACATTTAATTATAAAAAATTAATTGAATTAAATTAATTATAAAAAATATAATTGACATGCTAATTATATTTTAATTTATTGCTATCCCAAAGTTTGTGACGTACCGTTTTCTCTAATGTTTCTTAACAGTTTTGATGACGTTTATGGAAGCTTGGAAACTCATGGCTTTTTATATTATCGGAATGGAAGAGGTACATACAGGGTGTCCCACTTAAAAGTCCGGTTTTGTTTTTGGTCTAACTTTTGCAGTGTTCAACGGATTTTAAAATTTTTTGCGTCATTCGAAAAACAATTCTTGAAAATTTTGTTTGCTGCAAACGAAATTGAATTCGGCCATTTCTGTCGTTATTTATGTCAGTTATACGAAAGCACCCCATTTTAGCGAAAAGGGAGGTTTTTCCTCTACTTTTTCTTCATATTTTATAAATAAACTTAACTTATAACGTTTTTCGGCATGTCAGACTAGTCATACTTAGTAAGAAAATCACAAATAATCATTTCATATTTTTATAAAACCTAATGAACCATTGAAAAAACCAAATGAAAGCACTTATTGACTGTTTGTACTGAGATTCAAAATTTTTGCGCAAATGCAAGAAATGTCGAAAAACATTGGCGAACAACAACAATTCATGTTCTTTGGTTTACAACCAAGAGATGATAAGCAGAAAAATTAAGTTTGAAAACATTTTGTAATTAAAATATGAATTTTAATTTTTGGTAAAAATTGATTTTTTTCAATGTCGAAATTAGGTGTCTTCGTAAAAATTGCGTAACTACCGGTAAACATATCCAAATTCAATTTTCTTTTAGCAAACAAAAATTTCAAAAATTGTCTTTTGAATCATTTTTAAATTTTTGAAATCCGTTCAACACTGCAAAAGTTATGCCGAAAACAAAACCGGACTTTTAAGTGGGACACCCTGTACATATGATACATAAGTTATAAGTGTACATAAATAAGTATGCTGTGTCAATCGCTGACTGAATTATGTGATAATTTTTCCAATAATGATACTGGTTGGATGTAAATGACTGGCATGTCGTTGGGATGGTACTAAAACGAGCCACCTGAACGTTTGCCAAATTTAAGTTGAACGAACTTGACCTGTCCCAACGATATACCAGACCAGTCGAGACACGGTGATTCACTATAATCATGACCACCACAAATTACAAATAACGTTTCAAAATGAGACAATTGAGAAAACAGTGATCATATTGAATGCAAAAACCCAGGCGCACACTCGTGTTTTCAGTTGCATTGCTCTTAGGCTACAACTACTTGTGTATAGCCGAGCTCGTTAGTGTCGGCGGTAAGTTTAACACCCACTCCGTACTAACGCGCCACCAATTATGTACATATCATATCATATCATATCATATATATATATCATTATCATATTCTCATATCATATCATATTGTTAATCAGAGTATTACGTCCTTTATTCATTGGCTTGTGACGGCTGGGCGTTCTGTAGGCGATATGAAATGGGGCCGGTCTTGTTAAGTTAAGCCAGACTTTTCGGTTGCTCACTTTTGAAACATCACACAATCATAACTTAGTAAGTGAATTCGACCTTTTTCGTTCGGTATAGGATGAGTGGACGGGAATCGTGTGTGTGTGTTTCGTGGATCAAGTGGTATTTTATGGTACGAAATCAGAGCGCTGATCTCATTGCGACATACGATCAGAACGTGAGTCAGGTGTGGTAAGCCTGACGCCATTTCGATCGCAGATTCAGACTTGGCCTGGTTGGATTTCTGGCCATTTCGGATCGTCGAAACACGTTCGTGATCGTATATGGCAATGCTGGTCGGACCATCGGTGATATTACCGTACAGTTTCAGAAGATAATAGTTGGTAAATTTCACTTGCGGACGAGCCAAACCTCCAAAGGGAGGGGAATTTCGTCAAAGAGGGGGGAATCGGCAGTTTTCAGGCCCTTTTACCTACACCTTAAGCAAGGAACAAATTATACTTTTAGAGAACGCCAAAGAGGGGGGAATTCTACTTTTCCCACCCCTTCTCGTCCGCTAGTGATAGTTGGTAAATTTGATTTAATTAGGCATTATCTCAATCCACAGTCCACACACTCACGCTATCGCCCGTCCACAAACCAGCCGTCGTACAAGCGTGTATTATCAGCTGCATACAGTAAATAATGGCAGAATTAGATGGTATGCGTTGGGGTCATCGCATTCAGGTATCTCGTCATCATGATCACTAGGATATCTAACCAAATCCCTCGAATCCGTTGATCCATACGTGCTACCATGCCACGTTTGCCACAGTTCGCTTGACGATTTCCATTCAAAATCAGTTAATATTCGTTCTCGAATCTTCCAGAAACTCTCCGCCGCCGACGACCGGCTGGCGTACCGTGGACGCTGGCAAACCGGATAATACCGGATTGACGCAGCCGGTTACGGTGGTGACGCCGGCACAACAGCGAGCCGCCCAGGTCAGGGAGGCGTTGGCGGGCATTTTTGGCGACGATATTGATGATGATACGCAGAACGGCTATACAAAGGTTGGAATCACTAGCCACCTAGGGGAATTCCCCCCTTTTTGGCGGCTTCAAAAAGTTGAGTTCTTTTCCTTTCACTTCATATGTAAAAAGGCCTACTTTTTGCCCATTCCACTGGCGGACGAGCTTATCCTCTAAAGGGAGTGGAATTTCGTTAAATAGGGGGGAATCAGCAGGAAGAAAGCCATTTTACCTACACCTTAGGGAACTAATTCCACTGAACTAATTCCACTTCTTGGAACCGCCGAAGAGGGGGAATTCCACTTTTCCCACCCCTTCTCGTCCGCCAGTGGCCCATTCCCTGCGTTTTTTTGGTAGTTTTTTTTGTTTGATTATGGCGTGATACCATTAGTAATAGGCGGTTTTATTCTGAATATTTGTTATAATATAATTATAGAGATAAAGATTGTTTTACATGTTCCATTCATTTTGCAGAACAACAAGCCGTCAACGATGAGCTCCGAGGAGAAAAAGGCCAAAGTGAAAACGCTGATCGACTCGATCCCGACATCGCAGGAGCAACTGTTCAGCTATGAGATTGACTGGACGCAAGTGGATGAGGTCGGTTGAGTCAGTGTCAGTCAGTCAGTCAGTCAATCAGTCTGTCAATCAGTCAGTCAGTCAGTCAGTCTGTCAATCAGTCAGTCAGTCAGCCAGAGCCAGTCAATCAGTTATTCATTCTGTCAGTCAGTCTGTCAATCAGTCAGTCCGGCAGTTATTCAGTCAGTGCTTCAGTCGGTACTCAGTGCTTCAGTCAGTCAATCAGTCAGTCAGTCCGCCGCCTATCAGTCATTTAGTCTGCCTATCAGTCACTTAGTCAGTCAGTCATTCCGCCTTTCAGTCACTCAGTCATCTATGCGCTGAGATTATAGTGGGAGATACTGATGAGGGCTAACCACTAGAAACTCGTCTATCTTTAGGCCCGAAACGAGTTTGAAAAGTTTATGATACGGTCATACAAAGTCATGCATGAATTATAGTTGTAATGAAGTTATTAAATTATCAATCAATCAGTCACTCAGTCAGCCTATCAGTCAGTCAGTCCGCCTATCAGTCAGTAAGTCAATCAGTCAGTCAGCCTATCAGTCACTCAGTCAGCCTATCAGTCAGTCAGTCAGTCAATCAGTTATGATTTTGAACTGCCAAAACGTCTTTAAATGTTTTTGTTTTCGCTCTGGTCATATTATCAGCCACTCCCAACTGCTCATCGTCATAAAAAATTAGTGAATGCTTGATTTGGTCATAAATTTCGTTTCTCTCTCTCTCTCCCCGTTTTATGTCCATATTATTTGTATATATGTATTATAATATTTTATTATATATATTTTTTTTGTATGTATTATTATAAAATTTTCAGACCCTGGTCGAACGTCGTGTCAAGCCGTGGATCAATAAGAAGATCAACGAGTACATCGGCGAGGAGGAACCGTCGTTGGTCCAGTTCATCGGCGAGAAAATCGTGCAACATTGCGCGCCCAGTGATATATTGCGTGATGTGGCTATGGTGAGTGACTGACTGATTGACTGACTGATTGACTGACTGAATAACTGAGTGACTGACTGACTGACTGAATGACTGACTGATTGACTGACTGATTGACTGACTGACTGACTGACTGTTTGACTGACTGACTGACTGAATGACTGACTGAATGACTGACGGACTGACTGATTGAATGACTGACTGTTTGACTGACTGACTGACTGACTGAATGACTGACTGACTGACGGACTGATTGACTGACTGACTGACTGACTGTTTGACTGACTGACTGACTGACTGACTGACTGACTGACTGACTGACTGAGGGATTGACTGAGTGACATGTTAATATTGACTGACTGATTGACTGACTGACAGAATGACTGACTGGTCGACTGATTGACTGACTGACTGACTGACTGACTGATTGACTGACTGACTGACTGATCGATTGATCGACTGACTGACATGTTGATATTGACTGACTGACTTGCTAGTCTTTGAACAGTCTGTCTGACCATGCGAATTACTGAGATAGGAAAAACTGCTTGAATGCATAAATTAAAGTACAGTACGAGTAAGTGATAATGGAACAGCTTTGTGAATGATGGTGATGGTAACGGACTTGATCAACTCAACGAGAGACTGAGTACGGGTCTCATAATATACTGTGGCTGATTGACCAAGTTTGGCAACCGAATCGTCACTGAGTACAAAAAAGCAGAACAAATCCGTTTTTGTCAGACCCTGGCTGGCCAACTAAACAACCTGATCCACTCTACCCCTGATTACCTTTATTCGTTATCGTTCAGGTCCTCGACGACGAGGCCGAAGTGTTTGTGGTGAAAATGTGGCGATTACTGATTTATGAGAGCGAGGCCAAGAAAATGGGTTTGGTCAAGTGCGAATAGAATAATGGTGATCCATGATTATGTCCTTCATCGAATTGAACAAAATTGTGTTTTCTGGTCTTTTCTTTTCTACTCGGTAACGGTGATTCTTTTATGCGGGATGTATTTTAGGCCATGGTACAGCAAATAGAAGAAAACGTATATCCAAATGTAGTCTTCAAACAAATTTCAGCGGAGTTCATAAAATTTTTCTTTACTGTGGCTCAGTATACGTCGTACATTTTTTTGTAAGAGCTAAACATTGGTATCTGATTTTGTATTCAATTTACTAAAGCGAACATCCTTCCGAACTTCGGCTGAAATACCGGTTATTTTAGAAAGCGTCATGCTTAAATATTTATGGAACATTTTGGTTCATCATAATATATACAATTGATGAGCCAAGCAAAAAAGCAAACAATAACTTGGCTGTACTCCAAAAAATTTGTGTAAGTTTATACCGAGAATACAAAATATTACAACTGCGATTTGTGCAACTTAGTGCTAATTGTAAATCGCGTTTGCACCTTCCGATTTTTCTTATAAAATTATTATACTCAGCGACGCACCTCAACAGCTAAAGGGTTTAGTTACGTGTGGTCATGATGACCAGCCAGCACAACAGGGAATAGAGGAACATGTTTATTGGAAGATGGATGAAGTGGAGAGAAGACGAACAATGCTCACAAAACCGGGCTTCACACGCATATATATCATTGTGTTCAGCCAATCAGAATAGACATTCTGACTTCTCCACGCCAATGAGGCGAAGGAAGCGGTGAATATTTGAGATATCAATAATATGTATCAAGACATAGCAGCAAACGTCGGACATCGGGTACTGGACATTTGCATATGGAATCGTTGCTGCTGTCGGAACCTGCACCTTGGGACACGATCGTAATTCTGAATTAGATAAGAAATAGTATTTTGTTAAGTGCTGGTTCTAAACTGACATTTATCATGCTGAACTCTTGAATATTTGAATAACTTGAAACGACTGAACTAATAATTGACTAAAAGGATCTGTTGCTGAAATTAAAAAGGTTAAAACCTGAAAGAAACATTAATTAGGGTGAGCGAAATAGTAACATACTTTTTCCTCCCCAACAAACAATGAGAATTGTTGTTGTTTGAATACAGACGCATCTGTTTCAGGTTAATTTAACTCAGCCTTAATTGCTGGTTTATCAGCGATCCTCAGTCGGTCTTTGAGGTTGCGATTGACGATCTCGTCTTTCTCGCCCTCGACTTCCACGTTCGTATAAACGATGGATGAATACGAATATTCTCCAGCACCAGCATTACCCTTGTGCTTTTTCTGCACATTTTTCGTCATTAGCTGTGCTTTTATTTTCATCGTACCGGTGGTCGCACTCATAACTACTGAGTTTTCGTTTGAACTCTTGATGTTACCTTGGTATCGGACTCCACTAGGTCCAACCATACTGATACCCAGTCTCTCCATAGACTTGTAACCGATCAGCACATCGTGCTTCAGATCATCAACTATGTGGCACTTCACGATGCCTTTACCACCTTTGATCGTTACCATCACGTGACAATCACCGTGACATTTTATGTCTGTGCCATTCACGGCATCAATTTTCTCACCGCACTTCTGTGCATTCAGTCCTAGCTGATATGCAAACTCGGCCGACATCAAATTCGTATTGGCACCGCTATCCATCAAATAGCGTCCATGCTTCATCATGATACCATTGACAATGATGTATGGAGACTTACGCGTCTCAGGTTTTTTCTCATGGTATTTATCGTTCGTTAACGACATACACTCAAACTCACTCTTATCATCAGCGTCATATGAATTGTCATCAGTTCGATCACTAAATGACTTGCCACTTTTCTGTGTCTTACAGTAGCGTCGAATGTGTCCAAACAGACCACATCGATGACACTTGATACTTGGCTTACGGTAGATCTTACGTTGATTACCGTACCACTTCGGTTCACTCACGTTGGTTTCATTACCGTTCGGTCCACAACCTCTACGGTTTTCATCGAACCAACAGTTTTCTGTGCTATGCGAGCACTTGTTGCAGACTGAACACCACAGACGATCTTGGCGTTTGGTATAGATTCGGCTGTTGATACCATTAACAGACATGAGTCCATCATGGCTTTGTTCCTGTGCAACCCGCCGACCGTACTGCGCGTCCTCCAGCTCCTGCATCTTTTCCATATTTTCTGCCTTTTCGATTTTCTTTACCAACTTACTCAGTCGCGGGGTATCTCCGTCCCTTAGCAGTTCTTTCTGCGCCATTTTTACATGACCAGCTTCGATCAGTCCATGACATAATCGATCTACCATCACTGACTCAAAGCCTTCCATATCTCTGGTCAGGAAGCATCTGCTTTCCAGTTCCATCACGTAGTGTCTCACACTCTGATTCTTCTCTTGATTACACATGTGGAACGTACTGTTACGAACTTTCTGGCAACTTGGATCACCAAATCTGTTGTCCAGAAATCTCCACGTCTCAGCGACACTATTCTTCACATAGTCGTTGGCATTCTCATACAAACGCAACGCGTTACCAGTCAGGCAGACTTTAATGTGTGACAACGACGTGCCACTATCAGCTTCAGTCAATACTAGACGTTGTTTTACAGTATCAGCCCATGACTTATACTTAGTTGGATCTTTACCGTCCAACTTCTCATACGTGTGAGCGAACAACTGCAAACGTGCCATTTGTTGTTGTCGCTTTTCTATTTTCTGATCCAACTTATCACGACGTTGAATCTCCAACTGCGCATACGACATACGGCCGTGCGAAACATTAGCATTGTGCACCTCTGGTCTACAGACAACATGACTGCGTAACGGAGTATCACAGACAACAGACGTTGGAGCAACCTCTGAAGGCTGTACCATAACTGGCGCAGTCGACAAAGCATTCACCATTCGACCGTGTTTCATGTGAGCACTGTCCACATCTATACCATCGTGCAGACTACTCGGTTTTACACTATCATGCATAACCTTCACCGATTTACTCGCAGTAACATACGTACTCTGCGTTTGCTTCGTTATTTCAGCATTATCATCATTTCCAGTCACGACAGAACTATCCTGCGTACTGTTCACTGAACTGGTTGAAACATTATGTATGTCAACCAATGGCCAACTTTTCTGATGTACCTCAGGCCAATCCAACTCATCAACGACCTCAAACACGTCATTGATGAACATAATCATCTTCTCTAACCAATTTTTAGGTGTATCCATCAGATCACCACGCGGTGCTTCGATATTTTCCACCCCCTGCGTGTGACTGCATACCTCCATCACGTTCACGAAAATCACTCGTGCACTCTCAAAATTACTTTTTCCGTGATGTTTCAACAATTTCCGGCATTCACCGTATGTGATTTTATCCCCATAACGATATCCGTACTCGTTAGACATTTTTATCCGCTTGTTTCGATCGTATTTCAGATATAACAACAATCAATTGTAGGTAATACAACCTTACAATACTTTTTCAAATCCCAATCAATCTTATTTCAGATCAATAAACAATTGTATTGGAATAAACCACCAAACAATATTTTGTGTGTCCAACAATTATCAATGTTGTCTTCAATCAATCAATTGTATTGGTTTTCTACCCACCAAACAATAATTTGATTAATAATCCAATCAACCTTTACCGATTGATAAGTAACTCACAACTGCATCGGTTTTACCACCTTTGCAATGAAATCCTTTTCCGGATTAATCAGTCAACAATTGTATTGGTATTACCACCTTTACAATACACTTTTATGTGTCAAACAACTTTTACTTGAGTTGGTTTCAATCAGTTCCAGTTCTGAATATCAAGAAGTTCCAATGACCGTGTTCAATCCGTTACTTGACAACTTTATTGGCCGATGCAAAGCACCACCCGCCTTTTATAGTAACAAAATCGCAACTTTGTACCAGGCGTCAAAACTTTCAATGGCCGAAACTCTTTTGAGTATCACCGTCCTTTATGTAATACTTAACCGCAGCTAAGTACCAGACAAATAGTTGGTCGAAGCTAGTGATAGCAACACCTGTCCTTGCTAATTAAAGCAACACAAAACCGCAGAATTGTGCCAGACAACAAAACTTTCAACACACGTCGGTAACCCTGAGAACACGTCAACAACTTCAAGAGAACTTTCAGAAACTTTCCGCTGAATACCACACTCACAAGCTTTCAATTCCGAAATACTGTTCAGAAAATTTCATTAAAATCGGTTCATGAAACAACTTTCAAACCATCAACCAACCAATAAACCAACACACAACTTTGCAATCTCAAACTGCATGCATTCACTAGCGCACGTTATACTGCAATCATCATCAACGCAATGAGCGTACAAGCTTTATCAAGCTAATGTTGCATCTGTTGTCAATGTTCCTGAAATCCTTCCCAGCGTGCCGCCAGCTACACCACTGCTGCAACACGCATGCGAGCGTGCGAACACACACACCAGACCACACAAACACAACACAACAGCTGAAAAGTTGAGCCGGGATTTTTTACCAAGAGCTGCCACTCAGCAACGCACCTCAACAGCTAAAGGGTTTAGTTACGTGTGGTCATGATGACCAGCCAGCACAACAGGGAATAGAGGAACATGTTTATTGGAAGATGGATGAAGTGGAGAGAAGACGAACAATGCTCACAAAACCGGGCTTCACACGCATATATATCATTGTGTTCAGCCAATCAGAATAGACATTCTGACTTTATATACAACAAATACTCAGAGGTTACCGTCTATGTAACGATTGCCGTATTGTGTCGATAAAACCTCAACTTTAATTTAATTTTCTTCATATTTTGGTTCCAAAGTTCTTATCCTGTTACCTTCGTACTGTTTGTCTATTTATGTATGTACATTTTGGTGTATTGTTTCCGTTTTTTGGTCAGCAACAGCAACTGGTGTAGCTTCACTTTTATACAAAATTATGTTTTTTATACATATTGTTCGGATTGAGCCTCATCATAACCAAAATTAACTTCAGTTCTTTCTATTGAAAGCATTTTTTGTTTATTTAAATCAGCTATAAATACAGTTCCAAGCAGTTAAAAAGTCCAGTTTTTTTATAATATTTTGTTTATATAAATTTAAAGTTTCCAACATCAGAAAAAGATTATGATGGGGTTTCGTTCACGATTTTAGTTTTTTTTTCTAAAAGCTGCTTTCCCACGCTCCTATCCGGCTGACGCTGCGCTCACATGCCAATTACTGTGGTAGAATTTTTATATTTTTATTTATCCTAATTATAATTTTTATTTAATGTGAATATGAAGTCATTATGACCGCTGGTGATGGTTGGTTTTTAATTCAAGTTATTTAGATTAAAAAAAGATATGAATACATATTGATAAGATATAGTGACTCATATACAATGAAGAAATGTATATTTAAAAATAATACAGTATTGATTAATGTAAGGATATAATGTTCTGTACATTCATTGCACATATAGGCGGCCGAAATTGCTATTATAAATCACGAAATCAATATACGTCGTTCCATCAGGAAATCGTAATAATTATAAGATTAAAAAAACGGAATAACATGCAAAATAACAAGAGTAAGATTAACATGACACACAGGAAGAATAACATAGAGTAAGATTAACATGACATAAAGTAAGAATAACAAAGAGTAAGACTAACATGACATAAAGTAAGAATAACCTATAAAAATAACGTACATACCGGTACATCGAACATACATAATCAATGAGCAAACGTACGAATGGTACTGTGAAGAAGCACGGTCAGTCAAAAAGAACGATTACAATTTCCTCTTCTTATCGTCCGCTAGTATCCATGTCCGCTTTGAATTTCACCGAAACTGCTGAAAGCACGATTTACTCACGGACGGCTTGTTAATGAAATTTTCACGATAGAACGTTCAACGCTATCTCCAAAATATTTCAAAAAAACCTTGGCTAAGAGAAACGATTATTTCACTAAATTATGTACAAAACATTATGACATGAAAACATTAATCACAAGTATGGAATATAACGTCGTCATCGTGGATGAGTGAGTGGATGAGTGGGTGAGTGGATGAGTGAGTGGATGAGTGAGTGAGTGAGTGAGTGAGTGAGTGGATGAGTGAGTGAGTGAGTGAGTGAGTGGATGAGTGAGTGAGTGGATGAGTGAGTGAGTGAGTGAGTGAGTGAGTGAGTGAGTGAGTGAGTGGATGAGTGAGTGAGTGAGTGAGTGAGTGGATGAGTGAGTGAGTGAGTGAGTGAGTGAGTGAGTGAGTGGATGAGTGAGTGAGTGAGTGAGTGAGTGAGTGAGTGGATGAGTGAGTGAGTGAGTGAGTGAGTGAGTGAGTGAGTGGATGAGTGAGTGAGTGGATGAGTGAGTGAGTGAGTGAGTGAGTCGATGAGTGAGTGAGAAAAAGTTTAACAATGAACAAAATGTACACAGTGTGAACGTGATTTACTTTTACATAGTCGGCTAACCGACTGTCTGAAAAATAGTTTTAGAGTAGGTGGCTTGGACTAGATGAGTGAATGAGTGATTGAGGGGGTGAGTGAGTGAGTGAGTGGGTGGCTTGAATCAGAAGATTAACTATACCTTTATTGTAGGGTCTCTTCGTCTTTGTATCGATGGCTGACCAGATGCGTTGGAAGAAGGCGCCGACTGAATTGATTGGGTTGGCCATATCAGATTGATGGTATTGATTAGCGGTTTTATTGTTGGTTAATTGCTGAAACTGGCCGATAAATTGATAAAATTTTGATTTACTCGAAAATTACGAGCTGTAACTCAAACTTTTGTGAAAAGGACTTCTCTTAGCCGAGAATTTTGTAATTATCTTTTTATTTCAGTGATTAGATGACTTGAAATTTTAGAACATGACATATCAGACGTTTTAGAACATAAAAGCCAAGACTCGGGTTGCGACTAAACAGACTAGAAAGATGCATGACGAGGATTAGTGAACATTTTGCATTTTCGAATTTCATCAAGAAATTCATAACAACCATTCAATTGACTACATGTTGGAAAATATGCATACATAGATTGAATTTTAATGTACACTTCTGTGTTCTTGATAAATACACAGAATTTTTATCAACGATTAACAAGTGGCCAGGTTAACTAATGATATAACAGCTCATCGATGTCTTTCGGTTAGAAGAAAAATATCTGATATATACGACACATTTTCTCAGTAATGGCAGTGATCTCTATACACCTAGTATTTATACTGTAGCCCATAAGCCTTGGCGTCTGTTGCAGTGTTGCACAGATCAGTAATTCATATGACACTATATTATGTTACACCTTTGTTACGATTTTCAATCATGTTACACTCATTTGTGTTGCCGTTGCATCACACCATATTTTTGCTAACATTGTGTTCGTTAGACGAAATAATATTCAGATGGAATGGAGCACGGGAAACTCCATTGAGATAAGTTGCAAATGTTTTAT
>OZ038448.1:7328698-7329721 GCA_964036265.1 Daptonema setosum
TTTCAAATAGTTGGAGTTCCAAATGCTCTGAGTGAAGAGAAAGCGAGTGTTCAACCATAAATGGAACACCCTGTACCATGTCAAACATCTGCTGATCGTCACCGGAAACGCATGCGTGTCGACCAGTGGCGGACGAGTGAAACCTCCAAAGGGAGGGGAATGTTACCCAAAGAGGGTATAATCAGACGAAGTTAGGCTTTTTTATCTACACCTTAGGGAACAAATTAAACCTTTTGAAAACGTCAAAGAGGGGGGAATTTCACTTTTCCCACCCTTTCTCGTCCGCTAGTGCAGTCAACCAATAACATGCCAAACCATGATACGGCTGAAGTGTCTGCCATATCTTACAGCCTGAATGTTGTAAGATTCACTGAACAGAACTGTTTTTATTCAATACTGAATGTTGCAGTGATTACTGCCAGTTTCGTTGTCATTTACTTCTTTTTACTAATTTCGAATTGTTATTTGTAGGACGATTATCACGATCATTAGTGACTCGTTAGATTTGTTATTAAACTGGATAAAAATCGCTAAAAATGTTTTGTTATAAAGTGTTACCATTTCACCGATAAAACGTTATCTCTATCGTGGTTATTAAAATGATCATATCGGGCCCGAAGGCAGATACCATCCCGCTTTGAGGCAAACTTTGGTCCATTTTCTGACAGTTCATAGTCTATCTGAACCGTCTGTTGAAATTGAGCCTAACACGTCCTCCCTGCGATATTAAAGCCCGTAAGCTGTTTCTGCAAGCAAAAATAATGCCCAAAACATAAGATAATGAAACATCAGAAAATCAGTGTTAACACGCACATCAATCATCGTCACCCCAGGCTACACTGTGTTAAACTACGGTGTTCACCGATTTGAGTTGAGGCTAGTGATGTTTCATTATCAGATGTTTCGGGCATAATTTTTCTGGCAGAAACAACATACGGGCTTACTTGTCTGTATGAGAGTTTGCATGCTAACAAATGTTTCAGGCGCGACCGGTGATGTTTCGTGTGAACTTTCGCCAGGGTA
>OZ038448.1:7329921-7334921 GCA_964036265.1 Daptonema setosum
CTCACTCACTCACTCACTCACTCACTCACTCACTCACTCTTTCACTCACTCACTCACTCACTACACTCGCTCACTCGCTCACTCACTCACTCACTCTTTCACTCACTCACTCACTCACTCACTCACTCACTCACTCACTCGCTCACTCACTCACTCACTCTTTCACTCACTCACTCACTCACTCACTCACTCACTCACTCACTCACTCACTCACTCGCAGGGATGGATCCCGGCCACCTCCGTCGCCACCATCCTCAAGACCATGGGAGTCCAGTTCAACACTGCACTCTGCGTGAGCTCATCACTGAGTTTGACGAGGACGGTTAGTCAGTCAGTCAGTCAGTCGGCCAGTCAGTCAGTCAGTCAGTCAGTCAGTCAGTCAGTCAGTCAGTCAGTTAGTCAGTAAGTCAGTCAGTCTGTCAGTCAGTTAGTCAGTAAGTCAGTCAGTCTGTCAGTCAGTTAGTCAGTCATTTTGTCTATCTGTTGTTCTGTCAGTTACTCAATCATTCAATATTTTGTCAATAGAGTAACCAGTATTTATTCAGTATATTTGGTGCGTTGATTTGATCAATTAAGATTTTAAATTTATTCAAACTCAGTGAAGATTTTGATTTTCACTCAACGCTGTGTATTCCAAGTAATGCACAGTAAGTAACTTAATAACGTGACTTAACTTTTGATTGATTTATGCAGGTTCCGGCACCTTTTGAGTATGAGGAGTTCTGCGCTCTGGTCAGCTCCGTTGAGGAGGACGATCCCGCATCGCCAGAGGAGTTGCGTGAGATCTTCCGTCTCTTCGATAAGGGCGTTCGTTAAACATACGCATTCACTCACTCACTCTCACTCACTCACTCACTCACTAACTCACTCAAACAACCCATTTACAGGGCCAAGGTTTCATCACCACCGACGTTCTGCGTGAGATCCTGTCTGCCATCGACGATAAGCTGACCAAAGAGGAGTTGGATGCCGCCATTGAGGAAATCGACGAGGACGGTTCCGGTACCGTTGACTTTGCCGGTGAGTGAATGAGTGAGTGAGTGAGTGAGTGAGTGAATGAGTGAGTGAGTGAGTGAGTGAGTGAGTGAGTGAGTGAGTGAGTGAGTGAGTGAGTGAGTGAGTGAGTGAGTGAGTGAGTGAGTGAGTGAGTGAGTGAGTGAGTGAGTGAGTGAGTGAGTGAGTGAGTGAGTGAGTGAGTGAGTGAGTGAGTGAGTGAGTGAGTGAGTGAGTGAGTGAGTGAGTGAGTGAGTGAGTGAGTGAGTGAGTGAGTGAAAAAGTGAGTTAGTGAATAAAACAACTTTAACGTGGATGTTCGTTTCAGAGTTCACCGACATGATGAACGGTTAAACGCGCCTGCCTCCAATATCACCACTACTGATAACCCGTGATTTCATTATGTGCCTTACGTACGTTGCAAATAAATTAAATCTCTTTTTACTATTTACTTATCACTAAAATGAAAAAAGTTGCAATTTGTAAACTGTGAATTACATAAATCTGACAAAATATATTCATGTAATTTTTCGTACTCAAATTAAAATTTTCTATAACCAAAAAACAGAACATCGTGTCAAACCTATTTTGGAACTCGGGATGAAAAATTATCGTTCATTAAATGAACATTAATTGCAATTAATCGTGTCTAGCAGATACATAATTGAATGATTGATTGACTCAATCGTTTTGAATTATTAACGATGCCACACTGGGCCAACAGAACAATTTTAATTAACCACGAAAATTATAAATCATGTATGAATTCAGTTTTTTCGTTGGTTAAGCTAAGAGATAAATTTAAGACACAACATAAAACCATACTTGTGAATGAAAAACGTGTTAAGTAACAAAAATACAGACCACGGTAATCTCCCCGGTTTTTTCTGTGTATTTATTTTAATCCTGTTTCTTTATAATTGATCTCTCTCCAAAAAAAAGTATGTCTAGATAATAGAACATAGATTTGAGTTTGGTCACTTACTCCATCACTGGCGGACGAGCAAACCTCCAAGAAAGGAGAATAGTTCCAAAGAGGGGGAATTGGCAGAAACAAGAGAGAGGGGAATTCCACTTTCCTCCCCTTCTCCTCCGCTAGTGTACTCCCTGTTCAAACTGGCACATTATTCCAATATCCAATCCAGACTGGCAGAATGTTCATGGTTCCATTTAATTCAATAACTCGAACCACATTGTCCATTATTATACTGAGCTGTCAATCATTTTTCATGTTGGTCAAAGCTTTCAACGACCCGTGAACTCACCAACAGCTATTATAATTATGAAAAATTAGCTTCACGATTTGGCTTTTGAACTGCGAAATGTGACCTGCGGAACTAGCATCAATGGTGACGAATATGTACGTTTGTATTGAAATTGTTCAACGAATTAAGTTACATAGTTCCACTGGCGGACGAGCTAACCCTCTAAAGAGAGGGGAACTCCGACAAAGAGGGGGGAGTTGGAAGTTTTCGGGCCATTTTACCTGAACCTTAGGGAACAAATTCCACTTTTTCAAAACGCCAAAGAGGGGGAATTCCACTTTCCCACCCCTTCTCGTCCACAAGTCCATAGTTCCACTGGTTTTTTTTTTGTTGCTATCGGTTGTTAATTGACTAAGGTTTCTACGTGTGGTTGAAGTTACACAGTCCATAACAGAACTGTCCCGCAGACCTATAGCTTGGTCAGGGTTTCTTGTTATCAAAAATATATTTAGCGGGTCGGTTACGCACGTATGCCACGAAGTAATCGCAATTTTTTATATTGTCCAAATGCTATGTGAAAAACATTTTATTTTTCGAATTTTTGAAAGCGCGCCAAAACAAGATTCGAATTCGAACTGCGCGCCAAACAGTTTTTGAGTAACAAGCAACCCTGGACAGGCTATAGCCTTTAGAACTAATAACGGTGCGACACTCTTTGTTCTCATGTTTTCTCATCGAAATCTCTATGTGAGCAGTTTTCTAAGACACATTCACTTAAGTTCACATTTCATTTCCAAAATACATACATGTACATAGTAGCAAACAAGTGCTGACATCAAGTGGCAAAACATTTTGACCCGTGTATATTTTATGTACTCGTTTATCACAACCTGAAAAATCTCACTTTTTCAAGTAAATATTTATCAAAAAATGTTAATGAATGGTTATTTTAGAAATAAATGATTTGTGCCAATGATAGGTTCAATGCCCCTGCCATCATATACACGACCAGCAGCTACCACAATCAACAACAAACGACTCAGATTCGGTCCGAGACGTGATGACGTGGGTTTCCTAAATAATGATCTCAGGTTGTTACAGTTACTCACGTTGTTACAGTATATCACGTTGTTACAGTATATTAGGTTGTTACAGTATATCAGGTTATTACAGAATATACCGATTTAACGGTATATCAGGTTGTCACGGTATATCAGGTTGTTACAGTATCTCATGTTGTAACAGTATACCACGTTGTTACAGGTAGATCAAGTAATTACAACATCTAATTGTTCTTACGGTATATCAGGTTGTAACAGTATATCCCTTTGTTACTGTATATTAGGTACATAGTTACAGTATTTCTTTGTTGTTACGGTACATTTATCAGGTTGTTCCAGCATCTTGAATAACCATGCAAAAAATTAAGATATGTAGTTCACGTTTTCGAATTATACAAAATCCCACATTGAAACTCTCAAAAGAAACCCTTACAATGAACATGATTTCTGAGCTGTACATATTTCTTATATAAATGATAAACCAAGAGTGTTCATAGTACTATTTTAAAAATAACTGTACATGTTTAACAGCGATAACAGGTCTCCGATGAGTCCGATGCCAACCAAGTCGCGCAACGTCCGCAGGAAAGTAGATGGTCAAGTGATTTGGACCTCCGAATCATCAGGAAACGGTCAGTTCATGGAAGTTTCAGGAGAGAAATGAAGATGTGGTCTAAGCTTATAAATACAGTATGTACTTATTGACCTGCCGATTGTTAGCATACAGGGTGGCAGTAAAGTAACGATGCGTTTTCCTAAATTTATAAAAATCGAAGATAGATGGTTTTCGGCAGAAATTCCTCAAAAAGTCTTCAATTCGAGTGGATTGATATGTAAAGTCTGACCAAATAACTCGGTTTTTCAGGTCTGTTTACATTAGTTTGGTCATTCAAACACAGGTCATACTATATAATTTCTTTGAGAAATGGACGTTCGGAAAGCGCGTCGTTACTTTACAGCCACCCTGTATATTATATCGAGAGACCATAATATTTTTTTTTCAAATTAGGCATTCGTGAGACAAAACTTAATTAAGTTTGATTGTCCGCCAGTTTTCGTACTTTGTTCAGACTTCTGAACGGTGCTTGCCTTGAAGTAAAGGTAGCAAACAGACACACACGAAATACTCTTGAAACATGAAGCATTAAAAAAGGTGCACACTCACTTTAGTCGAATTAGCAATTGAGAATACCGTATATGTTACACAATTAGAGTCGCAGTGAGCAGATAAAAAGTTAATGTAAAAAAACATGACAAGTTTTAATAAATTTACTATTTAATTTTAATAAATAAAAACATGAGACATTTAATAAAAAAATTTAATAAAATAAATTTACTACTTCGAACATGCACTATTTACATAGCTCCATCCACGGAAACGAGTGTGGTGGGTGACATGGTTGGCAACGTGGTTGAACCAGTTGACCAGTCGGCCCGAACTCGCTGATCTGCGGAAGAGAGTGAGAAAATTAGAGCTTCGACGAGAATGCGAGGAAGAAGCTGGCGAGGAACACTTCCCCCATATTAGACAACGCTCATATTTTGATGAATGGTAATTGACTCACTCACTCACTCACTCACTCACTCACTCACTCACTCACTCACTCACTCACTCACTCACTCACTCACTCACTCACTCACTCACTCACTTCACTCACTCACTCACTCACTCACTCACTAACCAAATCAATATCAAAGGTGTGAAACCACTACGCTCCACGGCCCATCGCACGCTCTTGCT
>OZ038448.1:7342421-7359921 GCA_964036265.1 Daptonema setosum
TTTCCACGGGAAGTTCCTAATGGCTCAATAGATTATTCATATGCTAAATTAATCTGATTTCAGTGTCCACGGGATATATCCAATACTGAAAGTAATATTTTTTTAAATAATATTTTTACATGCAATGATCAACGCAACGGTAATAGATTACTTTCCACGGGAAGCTTCAAAATGGCTCAATAGATTATTTCCATTGCGTGTTGCTCAGTTATGAATACCGTTCTCAATTAGAAGAATCAAAAAATTATAATCCACTACTACATTATAATCCTGTCATTGTGCATACACTTTAAAACTGGCTCGATAGATTACCTTCCACCAAACTAACTGGTTCAATAGAGCAGTGTTTAACAATGTAGTACAACAATCTAATACCCAGATCTCTAATACTCGGCCCTAATTCTCGGCAGAATACCCGGTAAAGCGCGCGCAGCGCGCACAGAAGCACAACTCGAGCAGAATCCCCGGGCCCAATACCGAGCTGCAGTCCCTAGTAAGTAAATATACAAATATAAGTATAGACTTATATAGTAAATAATGGTTGAGTATTTTATAACTTATAGTCCATTTATCGAGTTAAGTTTCATTTTAACCTGTCGGAGAATTTCCGACACTGAAATTATTTTCAAATTCGCCGGGTATTGCCTGCACAGGTGAGGCAAAAGCACCCGGCTCAACACAAAAAAAGAAACAATATTTAGGTGCGTGTAATATTATGACAAGATATCCGTGTACAGCGACAAAAATTCTGAAGTATCAAGTATTTAACTAGAATGTTTTATAAGCGTAAGTTTTTATATAATGTTTCAGTGGCAGAACGCTCATCTCGGTCGACTTCGATAAGCGGAATAACCATTGGAACATTCAATGTGGTCGAACATGTGTGTACAGTAATTGTTCCAAAACTGTTTACACGGATATGTTTTAATATGAACACAAATTTTATGTCGGGTTTATATCTTTTTTCATCGCCATAAAATATTAATAAATAATAATAAATAATTAATAATAAATAAAAAAGAAGTGATCACGCCAACGACAGAGTTTCATATGATGGGTATACAAAAGTTAAGTCGTATACTCAAATTATGTATACGCATTTTATTGGTCGACATAATGTGCAAATTTTTATTCAATTTCTCGCATTTGTTTCACGTTACAACTAAAAATACAAATACTCCACCTTACAATTATCATGCGTCAGGAAAAGTAAAGTCTTGCATCCAAACATAAATGTTACGAAGGTTATAGGCCTCATAATTGATTATAAGAAATGGTTTATAACTGCGAGAAACCATGGCATGGCCAGAACCAGATTCTCAAGTAAATAATTTCTGTGCCACGTTTTGGATTTTCTTATGACGAATTACGAGGCCTATACAAATGTAAGAGATGACCATCTCAATAACCTTAACACATCCACTACTACAATATCTTTCTGTCACCATCACCATTTGTATCTACGTAAATACAAAAATCAGGTATTCAAGGGCAATCCTCGCTCGCAATCATAAGCTCATTTGCCATTATCTCATTCAACATCGATCAAGCACATGGTTGATTGAGATGCTCATGTTATTATATCACATGAGCAATTGTGATCATAAGAGTGATATGATATGATGTGAGTGAGTGAGTGAGTGAGTGAGTGAGTGAGTGAGTGAGTGAGTGAGTGAGTGAGTGAGTGAGTGAGTGAGTGAGTGAGTGAGTGAGTGAGTGAGTGAGTGAGTGAGTGAGTGAGTGAGTGAGTGAGTGAGTGAGTGAGTGAGTGAGTGAGTGAGTGAGTGAGTGAGTGAGTGAGTGAGTGAGTGAGTGAGTGAGTGAGTGAGTGAGTGAGTGAGTGAGTGAGTGAGTGAGTGAGTGAGTGAGTGAGTGAGTGAGTGAGTGAGTGAGTGAGTGAGTGAGTGAGTGAGTGAGTGAGTGAGTGAGTGAGTGAGTGAGTGAGTGAGTGAGTGAGTGAGTGAGTGAGTGAGTGAGTGAGTGAGTGAGTGAGTGAGTGAGTGAGTGAGTGAGTGAGTGAGTGAGTGAGTGAGTGAGTGAGTGAGTGTGGGCTGTTTGAATGAAGAACACGCGTGTGCGCCAGTGATCAGATTAACAATCGATCACTACGGTATTTACACACCACACACGCAAGCAAGCCTCTGGACATCGTCAGAGGATATCTGTCTGTTCGATTGACCGGAACTGTGTTAACAACATTTCAAATGATAGACCCCGGTGAGCTTTTGACTGAATCCAAACATGCCAGGGAACAACTCGTCATACTCATCCAGTGAGATATCTACTGAAGTCTATAATGAAAAGGTATGTACATAGATAGCTATAGTCTTCTTATTTTAATAAGAGACTGAATTTCACAGCCCAAAACCATGCTGAAAAATTAGAGTTTGTTCTCTAATGTGTAGGTAAAACAACCACAACACTGGCGATTTCTATTGTCTGTAAAAAAAATCCCTTCTCTTTGGAGTATTTGCTCGTCCGCCAGTCGCAATGAATTCAGTGTACTCACTAGCGGACGAGAATGGGTGGGAAAAGTGAATTTCCCTCTCTTTGGCGTTTTCAAATAGTAAGATTTGTTCCCTAATGTGTAGATAAATAACTTATTTATTGCGAATTCCCCTTTCTGCAGAAAGATTTCCCTCCTTTGGAAGTTTGGCTTGTCAGTCAGTGAGTGGTCTTCTTTTCTACGTCTGCAAGTAATCGTCGAAAATCGTCGACAAGATTGATAAGCATTAAAAATCATGCTCGTGTTCAATTAATGAGGCCGTTTTTTTATAAGGGACTTTCGCGTAAAGAACATCCCGTTGCGGTGGCAAACCTGTGTTCAGGGCACTGGCGGACTAGACAAACCTCCAAAGGAAGGGGAATCTTCCCAAAGAGCGGGGAATCGGCAGTTTTCAGGCTAATTTATCTACACCTCGAGGAAAAAACTCAACTTTTTGAAATCGCAAAAAGAGGGGGGAATTCCACGCATACCTCCCTTTTTCGTCCGCTAGTGGAGGGCACCCTTATTCAGGGTTCAAGGTTATCGCATAGAACACCCTTTGTTCGGCCCCTTGATAGCCATAGGGGCATGCGGTTATCACTAGCGGACGAGAAGGACAGGGAAAAGTGGGATTCCTCCTCTTTGACGTTTTAAGAAAGTCGAATTTTTACCCTAAGGTACGTAGGTGATATGGCATGAAAACTGCCGATTCCCCAGTCTTTGACAAAACTCCCCTCCCTTTGGTTATTATTAATCTGTGTATACCCTGTAGGGGTTCAAGGTACTACTACCCCGAATCATTGATCATAGAATAGTGGTCGAACAGAGTTGGGTTCATTTCCGGCCACATTCAGGTATACAACATTGGCGCATTTTCAGTACCTGACATTGGCTATGGTTGACAAGGAAATCGTAGAACCTCCGTAACAAGTTCGTACTATTATTCGTGCTCGTTCCAGTTTAGTAAAAATAGTTTCCAAACGAAATTTTTATTTTTTGTTTATGTTAAGAAAACTAAATAAATACTAATCTCAATGCAGCAATAGTTCATGGCGTCGTCTGAACTACAGTTATGACTTTTAAATCTTCTAAGGGTGGGCAATCTTTTCAAAGATAGGGGAATTGGAAGAAATCAGGCCATTTTACCTACATCCTAAAAACAAATTCTACGTTAAAAAACGACAAAGAGGGGGACTTTCACTTTTCCCTTCCTTCCCCGTCCGCTAGTGTACAGATCAGGTAAATAAGCGTTTAGCGTACATATGTACGTACAAGATATCATCACTAACGGACGAGAAGAGGGGGGAAAAGTGGAATTCCCCTCTTTAGTGATTTCAAAAAGTATAATTTGTTCCCTTAGGTGTAAGGTGAAATGGTCTAAGAATTTTCCATTTCCCCCTCTTTGAGAAAATTCCCCTCCCTTTGAAGGTTTGGCTCGTCCGCCAGTGGATACCATCATCATACAATCCCATCCATTAGCGGACGAGAAGAGGAGGGAAAAGTGGAGCCCCCCCTCTTTGGGAGTTTCAAAAAGTAACTTTTGTTCCCTAAGGTTTAGGTAAAATTACCTGAAAACTGCCAAATTCCCCCCTCTTTGGTAAGAATCCTCTCCCTTTGGAGAATTAGCTCGTCCGCCAGTGATCCCATCCTCACTGCGCTCGTACTCCCAGGGTCATGTAATTTGCTAATTGAATCTGTAGTAATCGACCTCCAAATTTCGATGACGAGTATAGTTTTCTTGAAACTAGACGAAACACAACAACAACGACATTGATTTTCATATTTTATGAAAAAACCGTTATGCCGTTACGATGGATGGTTTCGGGTTTTCTCATTAGACTATTTTCGTCAGCAATTATTATTTAGGTTTTTCTAAGTCTATGTTCTCCTCCACTGGCGGACGAGTCAAACCTCTAAAGGGAGGGGAATTTCGTCAAAGAGGGGGGAATTGAAAGGTTTCAGCCCATTCTACCTATACCTTGGGGAACAAATTCAACTTTTTGAATAATTTCAAAGAGGGGGAATTCCACTTTTCCCTCCCCTTATCGTCCGCTGGTGTTCTCCTCCACTCATACAGTCTACGAGAAAAATCAAGGGATAGTAAAAATTCAGCTCCTAAATCAACCCTCTTTTACTTAAGCCAGTCAATCTTCTCGATTGTTTATTAAGCCGCGTACAGTTTGTTTGTACACAAAATAAAAAGCTGTACGGTTTTGGTGGTTTCCCACTGCCTCGATCATCACTCCTCCCCTCAACTCTTGGCACGCTCACCTGCAGTACACAATCAAAATACAACGCTCATGGTGTAGCTAGCGGCCGACATGAATTGGGTTTTTCGTTTAATGAATATCCATTTCGATTCGATTTCTTTTCCCGTCCAGAACAGAATGGCATGAAGCATACCACTGTTATTTCGCTCTATCAAATTCATAACTTTTCGTTATTCATAGCATATTTTCACCAGTCTATGATGACATTGTACACCGCCAGCTGCACCATACCTGGCCTCGCATTGTATGACTAATCATGCAGCACACACACACACAAATATACAACGCCATATAACCTGTTCAACCTGCGTGCGTTGTCCATCGCCGCCCCCCCCCCCCGTAGACCCCCAGCCCCCCCACCCCTACTGAAGCGGGTGACAAACTACCCAAAATGACCAAACATTTCTCCTACTTTCACTCGAAAATGAAGGATAGAAAAACAGTCATAAGTTTTTTCACATTCTTCGATTGTGTTAATTTGGGAAATTTTGAAAATTGTGCGGCCACCTCCTCCGCCCCCATGCAGGTCTCTCTCTAACTGGATGCGCAGCACACGCACCCAATAAAACCGCACCATTTTCATCGTTCGGCCGACTGACGCACTAGCGGTCAAACGAAGCGGAATTCCCTCCTCTTTGGCTGTTTCGAGAAGTAAAATTGCTCTTTTAGGTGTGGGTAAAATACCGAATTCCCCCTCTTTGAAAACATTAACCTCCCTTTAGAGGATAGGCTCGTCCGTGCTGGTTCGGCCGACCACCGGCGGACGACCCAATCCTCCAAAGGGAGGGGAATGTCTTAAAAAAGGGGAAATTGGCTGAGTTCAGGTCATTTTACCTACACCTTAGGGAACATTCTGCTCTTTTTAAACTACCAAAGAGGGGGGGGGGAATGCCACTTTTCCCTCCCCATCTCCTCCGCTAGTGCGGCCGACTAACGCCGTACGTTAAACAGAGGATGTGTAGTATTTTTCGGCGTACGGCGATCACATACATAGTGGGAGTGGATCACCGGTGGTTCGAACTCATTTAGTACCACTGGACGATTACATGCGAACATCTGCATAAATATGTATTCTCGTTTCTTTGATACCACTAGCGGACGAAGGAAGAACGAAAAAGGGGAAATCCCCCTCTTTGGCATTGTTCCTTAAGGTGTAGGTAAAAGGGCCTCAAATCTTCTAATTCCCCCCTCTTTGAAGGATTTCCCCTCCCTTTGGAGGATTGACTCGTCCGTCAGTGTTTGAGAAATCATAGAATGTTACATTCTTCTCATTGAACATAACTTTATCTGGAAGTGATTTCTTCCTCCTTCTTTGGGAAAACGTATTCTTTCTTTTCATATTTGCCTAGTTCTACGAGTACTCTGACTCAGTAGTGAAAGGCGGCATGCGAACGTCAGGGAACAGATTAAAACAACTGCCATGTCAATGAACGCGTGGCTTTGCTGCACTTACTCGAAGTATTTATTCACAACATGTATTTTTCGTAGAAAAAAAACATCACTTGCACTTTCCGTTATGTCGATCGGTTATGCTGATAACGTAGAGTATGTAGTTGCTTCTTACTTTAGTCATGATCATCATCATTCATTTCTCATTTTGAAATGCTATTTATTTCATTTTTAGAATTCAGCGAACGGTAAAAGCATTAGTGAGCTCGATTGTTTGCCGTTTTCAGTCTACTACATAGGAGAAACGCCGAAAGAATAACCCAGACATCTCTGTATTTTGTTATCCTTTACGGTGGTCATTGCGACAAGTTCGCAGCGGTCACTCGCACTCTCGCTCTCTAAATCACAAGTTTTAGCGCTTTTATCCCTCTATCCGTCTTTTATATTCGCCGTGAAACGTGGAGTCCTAAACCGGAATTCAGTTGCGTATCCTTTACAGTTAGAATAATTTTATAAAAGGTGAAGTTCACAAAATGCCCAAATTTTGTTGTTGTTGTTGTTGTTGTTGTTGTTGTTGTTGTTGTTGTTGTTTGTTGTTGTTGTTGTTAAAAAGTGTGTTACAACAATAGCGTCCAGTTTTCAATTATCATTCACCCAGTTATCTTCATATTTTTACTAACGTGTTGTGTAATCCATCATAAAACTTATCATTACTATTGTTCAACGGGTGTAAAACAAATGAAAGTGTCAAAGTAGTAAAATTTACACGCATCTTCGGGTTTTCACGCTCGCGAAAAAATTTCATGTCAAACATCAATAACATGATTATGATGACATGAAAGAAATGGCTGACGAAAGTCATGGTAAATGGGAACCGTGAAACTTTCCTCTGTGATGTTCACAAAAGGGAATTTTTTCCTCACGTGTAAAGAAATTTCCCTGTTTCCAATTTCCCGTTTGTTTTGGTGGTTCACCAATGCATGAGAGCGACTACGATAATGTCGAGCGCAATAACGTCTGTTGATCTTGTTTCACACGATTTTAGTTGACTTTGACGGCACGACTGTCAAGTGTGAAGACATCTGTGTTCAATAATCATCATTATAATAATTGCGCCCAGTTGTAACTTTACGTCGCAACATTGATTATGTTGTATCTAGTCAAGTTGCGATCTACTGTATAACTTTTGGTTTCTCACTGGCAAGTTTTAATGGTGATATCATAATGAACAACAGATCGTATGTACATGTTTGAATTGAATCGTTGGCTTCATGATAACATACAAAGTTTTTATACTGATAAATTGAAACTCGTTGTAACATTCACTTATAGTGCCAGTGCCTTTTGATGTACATGAAATACATAGTATATATGGAAATTGAAATTTGAATTTTGAACGCATTTTTGACGCTGTTACTGATCGAAGCTTGTTGGTATAGCGCGCTTTATTTATTTTGAGCAACTTGAATGCGTTATCACTATATTTAGGTAACAGCACCAAGTGTGGGTCGAAAAAAAGTTGGCGGTCATTGTTATCATCTATCATTTTGTTTTTATTCTTTTTAGTTCTGGTTGTTGTTGTTGTTGTTGTTTTTGTTGTTGTTGTTGTTGTTGTTGTTGTTGTTGTTGTTGTCAACGTTGTCGCAAGTGAATTATTCGATTATATCTGACTTGAGAGGATAGAAAAAATACCTGAATGGAACGAGATTTTGACGCCGTGGCGCTAGGAGTTACGTTTGTTTATTTTTTCTGGCGCATTTTTACCAATGTGAATCACATCCGAGCTGCATTTGTTGTTTTTGTTGTTGTTGTTGTTGTTGTTGTTGTTGTTGTTGTTGTTGTTGTTGTTGTTGTTGTTGTTGTTGTTGTTGTTGTTGTTGTTGTTGTTGTTGTTGTTGTTGTTGTTGTTGTTGTTGTTGTTGTTGTTGTTGTTGTTGTTGTTGTTGTTGTTGTAGTTGTTGTTGTTGTTGTTGTGGTTGTTGTTGTTGTTGTTGTTGTCTATGGTAATAATGTTGTTGATATTGAATCACTTTTTCCTATGTCCGTCGTAGTGAACTGCATAAGTCACAATCAGTGATTTTATTCGACAATGCGGAGTGAGGAAACATTGAGTCATTGTTCGTCGCCAGTGTTAAGGGTGGTTTTTCACGAGTTTACAGAGAAAACATATATGTCTTCTTCATGTCCATCTTAGATTTTTCACTCTTTTAGTCATCATTTTTGCTTTATATTTCTTCATCTTACTAACCCATCGAAGCCTAGTTTACGGTTAGTTATGAATCCGGCATTGTATGTACGTACATAGGTGTGTTGTATAAAATTGGAAGAACCAAGTGTAATTCAAAAGCGTTAACACAAAATAATATAAAATTATAAATATAGTTATCTATACTGTCTATACTTAACCCAGGTTGCTTAAGTAATAATAATAGAAAAAAATAATAAAAAATAAAAAATAAAAAGCAGGTCAAAATCCGACGCCAAAACCTAACTGAGTTGTATGTATTCTAATGTCGATCACCACATTTTTTATTAAGTGCATAACCCTCTTCACAAAAATCTCGAACATCGTTCACCAGTATAATACCTTGCATATGTATGTATTCCACTAGACCAAGTGCATTATTTACATAGCATATTTACCTTCATACATATGTATTCTGTATCCACATACATATTTACGTACATATTTTCATGGAATAAACATGTATAGGTCTCCTAATTGATCATGAGAATTGATTTAAAAGTGCGATAACCCATGAAGTTGAGAATCAAGTTCAGGCATGACCATGACCAGATTCTCGAGTACTGAATTTTCAGTGCCATGTTTTGAATTTTCTTAGAACTAAATTCTCAACTTCACGATTGTGAAAAGTCTTATTCAGCGCGATTTGATGTTCGTGAACCGAATTCGGTTTTTTCTTATAACCAATTACTGTACGAGGCCTATACATTCGTAAAGACGCTTTCGAGATTCTAGTGAAAATCACACACACTATTTTGCTCAGACCGTGAAACATCAACTTTACTTTTGTTTCACACACTTGGCTAACGTGCATGATGCTTTTTACTAATTGGAATTAGTATATTGTCTGTGTATGCTCATGTTTGCATAAATTTTTAAACAAAATTAACGTTTAATTCATCTAACAAGTTTTCAACCTAATGGTTAATGGTCTGACTATTTTGTCTGTCAAATTTCACTAGATTCCCGAAAGGGTCTTTACATGATGCCGATCTGACTACTCTGCTGTACGACTGGTGTGTACGTATTCGATATAAACACACACACCTGTGGTAGTAAAAGTTGGCCCCACGATGACTCATTCTCGTTCTATACGTTCGGCGGTTTTTGCTCGACTTGACTTTTCGTACTCGGAACCAATGGTATTTGGTTCAATTCTTGCATTGGGAAGTTAGTCATGAAGCCTTTACGATTCAATAGTGTACTAAAATCTGTTTCCAGAATTTGTATAAAAATTTATGAATTTGTATGTAGGAATCCGGAATTCCTAACTGTGAAGTGAAGAGATGCCTACGTGTGTCAAAATTTGACTATCATTTTTTTGTATTTTTAGTCTGCGTCAGCAGAAAAGTAGCTTTGCCGAGAGAAAGAGCGCGCATTCAAACTCATTCGCCTAAACAAATTTGAATGGTGCACAAGCCTGCGTTCTGACACAATTTTCCTACGATAGGGCTTTCCAATCGTAGTATTCTATGAAAGCCGAACCGTAATTCGAACGTTTGCTTTTCACTGTACAGCTGTGAGTCAAACAGGAATTTTGACAAGAGCTATCAATGGATTCTGTATTACGTTGAAAGTTGTTACGCTGAAAACATTTGTTACGCTGAACACATTTGTTACGCTGAACACATTTGTTACGCTTAACATATTTGTTATACCTAACACATTTGTTACGCTGAACACATTTGTTATGGTTAACACATTTGATACGCTGAACACATTTGTTACGTTGAACACATTTGTTACGCTGAAACCATGTGTTGTTGTGACTGGGAAACTCGGTAGACTCGTACTATAATGGACGTTTTTAGCTCAGATTGATCAGTGGCAGATCAGAAATCAGTCGTAACCACTGGCGGACGAGAGAACAACAGAAAAGTGGAACTTCCCCCTCTTTGGCGTTTTCGAAAAGTAGAATTTGTTCCCTAAGGTGTAGGTAAAATGGTCTGACCTCTGAACTGGTAGTTCCCCCTCTTTGGAGAAATTCCCCTCCCTTTGGAGGATTAGCTCGTCCAGTCGTAACGAGTGTTCAATGCCGTCAGTTCCCTGTAATTCTGACCGTTCCCATTTAACTAGCGAGAATCGTGATTTGAAGGTCACAACGGGAAAGCGGTTAGTTTAACGTTCACTTGGACACGGGTGTTCGTTTGAGTGGCTAACGTGTCGCCGTCTTTTACTGTGTTTCATACTTTCATGTACAGTAAAACAATCAGTGTTTCAAGTGTTTCAATAACAGTAAAATTACCAGTGTTTTGATTGCAGTGAAACAATCAGTGTTTCAAGTGTTTCAATCACAGAGAAACAGTAAGTGTTTCAATTCCAGTGAAATAATCAGTGTTTCCATCAACCCTATAAAAATTGACTGAAACTGCTGGAACAGTTTTGCTAATTTTGAAACAGACAAACTTTCCAACAAAGAGATCACACATGCAGAGTATACAGCCGACATCATTCTATTATTATGTACATGGAATACTTGTGGAATACTTTCCGCACTTCAATGCATCCGGCTCACACCTTTCATCAGAGCTCTGTTGCCTCGAAACGCCAACAGCTAGAATAGAATGCATGCGCTACCTGTGATTACATTGTATACTTTTAGATATCATACTAGCCACTGGCGGACAAGCTAATCCTAATAAGGGAGGGGAATGGGTCAAAGAGGGGGAATTGGCAGTTTTCGAGCCATTTTATGTACCTCTTAAGGAACAAACTCTACTTTTTGAAAACGCCAAAGACGGGGGAATTTCCACTTTTTCCTCCGCTTCTCGTCCGCTAGTGCATTGTATACTTTCGGATATCATACATACTAGCGCATACATACAAACCTCCATGCCGTAAACAATTGATTTGATAAAACAGTTATCGTTAGTTACCATTATCATACTCAAAATGAAGGAAGGAAAAAAATTCTTCGCCATGAAAAGTGTCTGCATTTCATGAAAACATCAAATTTTTTATCCCTATGCAGCGTTAGCCGAGGTAAAAAGTAGTTGACCAGCACGATTTCGAGCTCTCAGCATGATACCTTCCTGACATCTGCTAAACCGTTTGGCCTTGTTTTCCATTTGAAATCATCCTCATAAATCGATTCTGTCATTGATTAACAGTTGTATGTCGATATGCATGAGTTTATGCTAACCAATCGAACGACTGACGGACTTTTTGCCCAGTTTGTTCGGGTAAAATCAAACAAAAAAACCCACAACTGCGCCGAAAAACCTTGAACAAAGTCATACAAAACTTATCCAATAATTTCTGTGAGATGCATGCTGGCGTGCGTGCATTAATATCGCACAATAGTATGTGTAAAAAGATACATGCATAGTAAACTACTTATTTTTTCGAATTTTATGACCCATTGATTTTGACAAACGACTATTTATTTACCTTTGTATATTCTTGTATTAAAATATTATTATATTAAATATTATATAAAATACCATGGATGTCGTGTTACAAATTAAAGAATCGTGGTTTCGTAGTAGTTAAACAAGATGATATCTTTGAAAAAAAAACTTTTTATTAGACTTTCTTCATGTTCCTGCTGAGGTCATCTGAGTTTATCAGAATGTTCTATTTTTTCAGATCTATATTAATTTTGAAAAAAATCTATTCAGGACGGCAGCTAAATATCGTCGAAATGCGGCTTGGCACCCCATCAGTGCCCTTTTATACATTACGCTGCTGGGAAATTTACCACCGAAAAATGACGTAAATCCTCAACAATAAATCCGCCTTTTTATAACATTTATTAGGACTGATTGGCCAATAAACCTCACTGAATGGCCATCATCTTCACAACGGCCATATCACCACTTTTGGCCGTAACATGGATATTATTATTGGCTAATGTTAGCCATTCGGCCAATGCTCAACAACCGCAGGAATTCCCCGACTTTCGGCCGCCCTGGCAGGCTTCGCCGAATGGCCAAATCGCCCAACCCAATAACGGCCAAAATACAGGCAATCAACAAAATTCATTTTCGCAAAATTTCGGCGGCCAAAATCGATGGAATAACCTGAATAATGAAACGGTCGTCATTCCGGAAGGCAAGAACTTTTTCTCCTCCAATCCGGACCCGCTGGTGCCCGTATCGGGCGGCGGGGCTCGGTCAAACTTGTTTGGCCAAAATAACCAAAATGAGGCCCCATTTGGCCAAAACGGCCAACCGAAACCAACGCAGATCACACCAAATATTGGCCAGCCAAACTTCAATGCCGGCGGTCAAAATCAGAATGCCTGGTCGCCGTGGTCAACGGCGCCGCCGGTGAGACAAAATCCGTGGGATTCGCCGAATTCGGCGAATAATGGCCAAAACCAAAATGTTGGCCAAAATCAATGGCCACCGACGTCGACCACCCAGCCGGACGGTATTCCACCCGGCAAAACGTTCTACGACTCGAATCCCGACCCCCTGATTCCAGGTGATTCGGGCGTATCCCGACAGGATGTGTGGAATACGGTGAATACACTGCAGGACAATACGGTGAATACGGTGAAAAACTCGCTGAATGAGGTGAAAAAACCCAAGGTACCATCGCTGCGGACTGACTTGGAGAATCTGGCCCGGATCATCACCACTCCGCGGCCGACCGCTCCACCAGAGAAACCGTATATTGCGGATGAGAAGTTGCCGATCATTGGTGTTTATCAAACACTTGGAGGTTGGTCAATCAGTTAGTCAGTCAGTCAGTCAGTTAGTCAGTCAGTCAATCAGTCAGTCAGTCAGTCAGTCAGTCAGTCAGTCAGTCAGTCAGTCAGTCAGTCAGTCAGTCAGTCAGTCAGTCAGTCAGTCAGTCAGTCAGTCAGTCAGTCAGTCAGTCAGTCAGTCAGTCAGTCAGTTAGTCAGTCAGTCAGTCAGTCAGTCAGTCAGTCAGACAGTCAGTCAGTCAGTCACTGATTGCAGGTACGTACATCACCAATCAAACGTTAAGAGCCGTGAATTCTCCGTTTCGAGTAACCAAGGACATGCACGTGGAGGCCGGAGTGACGTTGACGATAGAGACCGGAGTCCATATGCTGTTTGACACGGGCGTGGGTATGAAGATACGTGGCACATTATATGCCGTGGTTGGTAAACATATTTTACAAAGTTTCACCTCTAGTTCGAATTCATCGCTTATATCTTTATATAACACACAAATGTCCGTCGCCGAAATAATTTACAAAATCCAGTTCGTGGCCAAGGTAACTTTATGTGTGTCTATGTGTTTTCTGCGCAAATATTTATATTTCATTTTTGTATTCTATATAGTAATTCGATGTCGAAACGACCGCCAATTTGACTCCCTTTCACTGTACGACGTCGCAAACTTCAGCTACCAAAATGTGGGTCCACCAGTTGCACCAGGCGTTGCAATGGGAAAAATACGCATCCAGGCGCTCTGAAAAATGACCCATCACCCCTAGCCCCAGACCCCACCCTACTCAATTTTTAATTCTAAGAACGACGGTGAAAGAATTTTCCCCCGGCCATCATTAAACTGTTGAAAACTTGCGCCGAGTGACGGCAAAACATACCAACAGTGCAGTGTCTATCAAATACAGAGGACGGGATGCATATTCCCAGAAACTACAAAAAAAATTGTCATCAGTAAAACTTTTCTCAAAACTATGGTTTCGCACAAGTGAACGGAAAATTTTGTGACTAAAAATCTTTTTTTTTGGAAAACGAAGCATAAATCAGAGAAAAAATAGGATTGCCTGTTATGAAGAAACTATCCGATTCTAGCACTCTTATTTGCATTAAAAAGTCCCCATTGTTTGTATGGCTTCGGCTTAGTAATTATCACAGACTGTTCCTTCTAAGCGAGATCGCCGAGTATGAGGCTAAGAGTTAGTTTTCAGTTTAGGCTTAGGATTAGGCTTAGGGTTTGAGAAGGGCTTGGGCGCGTGGCGCCCGAGCCCTTCTTCAAAGGCTAAGCCTAAGCCTAAGCCTACACTGAAACCTAAGTTTTATGCCCCCGCCTTGGACCGTTAGCACCGCGAAGCGGAGGTGTCCAGCGTGGTTTTTCATGTCACCACAAGCCGAACCGTTAGCCATACCCATAACCTAAGAGGTAACACATGTTTTAATAACATGTATTTTTCATGGAAATACGTTGATTATCGAAAAGTTGAAATAATTTTTTGAAATTTAATTCTAACTTTTAACGTTATTTTAACCATTCAATAATCAACGTATTTCCATGAAAAATACATGAAAAAAATCAGCAAAGCAAGCTTAATTTTATGACAATAAAAATTCCATCAAAGAAATTAATTTTTTTCGAAACTTTTTTTGAGAAAATTTTTTTTTGTTCATTTGTTCGAAACCATTCATCCATTCAGGGAAAAGTTTTACTGATGACAATTTTTTTTGTAGTTTCTGGGAATATGCGGACGGGATAATCCAAGTTGGCCGTACGCAGATAGAGGCCAATTAAATGTAGTATATATACATTTACAAGAACAACAACAACGCATCCTAAAATGTAATTTATCTTGAACTGCAGCTAGAGGAATTTAATTTAAATTGGTGATCTTCAGTCATTGAATTTTTTTATCTGAACAGAAACAACTCACTCATTCACTCACTCACTCACTCACTCACTGTAGTTGTTCGTGTACAGTGCGCTCAATTGGTTAGGCCCCACAAAGATTCATATCACACGTATCCTAAAATGTAATTTATCTTGAACTGCAGCTAGAGTAATTTATTTTAAATTGATGACTATATAAATCAGATCATGTGGCTCATCATCAGTCATTAAATTTTTTTATCTGAACAGAAACAACTCACTCATTCACTCACTCACTCACTCACTGCAGCTGTTCGTGTACAGTGCGCTCAATTGGTTAGGCCCCACAAAGATTCATATCACACATATCCTAAAATGTAATTTATCTTGAACTGCAGCTAGAGTAATTTAATTTAAATTAGTGACTATATAAATCAGATCATGTAGCTCATCATCAGTCATTGAATTTTTTTATCTGAACAGAAACAACTCACTCATTCACTCACTCACTCACTGCAGTTGTTCGTGTACAGTGCGCTCAATTGGTTAGGCCCCACAAAGATTCATATCACACGTATCCTAAAATGTAATTTATCTTGAACTGCAGCTAGAGTAATTTAATTTAAATTGGTGACTATATAAATCAGATCATGTGGCTCATCATCAGTCATTGAATTTTTTTATCTGAACAGAAACAACTCACTCATTCACTCACTCACTCACTCACTGCAGTTGTTCGTGTACAGTGCGCTCAATTGGTTAGGCCCCACAAAGATTCATATCACACGTATCCTAAAATGTTATTTATCTTGAACTGCAGCTAGAGTAATTTAATTTAAATTGATGACTATATAAATCAGATCATGTGGCTCATCATCAGTCATTGAATTTTTTTTATCTGAACAGAAACAACTCACTCATTCACTCACTCACTCACTCACTGCAGTTGTTCGTGTACAGTGCGCTCAATTGGTTAGGTCCCACAAAGATTTTTATCACATGCATCCTAAAATGTAATTTATCTTGAACTGCAGCTAGAGTAATTTAATTTAAATTGGTGACTATATAAATCAGATTATGTGACTTATCATCAGTCATTAAATTTTTTTTTCAGAACTGAAACATCTTATTTACACAGAAATAGCCATTTGACGACTATATTATGCTGGGTAATATGTTACAACATGTCACAATATATTCGATTTGTCTAAAAATGTGCCCCAGTGTGTTTTGTAATAGTGTACGATCTGGAAAATTTTGGGATGCACTTTTCATGTGTTGCCTATTCCATAAAAGATGTGCTTACTATAAATATAATTGACAAAACTTTCAAATAAATACCCTCAACACTATCGTTCCGAAGGAACGGGTTGGTGCTAGTTGGTTATAATCTTCTCTTTTTTTACTTGGACTTCTTTATTAACTGAAGCCATCGAGGCACACTAATACCATATCAGAATGGTGTTTTCGTAGTGGCCAGAGACGTTGATTAAACTGACGGGCAATGGCCGAAACCCCAGGATCTGTGTCTCAAGTCACGTTTTGAACAATACCGCCGGTTTTCCAAGCAGGCGTCCTACGCACTAGACTAGACAGGCAACATATTTCACAAAGTTTCACCTCTAGTTCGAAATCATCGCTTATATTGTTTATGATCTTCACCATGCTCCTTTTGCTGATGTTTAACTTATGACTTATGTTCTTTTTACAGATGTTTACATGGTTCTAAGCTTTCAGTTAAATAGGAAAGGAGACTCTGTAATCCAGCTTCTAATAGAATCGATAAATCGTCAATTAAATTATTTTAACTCATAATCCATACTTACAAAACTGACACACTAACGTCATATTTTTCACTTTCTTAATTATTGTTCATGCGGCAGTTTTTACGTTTGGCAATCAATATGGTAGTACTGCTATTAGTAGTATTTATTGGCTAATAATAATGAATATTAGTACAACTTTATTACCACAATGGCCAGTTTTTTAAATCGATTAGGAATGCTAGACTGCGCCAGAGAGTAATACAAGTTTTTTTACATATTGACTAAATATTAGGATTTTTTCAGATAGAATACTTCTAGAGATTCCGACAATCATCTGGGGTATTTTTAATAGTCTGTAAACTCGAATTTATGTAAATTTTCACGCATGGTTGAACAATTTCCCAACGTTAACCTAAAAAATCAACAGCTTTGCTGATTTCCGGTTGCGCTGCGTTCATGGTACTGGCACTGGCAGTAGCGGAAACTTAGATGGAATTAAGTATGGAAAATTCAGATATTTTGTTGGATTCAGGGATGAGAAATGATTCTAAAAGTGGCAGCATAACTATACTTTAAGTGAAAAAATAGATTTTCCCATTCAGTGATTCGCTCATCCGCCAATGGCTCTCTCCATAGTAAAATTGCATTGGGGCTGAAAATCTGGCACACTTTTTATAACCCGCCATTAGCGTACGAGAAGGCGAGGGAAAAGTGGAATTTCCCCTCTTTGGCTGTTTCAAAAAGTTTAATTTATTTTTAGAGTAGGTAAAAAGACCTAATAACTGCCTGTTCCCCCCTCTTTGAGGAAATTCCTCTCTCTTTGGAGGTTTAGCTCGTCCGC
>OZ038448.1:7365067-7385067 GCA_964036265.1 Daptonema setosum
TCACTCACTCACTCACTCACTCACCTACTCACTCACTCACTCACTTACCTACTCACTCAATCACTCACTCACTCACTCACTCACTCACTCATTCACTGCCTCACTTATTCAGATTGAATATACATGTAACTGACTAACTGGTTTTAGGTGGACAAGGAGGTGGAGCGGGTTCGTTTGGACCAGGTGGATATTCAGGAGGACCTGGAGGCCAAGGACCATTTGTACCAGGAGGCACTGGACAAGGACCATTTGGACCAGGACAAGGACCATTTGTTCCAGGAGGCACTGGACAAGGACCATTTGTTCCCGGAGGCACTGGACAAGGACCATTTGTTCCAGGACAAGGACCAGTTGGACCTGGAACTGGACAAGGATCATTTGGACCAGGGGGAACTAACGGCTAGTAAATTAATTTGGTTTGTCAATTTTGATTCTGATTGAATGAAATCAAAATACAAAAATTATAAATCATTCAGACTCTCGGGTATGGTCGAAAGAATTTTTTATTCAGGTGGTCCATTCGGTTCAGGTGGCAATGGAAACGTGATTGGCGATGGACCAGGAAATGGTTTAGGTTAAACTGCGTGTTGTATGTATGTTTATTTTTTATAAAAATTATATTTCTAATGAGTAATCAGCGTCCCAACTTCAGGCATCCCCATGATACATAAATGTCTGTTTTATGTACCATTGATTTGTTAGACTGACTTGAGTCGAACCATCGGCTCCTCAATTAACCTCTCTCATTTTATACCTATATATTCGAATTCGAGTTCCATTCGAATTCGAGCAAACCCTATAATTTGTTGTTTCGAACTCAGGTGGTGCCGGCAGCGACTTTGACAATGGTTGTCCAGTTGGTCCAGCTGGTGAGCCGGGACCTAAAGGAGCGCCGGGTGATGATGGGGACGATGGTCCCGACGGATTCGATGGTCCCAATGCTGATGTTAGTTTGTCAGTCAGGTAATAGAACAATCAATCAATCAGTCGGACTGTCAGTCAGTCAGTCAGTGAGTCAGTCAGCCAATCAGTAAATCAGTCAGTCAGTCAGTCAGTCAGTCAGTCAGTCCATCAGTCAGTCAGTCAGTCAGTCAGCCAGTCAGTCAGTCAGCCAGTCAGTCAGTCAGTCGGTCAGTCAGTCAGTCAGCCAGTCAGTCAGTCAGTCAGTCAGTCAGTCAGTCAGTCAGTCAGTCAGTCAGTCAGTCAGTCAGTCAGTCAGTCATTTACCATGCCATTCATAGGACGTCAACATGACACCCGAAATCGGTGGTTGCTTTACATGTCCCGATGGTCCCATGGGTCCATCCGGTGCCGTTGGAATGCCCGGTTAATCACTCACTCACTCACTCACTCACTCACTCACTCACTCACTCACTCACTCACTCACTCACTCACTCACTCACTCACTCACTCACTCACTCACTCACTCACTCACTCACTCACTCACTCACTCACTCACTCACTCACTCACTCACTCACTCACTCACTCACTCACTCACTCACTCACTCACTCACTCACTCACTCACTCACTCACTCACTCACTCACTCACTCACTCACTCACTCACTCACTCACTCACTCACTCACTCACTCACTCACTCACTCACTCACTCACTCACTCACTCACTCACTCACTCACTCATTCACTCATTCACTCTCTCACTCACTACTCACTCACTCACTCACTCACTCACTCACTCACTAACTTACTCACTCACTTGGAGACGAAAACTTCATCGACAGCTTGAACGTCATGTTTTGAAACATCAGTTTAAGGACTGTTAGAAAATGCACGTTCTGTCAACATGACATGATGCTGGCCCAGACCGCTGAAAGTCAGTGCAATCTGAAGGATCAAGGAGGCATGACTTAGTTTCACAAAAAATCCCAGCGGAAACATTTTTCGACATTCTATAGATCTGTTATGTCACGTATAATAGGAAAGGGGTGAGAAAGGTGGAATTCCCCTCTCTTTGGCGTTTTCAAAAAGTAGAATTTTGTTCCCTAAGGTAGAGTTAAAATGGACTACTTAAGACTGCTGATTCTCCCCTCTTTAGAAAAATTCACCTTGCTTCGGAGGTCGGCCATTGTATGCAATCACGCGCAACGTTCGTATGTTGTCCAAAAGTCACGTACATTTTTTTGAATGCGCGCCAAAATCAATTTCGAATTTGAGTTTGAGACTTGCGCGCTGATTTTTGAATACCAAGAAACTTTGAATTGGCTTTACGAATTTTTTTATTAAAAACTGAATGGGGTAAAAATTTACGGAGAATTTTTTTAAAAATAGAGAACTTCTATGTTGAAGGTCACTGAAACGTATGCAAAATTCCAACATGTTTGTTTGCCAACTTGCAAAAATTTTCAAAATCTCTATAGTTACGAAATTTTTGTCAAAATTCGGGAAGGTTTCGATTCAAGGAAGGTAGGGTAGAAAACCTACTGGCTACTCGGGTGCACCCAAAGGTCGTCCTTTTTACCTCCTGCGGGTGGGATCCCCCTGCGGGTTGCAGCCCACCTGTGACTCAACGAAACATCCGCTTTTTTCGCGGATTCGCTCGAAAATTGTCTAAATTGCTTCACTACAAAGCCCTGTCTATAATTTGCGTCCCACTGGCTAATGTCTACTTTTCCAGTGTACCAAAATGAGCGCAATAGTGGGAGATGTTCTAGCCAAGTTCCGCGATTCGTTCGACGGCTTGCCGCAATGGGCCAAGGTTGGTTATACTATTTTTGTATTAAAATTTGCCATTTTGACTTTAAAAAAACGATCGAATCATATCAAAAATGTAAATCAACATGAAAATTAAAACGCAAAAACTGTCATATCATTTATTATCACAGCACTGGCGGACAAGCCAAACCTCCAAAGGGAGGAGAATTTTTTCAAAGAGGGGGACTTATAAACACTGCTCATTTTGGACATATTTGTTGTTATTTGGGTATGATTTACATGGATTGTAACGAAATTTTATAAGCAGTTACATTTATCATATTTTTTATGTTTTTTTTAAACCAATTATAAACTTAACTAATGAGCGCTGTAATCTCCCTGAGGAGGCCCAAGCAGCTTTTTTAGGAACGTTGTCGGAGGCACGGCCGAAACAACGTTTAGTTTTTAATTCTCTCTTTTATAAGTTAGCAAACATATGTTTACATACAATAAACTAGATTTTTATTTTTACAAATAAAAACAAATTCAGTTAATAACTGTAGTTTTTGCTTTACTTATCCTATACGAAAAAACTATTTTATTTGCATTCCTCAATGAATATGACTGTTCGCTATTATAAGAAAATAGGTTATTTTACCTACACCTTAAGGAAAAACCATACTCTTTGAAACCGCCAAAGAGGGGGGGAATTCCACTTTTCCCACCGCTACTCTTCCGCTAGTTTATCAAAGTAATTAATATTTTAAAGGTGATCACGGGGGCCGCAATTGTGGTGCCGGCCGCCTACTACACGTTGGTCAGTAATCGCAAGCGGCCGTCGCCGTATAAAACCGATTTTGAAAAGGGTTGGTTTTGGCTCTGTTATTTCGGATTTTATTATCAACTTTGAGGCTTTTGGAAAAAAAGTTTCGTTCACTCACTCAATCACTCATTTACTCGCTCGCTCACTCACTCACACACTCAGTCACTCATTCACTCACACACTCACTCAGTCACTCACACATTTACTCACTCTCACTCAATCACACTCAGTCACTCAATCACTCACTCATTTACTCACTCATACACTCACTCACAAACTCACACAGCCACTCACATCATTCACATATTTACTCACTCACTGATACAACAACAATACAAATTAATCATACATGTTTTCGTTACAATTCAATGTAAACTACAGCTTTTTCATGAATCTACCTATTTGCAGACGTGGTTTATCTGTACCAGTTCTTCCGTAGCCCAACCATACCGAGTCTTTCGCCCTACTCACTCAAGCTGGAAACCTGGTTGCGCTTGTACAATGTTAAATATGAGGTTACCCAAAGATAATCTTAAAAACCGTAAATTAATCAGTAAATTCATTGAACAGCAGGGTATTATTATGTTCTAAGGATATACGTCTCTTTGCGACTACTGCATTTAATTTGTCCGTCTCTGTATTTTTCTCATCCAGCCCAACTTATCTTCAACTGTTGTAACTATTCCGATCAAATCAACCTGTTACTTAATTCCGACCACTCTTCACTTATGTATACCCAATCCAGAGATCGAATAAGATTGAAGTTGAGGTTATGACAGAACCATATTTAATAGCTTTGTATCAATGTAAAGTCGGCTGTATTTGATTCAACTTCAACTCTAAACTTGTAGCTAAACTTCCATCACTTCTAGAGAGTATGGGAAGACATCTATTTTGTTTGAAACTTATTCGACGAACTTTAGAAGAAACAAAATTCAGTCATAAACACGAGGTTTTATTTCATTTGTGACGACTGACGCAGTGTAATATTCCAGAAGTATTTTTGTGATTTGCGAGGAAGTGCGTTTGTAGGTTTTAATCATAGTTTATTTCAATGATCATCGTACTTCAGAGTGTCTCCGTGCCATTCGGTGTTATGTCCAAGGAAGGAACGATGCCGTTCATTGAGCTGAATGGTGTCGAACATCCCGACAGTGGATTCTGCATTCGCGATCTGATTTACATCAAAAAGGTTAGAGACTGTGTGGTGGTTTCGGTTTTCCATGTTTTCAGAGTCAGAGCAAACTCAACCAATCGAGGTCAGATCGATTTGATTTCTGTGAAAATTTATTTATCCTGTGTTCAAGTTATTCATAACTCAATTGTTGTTCTTGATATGGTCGTTGTAGAGTAAAGTAGGTAATCTCAGTACGATATAGGATGCAGTAGCAAACAAAAAAGTTTCAATATTGAAATCAGTCAAACAAGCGAATTTAATTGAAAATGAAAAGTGCCTATATCGTTTGGTTTTGCTGTTCCGTTTGCTTGACTTATTCATCATGAAAATGAGAAAAACAAGAGAAATTTACAAGCCATATCTACCAAGGTTGTTAATTTTTATGCATGGTCAGCAAGTTATCGATGAAATTTTTGCAGGTAGGCGAAGAGAAGGAGCTGAGTGATGAGCAGCGTTGCACCGCTCGAGCCATTGAGACTATGGTCGAGGAATCGCTAGTCTGGTTAGCAATACAAAATCAATGGTTTTCATTGATTGGCAATGTGTAGCAGTTCCTGACAATAATTAATTGCTTTTGTGACTTTAGTCCAGACTTTTAAAATCGGATACAAAACCAAACGGAACCGAATCAGTTTAGATTTTTTTTATGAAATGATATTCTGAAATGAATATTATAACACTATTGTATTGTTTTTTACAGTATTCCAGATACATTTATGACAATATCCGCTTATTTATTTATTGTCTTTATTATTTTGTTCCAATTACATAGAATGTCAGTTTAGTTTTGCTGATAGGTTTCCGATCACTTTATGTAACCTTCTGAATTGTTTGTTGGATTTCCAATACAACGTATTAGACCATTTGTGTTGTGATTTCGTATTCTCTAGTTCTTTGTAATCATAATTTCCAGGAGTGCCGGCTATTTGCGCTATCTCGAAAAACAGGATGAACTCTGGGACGCTGCTCTCCCGGCCTCGAAGAAAACGTTCCTAATGAACACGTTCCTGTACATCATGAAACCATTTATGCGAGCCAAGGTAAATGTTGATTAAAATTTTCATTATTGTTTAGTTCACAGAAATGTTTCAGCAGCTGGTGTGAAAAGTATATTTCAGTGTTCTGAATGATTATTGTAATCCAACATTCATCAGCCGTACATATTTATAGATCGAATTATACTCATTTACTCATTTACAGACTGTTTATTTTCTATGTTGGTTAATCCAGAAGTGTCGACTTATTTTTCATTATCCAAAAGACGGAGAAACATCTTCTAATAATCCATAATGAGATCAAAAGTCATTATCTAATTCTAATCTAATTTCAGATCACAAAAACGCTGTTTATGCGTGGCATCGGCAAGCATTCCCGTGATGAGATCGTCCGCAAGGGACTGGACGATATTCGCGCTCTGTCCGCGTTTTTGGGCAACAAACAGTTTTTCTTCGGCGATAAACCGACGCGGGTTGGTTTCTGTTTTTTACCTTGAAATTTTTGTTATCCTGTAGTAATCGAGGACAGAATAGTTTTGGAGGTGTTTTATAGATCGTAACAACGGATACGTTACTCAGTCAGGGGTGGGCCGGGTTTTTTCGCGTTTGGGGGAAGGGGGGGTAGCCGTCAGAAAACCCCATCCTACCCGCCCAGTCCGAAAAGTGGGGGGGGGGGGGGGTAAGGTCGGATCGGGTCGGTTCTATAGGTGGATTATGCCCATCGACATTCAATACTTGACAATCACTCATTCATTCATTCAAAAACCATTCATTCATTCAAAAAATCATTCATTTATTTAGAAAAATCATTCATTCATTAAAAAATTCATTCGTTCATTCAGTAAATCATTCATTCACACCATAACTACAGGTGGATTGTGCGGTGTTCGGTGTGATTGCTGGTCTGGTGTACGTGCCCATCGACATTCAATACTTACAATCAATCACTCATTCATTAATTCGAAAAAATCATTTATTCTTACAAAAAATCATTGATTCATTCATTCACACCATAACTACAGGTGGATTGTGCAGTATTTGGTGTGATTGCTGGTCTGGTGTACGTGCCCATCGACATTCAATACTTACAATCAATCACTCATTCATTAATTCAAAAAAATCATTTATTCTTACAAAAAATCATTGATTCATTCATTCAAAAATTCATTCATTCACACCATAACTACAGGTGGATTGTGCAGTATTTGGTGTGATTGCTGGCCTGGTGTACGTGCCCATCGACATTCCCCACCAACGTTGCATCAACAACGACTGCGCCAATCTGCGTGCCTGGTGCGACCGAATGAAGGAACGTATTTGGCCCGATTGGGAGCAGGTGTGCAAGGATAACTGAGTCAAGCCAAGAAAGGATTGGGTTGACAGCCAACGTTTCTTAGTATTTCGGAATTGAATAATGAATTTGAAATTGCGCTGTTTTATTTCAGTATTTCATTCTATGCACCCTGATGAGTTTTACTGGCTAGAATAATTTGCATTGCATCTGTGACAAATTTATGTAAGCAACATTGATTGAAATTATCTGGAACGATTTAGTTCATGTGCATCTTTATTGGCGAACGAGAGTGTCCGATACACATTTGGTATTTTTCGTATAAATTTTCTTGAAACGTTATACGTTTTATTGGTACAGTTAACTTCTGTATCTGTAATTAGTCGTGGCTTCTCTACCACCCAATCGCTCAAACGAACGAGAAATTAGCGGTTTTTCATTTCAGCTAGTTATTTTAGAGTTTAGAATTTAGATTATTATTCCGCTTCGTTCATTACTTTTACATTCTTTACCAGTGAAACGACCAACGTTCGTTCAGGTCTTGTTTCTACGCACATTTCCTAGTTTTCATGATCCCAATTTATAGTTTATTAAAATTTTTAAGTTTATACTGCGGGTGATCAGCTTGATATGTGACATAATATGCGAAATTGATGTATTCCTACATTTTATGATAAATTGCTGCGCTTGTTTCTATGGTGATTGAATGCTTACGAATTCCAATGAGTTCATGTTTTTGGTACTTGTGATATAAAATGAACCTGGTCGCGCTTATATATAGTTTGTTTTGGGTTTGTTCCTCCTGTTTCTAATGCGGTATCTTCCGCAAAAACTATTTTATCCGTGAATGTTATTAAGTGAAAAATTTAGCATGAAAATCCGGGGACACCTTGGCCGTTTCTGCAGACTACATGGAAAAATTTTCCTATCAAAAGTAGAAAGTTCTGATTGAACCCTCGATGAAACTGGCGTGAAAAGCCAATGATTGAAATGATTCTTCCCCATTACGCATTTCCAAATCCAAAATTCGCGGTGCGAGGAAAAAATTTACAAATTGAATTTTTTTGCAGCGCCGTAAAAAGCTATTTTTTGATTTCGAACAACTATAAATAAAAGACTTATTACTCTTTATTTATTTCAATTAGAGTTGAATAAAGTATATTTAACGATGCCGTCGCTGTTCGAAACGCTATGTTTCTGTTGTGCCGGCGGGGAAACGGACGAGTTCGATGACCGCAGTCCAATAATCAGGAACGGATCGACCGGCAATGTGTCCAGAGATACCGGGTTGGTGGGGTTGGTTCTTTTCTTCTTATTAATGAAGGAAATAATCGACGGGGCCGCTGGGCGTAAATGTTGAATCCTTGAAAACTGCCGCTGCGCGGGCTAAGCGTGCTGGTCATGGTTATCGGTGTTAACGAGCTGTACCTTAATTGACATAAGAAAACGATTCCAGATTCAACGGGCCCAGCCGCCCCGTCGATTTAGTTATTACTTCAGAAATACTTGGTCATCCCATGCTAGCCGAACTTGAATCAAATTTCAGACTATAACCATTTGATGTGCCTTTAAATTATAATTACTGTAACATCAATCCCAATGATTGATGGCAATTCCCTTGAGTGTTATCAATATCAACCATAGACTTACTTCAAGACTCAACGGAAACTTGAATAAATTCAGGAGGGAAGTTCGCTATTACATAGCCAAGAGCCAGTCGTTATTCTGGCTTTTAATAGTTTTCCGGTCATAATTCAGAATTGCGATATCAATTACTCAAAACAGTTTGGTCAGCGGTGGTCGCGACAGTTGTTGGTTGAAGTTTTCCAGTAGACAAGACATTTAAAAGTTGTATGATTTGGTTTCCTTTTGTATTGGTGATGGTCGAGTCCGTTCCGTTCAGTAAAAGTTTGCATGTTATAATGGATGTATCGGATTCTAGTATTTGTGTTTATCATAGGCTTGTTTGGTATATATGTGTGTGTGTATGTCACTGTTGTGTGTGTCCGCATGTTCTCAGTTTAGAAGATTGCTTTACCCAACCCCAACCTGGTTTGTTATGCCTTGTTATCCCGTCATTCACTATCAGGTATCAGCAGAGGTGGGCCGCTGGGGGGGCAGGGGGGTTACCCCCCCCCACTTTTCAGGGTCGGCGGGTAGCACCCCCCCCCTAGACAAAAATTTAGGTCGCCTACCCCCTCCCCCCCCCTACTCGAAATTTTTGAGAAAATCGGCCTCAAAACCTCGATTTTGAGGCTCATTTTTCAAAAAAATTTGGCTGTGAGATTTTTTTTTCGAACAAACACGTTTTCTGGGTCAATTTTCTTGGTTAAAACCTGAAAAAACCGGTACATGTGATGTTTATACCTTATAATAGAAGATTTTTTAGCAAAAACAAGCAAAAAACTAGGTTTTTTTGCGAAAAAAATTTTTTTCTACCCCCCCCCCCCCTACCTGACCTTACCCCCCCCCCACTTTTCGGGGTGGGGGGGGGGTAAACTGAGATTTCGAAATTCTACCCCCCCACCCCTGCAAAGTGCCGAAAAACCCGGCCCACCCCTGGGTATCAGTATTATCGATTTCCGTATGTTTATGTTATATCTGTTCTCATTATGATTTCTATGTCGGTGCAACATTATCGTTTTCTGTGGTTTGTGTTCCCAAGTCGTCTTCAAGTTTTTAAAAAGGTCATGACAAAAAAATAGAAAAGATAAAACCGACAACTGTACGTAACTTTCACCGATGGGCCATCCTAATCGGGGTTTTCTTGATTCTGATTAGTTACGGCAGTACACCGACACCGGATGCGTACGATCAACGAGTGAATGCCGGATCGCAGCCATCGGGCAGTGCGCCACCGGTGGACGATGAGGCGAGCATGCTCAGACGAATCCTTGATCAGACACAGGCCAACATCATCGATGTGTCACATGTCGAACATGCGAATAGCAAACAGGTTGGTGCTTGATTTTTTCTGTATGACCCTCAATCACTAGCTGACGAGAAAAGATGGGAAACGTGGAATTCCCTCCTCTTTGGCGCTTCAAAAAGTAGAGTTTGTTCCTTTAGGTTTAATGTAAAAGGACCTGATTTCTGTCGATTCCCCCTCTTTGGAAAGATTGCCCTTCCCTTATGAGTATTGGCTCGTCCGCCAGTGCCTTCATTTCACAACATCGGGGAACCACATACGGCGAGGGCGAGGGAATGGATGTTTTGTCCTGCTCTCGCCAGGATACGTCTCGCCAACTCCAGCCTCAGAGTTGGCTCCAAACTCAGTGTTAATAGTTTACTTGATTAGATTAGAAACTGTATATTTTTCTGTTTTTGGTGACGTAGGTTTCGGTTAAAATATACACCACTAAAATGTAAAAAATGATCCAATCAATGTTATGATCATGATTCTGTCGTGCTGAGAAACAGTTGTTGAATGGATGATCATGTTGGAAATTGTTGAAACTGTGAAACTGTTGTGGTGAATAGTAGCATAAGAACATAAAATAAAGAGAAGTAGCTTCAAAATAAGAGTAACTCAAAGTGTGGGGTTCGATAATCGGGATGGGGTGTACTGTACTTTGAGGTTTTGAGTAACAGGAATCAAGATATGATATACATAAGTGCTTCTTTTGATTATCTAAATTCTATGCCGTACTATTCAATCAATATTAATTTTGCCAGGAGCTGATCACGCGCATACAAAAGTACAATGAGTCGATGAACAAGGCCGACAAACACAAACTGGCTCAACAGCGCAAACGTTGGTGTGGTTGGATTAATTATTATTATTATTTTTTTTTATTATTGTTATTATTGTTTAATTATTAATAATTGACCCGTTTATTATGGAAAATGATGAGATTTATATGGTTGTTTCATAGTCAATAACATTAGTTGGTCGGATAAGCCATAGATAAAAGTCATTTGGTTTTATTTTTGTTGTGTTGTTGTTGTAACATAGGATCAAGGGATGGTTGTTTAAAAATATAATGGTTGTTAAAATGATAATGGTTGCAGAATGGCAACCCGTCTCGTCACCTTTATTAAGCGATGTCGGCGTCAACTACCAGCACGTTCTTTCCGAGAAGCCCATCTCCGTTCAGCACTACTTGCGGCTCAAGTCATTGTCCTCCAAGGTGAGTATAGTCGAAAATAAATAACTGCTCCAAAAAGCTGAGTGAATTCTCGATAAATAACTTTGATTTACGATGTCAGATTGTTTGTAGATGAACATTTCCGTCTGTACAGGGAAGAAAAATTAACTTTTATGTGACGATATCTTCATCGACAACAATCTGACATCGTGAACCATCAAGTTGTTCATCGAAATATCCCACACCTTTTTGGAACAGTAGATCATATTTCTATATTGTTTGTTGTGTAATTAACTGAGTGATTTTAGTATAATGTTCAAAATAAACCTTTCGTTGGCTCTCTCGCTGTCTTTTTTGAATTTTTTCTTGCAAAACAATGAATCAATAAAGTTACACTTAACACAACCGCCTTTCTCGAATTTACCCTTGTTTGACGACCAATGTTTTTTAGCCTCACTCAGGTCGTTATCGGCTTGATTATGGATGCGAATCTTAGCCTTCTTGGTTCGAATATAAAAACGATGTTATTTCAGGTGGAACAATCCATCCGGGATGGGTGCAAAGTGGAGCACAAACAAGATCTGGTCGTGCACATGGGAAATTGAATGTGTGAATAATAGATTTATATATATTATTGATATATATAGATTTAATATACATTATTGAATATTGCTCTGTTTATTTATACTTCTATCTTTGTTTTGATTACTGTTGGTTAATAGAAATTTGATTTATTTCCGCTAAGACTGAATATTTCTGGTCACTGGCGGACGAGCCAAACCTCCAAAGGGAGGGGAATCTTCCCAAAGAGGGGAAACCAGCAGAATTTTGACCATTTTAATTACACATTAAGGAACAAACTCTACTTTTAGAAACCGCCAAAGAGGGGGATTTTTACTTTTCTCTCCCTTTCTCGTCCGCTAGTGTTTCAAAAGTGTTTCTTGTCATTTGACCTGGCTTATACTGGCGGAGTAATCACAGCTTTCTTTCTTGCAACAGTATTATAAGATGTGAACTTTTGTGCGTTATTTCATTTGAAGATTTTGTCCATGATGTCCATGATTTCACATTACTTGTCAATGGCGGGTGTTCATTTAAGGTCCTTGGAAGATTGATGTTCTATTTCGACTCTTTCTGATTCCCTTTTTCTCATAAAAAATTTCTGCAACCATACTGTTGTTCGATAAATAATATTTTGAATTCTTGGAAGGTTTTCACTTCTATCACTTCCATTCTTTGTATGTATTAGTATTAGTCTATATTTTCCCTAATTCTAATTGTTTGAAAAACTGTAACGGGCCCAGGTCCTGCAACTATGTTGTTTGCTGGGCAGTGCTTTTTCGTATTTTACCTAACACTATAAATTCACTCCTGTATTATTATCAGTTATGTTACGGTGCCTTGAAAACTTATCACAATTTATGTTTTCTGCTGTTTTTATCAATGTCATATACGCGCACACGTCTATACATACTCTTTGGACTAAACTAAACTATCTACCCCAAAACAATGGCGGGTGACCGGGACCTGTTAAATTCAAATTTTATTATTATGAAAATTAAAAAAAATTGTTTTTTCAGTTTTGATAAATTGTAAAATATACTGTTCCCATCACTTTAACCATTCAGTTAATAAAAAATATAGATTTGTTTTTGTAACTACATAACTTTAAGGGCCGGTGCTGCCTTGATGGGTATGGCTGAATGGTATACTATAGCGAGGGAATCGTTTTATTGGCTGATGTTAAAATGTTATGACTGTGGGAAACTCGACGTGGTGGGAATACTCTAAGAAACACTGAAATTTTGCACACAATAAAATTGAGGGTTCCATTCCAATGTCACCCAAATTGGATAAAATTGTGCGTTTAACGAGCCATTCTCTTTAAACTTGCCAAAATACCTACAATATAGTTTCTGCAGTTGAAGCGTGTAGTAGACGGATTGTTCTACTGATATTGAGTCAAGTAGACTTCATATGAACAGGGTGAATTAATCATGAGTACTCACTAGGGAGAATGGGGGGCGTGGAATTCACCCTCTTTGGTGTTTTTAGAAGTAGAATTTGGTCCCTTAGCTGTAGGTAAAATAATTTAATTTCCGTGAATTCCCCCTCTATGACGAAATTCCACTCCCTTTGAAGAATTGGGTCGTCCGCCAGTGTGAGTACTTGTGTTATTTCGGATAATGAGGTTTGCAGTTGCGCCTAATTGCGCGGAGACTGAACGTTCCTTTCAAACTTTTTTTATTGAGCAGAAAACCGTTTCTTTTACGTTTAGATCTTATATGGTGTGCGTACTTATTTATTATGATGTCACTGTCACATGTTTATTGACCCCATACTAATGTGTTTTTGTGATTTTCAGATTCCCAATATTTATCATGTTTGTATTGCAATACGATGCCCATGTATTCCATCGATACACGTTGACTACAACAAAGTTTATATTAACCCCACGAAGATCGGATTGATATCTCATTATACATACTTTGAAATAGGATGTATAAAAGTGATTAATGAGATAGTTTCGAAACAAAATTCTGAAAGACTGGTTTATATGTTTAGCTCACCGGAATTAGCCGTCTACACAGAAGGTAATTAAAACTAGAATGGAGTCTGAAACTGAAACTTTCGAAAAAAACTCACCATATTTAAGTAATTCTATTATTCAATGTATGAAACTAATCCATAATCAAGAAACACCATGAAAAGTTTATGAGAGCGACATTTTTTATATTGGTTCAGTTCAGTCAAACTTACAGTCGGGTATGATAATCATATTTACAAAACAGACGGCTGCAGTAATTGATTTAGACGGCGAACGATCTATGTATCTCTATTTAGTATAGAAATATAGGATGAGAGCTTCTATAGACTATTCTGGCGAAAAGTTTCTTAATTGATTGATTGATGTTGCTTACAAAAATTAGACTTACTGAATTAGATTACCCTAATTGGGGAAACTAGATTCTAGGTCAATTAAAAACGTAGCTATACAAGTTCGTAAATGACGGCTACAGTTCTATAAACATCCGAATCTAATGTTGGTTAATTAATTGCTCAATTAGAGTAGGATACCTTACGATGTCGGAGCTGAAGCACATACGAACAACGTACATCTCTTTGTTGTACCTCAACAGACGGTCCGGGTAAGCTATAAATACCATGGTTCCTCCGTTTTAGGGTGGTATAAACAAAAGTTTATATTAAGTGACAGTAAGTACGCTGTACAACCGCTGTACAAACGTACATCTCTTTTTTGTACCTCAACAGACGGTCCGGATAAGCTATAAATACCATGGTTCCTCCGTTTTACGGTGGTATAAACAAAAGTTTATATTAAGTGTCCACGTCCAGTAATGAACGTTATTAGTGTTCAACCTCCTCCGCATCGGTAAACATCCATTCCTCGAAAAAAATTATAGTATATAACTGCTATTATTATACTGAAAGCACAAGAGAGTGATATCCAAACTAAAGTGAGATATGGATCATACATACATATCTGTGGATATTATTCGATTAGTCAGACAGTCATTCAGTCCATCGTCTTTAGTAAAAATTCGGATAATGTCCCAAGTAATCGAATACTATAAAATATGGTTTTGTTCCGACAGGCATTAAGCAGTGCATAAACGATTCCCGTACTAGGATTTTCCTTGAAAATGTGTCTCTCAAATGTCGAGCTGTGTTTCTGTTTTATTTTAGTTAATAATAACCATAGATTTGGAGAAAAGGGTTACTGTGATGGTAGGGCTCGGATGAATCAGCCAGAACTCAGACTTCAACGATACGACAGGCAAGACAGACGGTCGTTCAGTTAGGTCAGGACCACCCGAGATCAGCGATCCAGATCGTGTGGGTGATGGTCTTTTTGCATGAAACGTGCCAGAGTGCTCTAATGATTCATATCTGGGATTTCATTTCATACTGAACTGCCATAATTCATAGAAATGATTAGTTATAAGAACACGGGTTCCTGGTGCGTTTTAATATTCTAATTGACATGTTGATTGATTGAAAATTCACGGTGAATTTCGATGAGTTTCCATTGCAATAACTGTAACCGGGCATGAATGTAAGCGAGTATGGTAAGGGCAGGTGGTATGTCTTTGTTGTCGCTAATCAGTTACGTAGTACTTGTACACATTACGTGTACACTAGCGGACGAGCCAAACCTCCAAAGGTAGGGGAATATCGTCAAAGAGGGGGGGAACTGGCATTTTTTCGGGTCATTTCACCTACACCTTAGGGAACAAACTCCCATTTTTGAAACCGCCATAGAAGGGGGAATTCCACTTTTCCTTTCCCTTTTCGTCCGCTAGTTATTACGTAGATAGGTAATATACGTAATGTAGGCTGTATGTAGGCTTTGTTTTATCCATCGGACAAACTATTCATGCATTGTTAAGCAGAATGCAATTTTGGGACAAAAAAATAGACTAGTCGACTGTTACAGTACGAAAAAGTTTCTGTTCCAGCTGGATTCGTCCATATTACTGAGTCGACCTCCTGGTAGTCGATACGTCTTGTTCTAGAGCATTCATGTGGGTTACGGTAGCTGGTGCTTGATCTGGATTCGGGCATATGGTAAGTGCAGTAGTATAAAAGCAGATGACAGGCAGAAGATTTAGGCAGAACATTCTGCAATGGTTGAAAATTGAAAACCTTGCGTGTTATTTTTTCAGTGGTGTTTACTTCGCTGCATGTACCGTTCATATATAATTGATCAACTAAAATTTTGAAATGTGGGCATAGGCTCTTCGAAAAGTGATCTTCCTAAGTACCGTTCATCTCAATTTCCATACTCTGTAATTGCAAAATGTATATGAACGAAAGCAATCAGAAGCTAGTATTACAGAGTGCTAAAGCAGAACTCCTCCAAATTCATTCGATTTATTAATAATTCATGTCATCCACCTTTCTCAGACTTTTCATTTGAGTTACAAATGCACTTACATATGGTATACCCAACTTTGTTAAGCATATCGGTTGCATTTGTGCAATCAAGCATACATATAAGTACAGTACATGATGTTTGTCTGTCTGTTTGTCTGTTTGTCTGTCTGTTTGTCTGTTTGTCTGTTTTCTGTCTGTCTGTCTGTGTGTCTGTCTGTGTGTCTGTCTGTCTGTCTGTCTGTCTATCTGTCTGTCTGTCTGTTTACGGATCTCTGTGTGTTGCGTGTCTGATTAGCAAACGGCTGTATGAACCGTGGCTTGACCTGCAATAACATCCACCCACTATTCACTTGCACTTCGATTAAGTTTTACTCGAGTTTTGCTTTCAACTGTACTGTTTGTGGCTTTTATGTGAGAAGTTTGAACAAAAATTGTTTTAATTTTACAATATCTGATTGATGAGTGTGAGGAGGGATTTCAGACGGAATTTGACCGAACAGCTGTCGAAAGCTAATCCTCAATCCTGCTCCCTCATACGGTAGTTTGGTGACACTGCCTGGATTGAAAGTCAACGTGTCAAGCCAACTATGTACAGATTCACTTGAATCTCAGGAAAGCACTGTTGTTTATTATTCATCCACGTGCACCATCGACCCGCAGTCGGATGTACAGGGTGTCCCACTTAGAAGTTCCGGTGAGAATGTGCTCTCATTTTCGATAGAATTGATTTATTTAGAATATCATTTAGTGAAATACATTAATTGGCTCTGAATAATTTGGCTCTTAAATTTGCTGTGATGCAGCTTTTTCAAATTTTTTAGCGTCAAACAGAATAATCAAGAAGTGTCTACAAACTGGCGCAAAAATTTTCTAAATAAGTCAATCCTATCAAAAAATGAGAGCACATTCTCACCGGAACTCTTAAGTGGGACACCCTGTATCGTAATCTTGAATCGTCCGTAATCCATCCGAACTTCTCAAGTTGCAGAACTTTCGCATCAACGATTATTTACAAAAATGATTTTCAAAAAAAGTTTTGATGCACAGACATATTGTATGTTGATATATAGAACATTTTTATATCATTACCGTAACTGTTAAGTGGTATCTAACTATTACCCATGTGTCGTGTCAAGGTGCCGTAACCGTTTTAACGGTTTATTCGCTTGAATCTCGGTGAACTCCTCATTTCGCATGTCCATGCACCATTAACCGAAAGTTTGATCAACGTAAACCGTATTTTATGAGCCTGAGAACAACTAAAAACAATGTAATTTTGTAACTGAGCATGATTTTTTTACTTACATACTTAACCACCATACGAAGCGAAAAAAGTTAAGGTATGTATAAGAAGGAGTTACGTGTTTCGACGAAATTAAAGAACTAGACACGTTCACTCCTGGGTACTCTGTTCCCGCCTTCGTCAGTAATATGCCAGGTTACCCTTAACTTACACTTCCATCACGGTCATACCTGTCTAACCTAAAGTTAAGCGTTCTTATAAGAACTGATAAATTTTCTGAAAGCTGGTGATGACATTTATACAGTGTTCATTCTATTTGCTTATTGACTATTTATACAGCTGATTTCTCAAGTGTGTAAATAATTAATTTTCATCTAACGCCTACATTTGTCAAAACTGTCACACGGTATGGTATCCCTTTGCATCTTACATGCGCGAATATTTATGTTTTTACCACGCAAACTATTGTTTATTTACATGTACACTGTATTTTACTTACAGCATGTACTTTGTACTTATGTTGGGCATTTCTTTGCGGAACTGTGGAACAATGTTACATTTATTCATAGAAGTACAGTACATGACTGTGCTACAGTCCCTGACCTAATAAACGGCACATTTTCTTGGGCCATCCTGGACCAAGATTTTTTCCTTGGTGCGTGTTATAAGATAGGAGAAACTGCACCATGACGCACCAAGGTTTGCCCATATATGGGCCAAGATTCGCCAAAATGGTGCCATGGGAGACCATGAAGAACCACGGCGTCACCAAGGAATTTGAAACATCAGGTCACGCTTGTCATCGAATAAACACATAATTTCATTTCATTTTCCAAATTTTGTTACTGATTTTTTTTTATAATTGAAATGAAATGATTTTTTATGTGGGTCTTATTGAAAAAAATTATACTGGCGAGTAAGTCCATCGTCAAGAGAGAGGGTAAATTATCCAGAGAGGGGGAAACACAAAATCATACTTCATCTCAGGAGAAAACTGCAAATTATTTATCGTCAAAGAGCGGCATTCCACCTTCCCTCCGCACAATAACACGTCAGTGTAATCCTCTTATCAGTTGCAGTGCGCATTCGGAGTCGTTTTGAGGTAAATATACAGTATGTATGTATGGTATGTATTTTAGTATCATGCATAGCTCAACTTTATTTCAAGAATATATAAGCATCACGGATTTTGAAACATATTTGCCAATCGAACAAAACCTGATGTGAAAGTTTTACATGTGAAATTTTTTTAGATCGGCACGTGAGGAAGAGTTGTCAATTATTCGTACTAATGAGATCTTCGCTAACATATGGATGTCTGTTTTGTTTAGCATACATTTAACTGGTTCCTTATGTATTGGTAGATTTGTGTTCGAAATGACGTATTGCTCTACATACATTATGACAAACAATATTATATTATCAGATTGTTTACTATCATAAATTTTATTGCGATTAGCTGACGTGAATTTGATGAGACATGATTCCAGGTATGTATAATAAATATCATGTAGTCATGCAGTCCTTCAATTACTCAGTCACTTATATAGATAGTCAGCCAATCAGTTAATCCGTCAGGTCAGTACTTCAGTTGTGAGTCGTTTGATTGAACAGTCCTCTAATCGAACCGTAACCAGACGGAACACAAAAGGAAGAACAAACCATAAGTCAGTGATATGTGATCTGTTAATCAATGAGTCATTTATATCATCATTGAGTCAGTCTGAGTAAAATGACACCAAATTGGTGATGTTCCAATGAGAGTACATGTCTGGGCCGGGCCGGCTGTTAATGTACAGGAAACAGAAAAGTGTTGCTCTTGAAACAATAATGTGTATGATCGAATATTGTCTGCCTCTATTCAAAACACACGACACCTAATGTTTCAGGAGCGACGATTTTCTGGTCCCCGCGCATTAACAGACGGTGCTATTTTGCTATATTAAGCATTCCTCAATTAGCCGTCATGGTAATTGATAAACGGGTAAACAATTACTACTTAACTGGGTTCATATTAAACGAATGCACCTAAATTCATAACAAGAGAATATTCAATATAATATTTAGCTGTTTTTCTGATTAGAGGGTGAATTTATTATAGTACATTTCCCATGAAATGCGATAACAAAAATGTTTATCAATTTCTTGTGGAGCCGAACACATTGTGCAGTGTTTGTAAATCAATTTAACAAAACATGTTGGCAGCTTTTTCTAACTTCATGGAACTAAAACTTTTATGGAGTGAACTTTGGTATCTACAGACTATGATGTATTCTATACTCAACGATAATGAAATGTCTATAGTTACTGTATTCTCAATCAAAAGAATTCATTCACGAATTATAATCTGTCACAACAATAATCGTGTTTCCAAGTCAACTCACAATACACAGACAGCATTGTGGTGTACATTAGACATGTACAGGTGTTTTAACTGTAGAAAAACATATTTCAACTCACCTTAAAAAACCTTGATGCTGAATAACTGAATGTTTTCACGATAAGATACACCATGTTTCACGTTTATTATGATTGATATCATTTCCAGTTACATACATGTATAATGATCACCTGATTTTCAGAGAGAAATTTCTAAAGAACCTACATACATAATTAGTGTTTTTTTTATTTACTAACGAACATACATATGTATGCAGGTATGTACATGTACATACGGTTCACTACACAAAAAACATCCGAACCGGTTCATTATTCAGCTAATTAAAATGGATCCGACAGAATGTGCAGACATTAATGAAGGTATCCACCGGCGCTAATGAACTAGGGTTGAATAGAAATAATAAAAAAGATTTTTCATTGCCTGGTCTGTA
>OZ038448.1:7389853-7409853 GCA_964036265.1 Daptonema setosum
ATGACCCCGAAAGTTCGTCGATTCACAGTCCGAATGTCATAAATTGCCTACCAACACTCTCCAATGACCCTCAAAGTTCGTCGATTCACAGTCCGAATGTCATAAATTGCCTACCAACACCCTCCAATGACCCCCGAAAGTTCGTCGATTCACAGTCCGAATGTCATAAATTGCCATACAACACTCTCCAATGACCCTCAAAAGTTCGTCGTTTCACAGTCCGAATGTCATAAATTGCCTACCAACACCCTCCAATGACCCTCAAAAGTTCGTCAATTCACAGTCCGAATGTCATAAATTGCCTACCAACACCCTCCAATGACCCCCGAAAGTTCGTCGATTCACAGTCCGAATGTCATAAATTGCCTACCAACACTCTCCAATGACCCTCAAAAGTTCGTCGATTCACAGTCCGAATGTCATAAATTGCCTACCAACACCCTCCAATGACCCCCAAAAGTTCGTCGATTCACAGTCCGAATGTCATAAATTGCCTACCAACACTCTCCAATGACCCTCAAAAGTTCGTCAATTCACAGTCCGAATGTCATAAATTGCCTACCAACACCCTCCAATGACCCTCAAAAGTTCGTCGATTCACAGTCCGAATGTCATAAATTGCCTACTAACACTCTCCAATAACCCTCAAAAGTTCGTCGATTCACAGTCCGAATGTCATAAATTGCCTACCAACACCCTCCAATGACCCCCAAAAGTTCGTCGATTCACAGTCCGAATGCCATAAATTGCCTTATAACACTCTCCAATGACCCTCAAAAGTTCGTCGATTCACAGTCCGAGTGTCATAAATTGCCTACCGACCCTCTCCAATGACCCCAAATGTTCGTCGATTCAGAGTCCGTCGATTCAGAGTCCGTCGATTCACAGTCCGTCGATTCACATTCCGTCGATTCACAGTCCGCCCTGTTTCGTCGATTCACATTCCACCCCCCGGACGCTGAATCGATCCGCACAGCTGGCAAAGGTGTGTGCATGATGTTCATATTTTCTGATCCAAAATGTAAAAAATTAAATCTCTGAAACAATTTTTTTTCCAGTCAATAAATATGAACTTTTAAAATTAATTATCTCTACTTATAGCTTACGTGCAATTTCTCAATTATTAATCGTTGTTGAATAATGATGAAAACACTAGCGGACGAAACGGGGAGGGAAGAGTGGAATTCCCCCCTCTTTGGCGGTTTCAGAAAATTAGAATTTTTTTTTAGGTGTAGGTTATATTTCTGCTAATTCCCACTCTTTGGAAAGATTCCCCTCCCTTTGGAGGTTTGGATCGTTCGCCAGTGGATGAAAACACACGTAATGCAACGCCTATCTCTCTGCAGCAATACCTAATGAAGAGGTCAATGTTGATTGTTCTTATCAAATAGCAGTTCCTATTTGCATTGGAAAAACAACCTTATCGTTCGTCCTATTGTTTACTTATTCTACATACATTAACAGGTTATGCAATAAACGCAAACATATTTACAATGGTGTCTGCTTTGACTAAGATTTGATGACAAAATCTACAGGACGACGTAAAACGGAAAGATGAAGAAGCTAGTTCTAGACTTTGTTGCCTTGACAACCGTTAACTTATTATCGGTCCGTCTGATCGGTTTGCCATAACCGGTGACATCACAGGCGGAAGAGTGGAACCTCGAAGGGGAGGGGGAATTTTGTCAATTAGGGGGAATCGGCATTTTGACGCCTTTTTTACCTACACCTCAAAGAACAAATTCATTTTTAAACTCGCCAAAGAGGGTGGAATTCAACTTTTCCTCCATTTTCGTCCGCTAGTGGGTGACATACATAAAAACAATTCGGTTGAACATTAATCGTTTTGAAATAAAACCAATTTACGGTTAAACCGGTTTACCTTTCACTTAATACTGAGTTTTACTCATGAAAAAGGGCAAAAAGGCAAAAAAGAGTTTTTCATGGATGTTGATTGTGTGGCTGGTGTTTGCAAGTTTTCTCTTAACTTACATAGTTATTAGTATGGAAAATTGAGTAAAATATGATGTTGAAATACTCTACAAACTTCAGAGGAATGTGCTAATGAAATCAGGGAGTTCTCCGGGTCACATAACATTTGGTAACAAGTAACATAGAATGTCATAAAGTATTATACAGTTTTTTTGGGTCAATTAACATCTGGTAACAAGTAACATAGAATACCATAAAGTATTATACTTGTTGATTTTCGACTTTTAGGCGGACCGCGATGATGTTGCCAGTGTGACACGTGTTGCAATCGGCACTGGCGGGACGAGCCAAACCTTCAAAGGGAGGGGAATCTTCCCAAAGAGGGGGGAATGGGCAGAATTTAAGACATTTTACCTACACCTTAAGGAACAAATTGTACTTTTTGAAACTGCCAAAACGGGGGGAATTTCACTTTTCCCTCCCCTTCTAGTCCGCTAGTGGGCCTCGGTTCCGCTCCGTGCCGTGCATAATCGTCGACTGTTTTTGTTTGCATTTCTTATTATAAATAACAATAAATATCATTTACGTGTTTTATCTGATAAATTATCAACTATTTCACTTCATCAGCTTTGTTTATCCAATATAATTCATTCAGTTCGTTCATGATAAATTCTCACTCGATATTCGGAAATATTTTATATAGATGTAAAAGTTATGAATCACAATAGAAAGCACAGATATGGGAAACAACATACAAAATAAATAATTATTGAAAACTGTGTACAGGGCACCATTGGCGACTTTGTTCATGTATAAGATTTGTTTTTAAAAAATAAAAAAATTACATATTCTTTAACATTTAATCAAATTATAAAAAAATCATAAATTTTCGATACTGATACATTATAAAATAAGTCATCTATACAAACGTAAGTCATCGAAGTTTCATGTTTCTAAGAAAAATCACGGTTTTTACGTAGATATTTTACAAAACCCCGAAGAAAATATGATACTGATTGTTCTGAATTCTTTCAGCAATTTTATTGTTAACAAAAAACTGTTTTCTCCGAAACATCTTTGCTTTTCACGCTAATATAATAAAGCACATCCTAGTCGGAGTTGAACGGACTACTGTGAAACTCGGTCGGAGACCATAACCCAGGATCGGGCAACCACGTAGAACATTATCATGTGATTAAAACGGTTTTTGATTGAACTGCATGGATAAAACTTTTTCAAGCTCTTAACTATAGTTTCTGAAGTTTGTATGGCTTTCTATAGCTCATCGTTTATTTGGTTGCCCGAAGTCTCTAACCAAAAACTAGAAGCTGCGGTTAATGTGAGATGCAGAAACTTTGTAGCATCTTTGTTTGATATTCCTTGCTGAAATAAGGTTTCTATAGAAAATTGTCTAACCATAAGTATACAAGTTCTTCTACATCCCACATTATCCGCTCAATATAAAGGGTTCGATCGCTTGGTTTTTTCCATTAATTCAGCAGTCAAACATTCAGTCAGTCTGTGCCACTAGCAGACGAGCTGAACCTCCTAAGGGAGGGGAACTTTGTCAAAGAGGGGGAAATTGGCAGTCTTCAGACCATTTAGCCTACACCTTAGAGAACAAATTCTACTTTTTGAAATCGCCAAAGAGAGGGGAATTCCACTTTTCCCACCCCTTCTCGTCCGCCAGTGAGTCAGTCCGTCAGTCATCCAGGAGCTGATGAAACACAGTCAATCAGACAACCGATCCGATGGTTATACAATGAGTCAATCAACCAGATGTTTAGTTAACCAATCAAAAAGACTAATCAGTCAATCATTCAATCAATCAATCAATCAATCAATGATGTTGGTTAAGTCGCTTTCACACCGGTTGACCGTCTATGTAAACTGTCACTGGTGTTGTTGTAGGCACGACCACAGGGGAATGCTTTGCTGAGGGCCTCGAGCACAGCCAAACGATCAGAGATTATGCCTAAAACATGCCATGGGTGAGTGAGTGAGTGAGTGAGTGAGTGAGTGAGTGAGTGAGTGAGTGAGTGAAGTGAGTGAGTGAGTGAGTGAGTGAGTGAGTGAGTGAGTGAGTGAGTGAGTGAGTGAGTGAGTGAGTGAGTGAGTGAGTGAGTGAGTGAGTGAGTGAGTGAGTGAGTGAGTGAGTGAGTGAGTGAGTGAGTGAGTGAGTGAGTGAGTGAGTGAGTGAGTGAGTGAGTGAGTGAGTGAGTGAGTGAGTGAGTGAGTGAGTGAGTGAGTGAGTGAGTGAGTGAGTGAGTGAGTGAGTGAGTGAGTGAGTGAGTGAGTGAGTGAGTGAGTGAGTGAGTGAGTGAGTGATGAGTGAGTGAGTGAGTGAGTGAGTGAGTGAGTGAGTGAGTGAGTGAGTGAGTGAGTGAGTGAGTGAGTGAGTGAGTGAGTGAGTGAGTGAGTGAAGTGAGTGAGTGAGTGAGTGAGTGAGTGAGTGAGTGAGTGAGTGAGTGAGTGAGTGAGTGAGTGAGTGAGTGAGTGATGTGAGTGAGCGAGCGAGTAAGTATGATGACTCACCTAAATGACTGTTGATTTCATCATTGCTTCTGTCCCAACTGCTTCGTTGTTTCTTGCTATTACCGGTTACAATGTTGGTCTTTTTGGGTGACGTTACCTGAGAGCGTCTTCGCGGTGACACCGAGGCCGGATGCTGGATCGTTGGGTAATCACGATTTGGTGAGCCCTGTATTTATAGCTCATTTGAGTATTTATCACAGAATATTTGACAGCAGAGAACTACAGAAGTGGTTTTGATGAATTAATGTATTTTTCTATTAATTTTATTTACCCTGAGTTGTCTCGATTATACAAACTTTTATTGGGTGGGGGTTGAACGGAACGCAAACGCACAACACTGCAGCCACTACACACTCATAAATATAAATAAACTACTTAGGACAAAATGTAAAAGAAATTCACTAGAAATGAACGCTCACTGTACGATGTATTGAAATATAATAATGGTGCCCCCAGTCGTACCATTGAGTATTCCGCTCACCATACCTGAGGTGAAAAGCTGACGCTTTGGTGCGGCTGACGGTATCGTGGTGAAGAGCTTTTGATGGACGGATTGGGACGTTGGGACGAGCTCTGTGTTAGTGATAAGCAATTGAGTTAAGCGGCTTTGCTGAGCGAACGGTATAGCCGAAAGCAATAAACTTTCGCTACACAGCGCAAAACATATTGTTTGATATCTGTTGTGTGTGAAAATTATGTGCAATACAAACAGTTTTTTTGGGTAGAAAATTGTAATGAAACGAACATAAAAGTAGTGAAACGTAAAGTTTTTCGTATTCATTCATTTTAATGATTGACGTTCGTTAACTGAATATATTTCAGTCTACGACCACAAGTGCATGACACGTTTTTCGGTAATGAGCAAAACTCATGTATGGCTGGTTTATTGCTACAGTGTGGGGCCTTGCATTGTCCATGCGCGCATGTGAAACATTATTAAAAACTTTGGCAGCAGTGTTACAACATCTTCGCGGCGATGAACTATTTCATTTTCTTGCTTAGAAACTATAAGATGCATTGGTGAAACTTATTCTGAAAACTAAATGGGTTACGTTTTGAAATTGATGTGGAAAAAGTCAAGTATAAAATTGGACATAATGTTTCATATGCGCGCAGGGACAATGCAAGGTCACACACGGTAACAATAAATCAGCTATAAGTTGTGCAAGCTGGTTTTCTGTTCACAGCAGGACGAACAATCATGGCACATACAAAGTAAAGAAACTGAGCCACTGCACTTCGAAACTAAACTACCATAAGCCAGCAAGCACTGGCGGACGAGCGAATCCTCCAAAGGGAGGGGAATTTCGTCAAAACGGGGGGAATTAACAGTTTTGAGGCTATTTTACCTGGATCTTAAGAAACAAGTTCCACTTTTTGGAATTACCAAAGAGGGGGAATTCCACTTTTTCCTTCTTCCTTTGTCCGCTAGTGCCAGCAAAAACTTGAAACGTTCCGTGAGTCACGTTTCTTTGAAAACTACATGTACATATGCCGTTAGCCGATGGTTCAAATAGGCAAGCTCACACTGGATATCAATATACCTGAGCATATTGTGAAGAGTGTCGAGTATTGAGCGTTTGTGACTGTCTGGCATAGTCCGGTTGTCTGACCCCTTGTCTGTCAACGGAACGACGTTGTTGTCTGTCCGATGTCTGTCCGTTGAAATCGATATAATCAATCGGCGGATCAGGTATCCGTACGGGTACAGTCGTGTACTGCGCTGGTGTTTGGCTTACGGTAGGTTGGTGTATTACGGTAGGTGGGGTACGGTACCTGCGCTCGGGACTCTGAAAAGATTGGTCGAGATATATATTTTTCGTATTTTCAAGCTGTATAGACACACAAAAGCTTATGGAAGCAGTAAAAGCGTTATGAGTTGGGGTTAAATTCGACGGACTAGACATCGTTAGACGGTAAACACTTACCCCCAAATCACAGAAACTTTGCATCATAGGGCGCCAAAACACTTGCATCGTTATGCAAAAAACTTCCCAACTTTGAAGTATTATAACTCACGGGATAAATGGTTATAAATGAAGAACTTTAATTCAGAGGTAAGACGAACTCACATTTGAAAAACTGTTTTCAATTTATAACTCATTATCATGTGAGTTATAGAACTTCAAAGTTTTCTTGCATAAATGCAAGAGTTTCGGCATCCACTGTCAAAAGTTTCTGTGATATGGGGGTCAGACTCGGACATGTACGTTACGTAGTTACGTTACGTTTGACCGAAATTTCCCTTTGGCATACAAATCACCAAAGTGTGAAAAAATTGCGATGATGTAATTTTACAAAATTAGATGATTGTTGTCCGACGTGTTCAGATGAGGCTTATATGTATACAAACTCCTCGCCAGCCGGTTCGATCTCACACCAACCCTTACTGGTCAGATCAACTTGTAACAAACTTGACTCTTTTTTTATTGTAGAGCTGTGTATGAAAATTGATTCTTCAAATCAAAGTAACCGATCAATCAGGGGTCGGTAATCGCAATCGTTATAAAAGTAGTGAACCGAGTAATCAAATAAAATGGTAATATAATAACCATGGAGTAGCTGGCCGTTCTCTGATGTCTGATGTCGGTGGTCAGAGTTTGCGCACGTTGTTCGTAACCTCCGGCTTCGTATCGTACCTGCTGACTGCTGGCCCGACGTTGAACGCCTGCAATCAATGACGGACTGACTGACTGACTGACTGACTGACTGACTGACTGACTGACTGACTGACTGACTGACTGACTGACTGACTGACTGACTGACTGACTGACTGACTGACTGACTGACTGACTGACTGACTGACTGACTGACTGACTGACTGACTGACTGACTGACTGACTGACTGACTGACTGACTGACTGACTGACTGACTGACTGACTGACTGACTGACTGACTGACTGACTGACTGACTGACTGACTGACTGACTGACTGACTGACTGACTGACTGACTGACTGACTGACTGACTGACTGACTGACTGACTGACTGACTGACTGACTGACTGACTGACTGACTGACTGACTGACTGACTGACTGACTGACTGACTGACTGACTGACTGACTGACTGACTGACTGACTGACTGACTGACTGACTGACTGACTGACTGACTGACTGACTGACTGACTGACTGACTGACTGACTGACTGACTGACTGACTGACTGACTGACTGACTGACTGACTGACTGACTGACTGACTGACTGACTGACTGACTGACTGACTGACTGACTGACTGACTGACTGACTGACTGACTGACTGACTGACATACTGACTGACTGACTGACTGACTGACTGACTGACTGACTGACTGACTGACTGACTGACTGACTGACTGACTGACTGACTGACTGACTGACTGACTGACTTGCTGACTGACTGACTGACTGACTGACTGACTTGCTGACTGACTGACTGACTGACTGACTGACTGACTGACCGACCTGAGATGTGTTCTTGACTTTTGGTGGTGGTGGTGTTTGGCGGGTGCGTGTGACTTCGTCACACTCGGCCAATCTGTTTCAGCGGCCATACCGTTTTGTTGTTGTTGTTGGTGTTGCTGCTGATGTTGTTGTTGCTGTTGTTGTTGAGGATGTTGAGGATGTTGTTGTTGTTGTTGAGTGAGCAGATTGTTGGTCAACAATACATGTCGAGAAGACATCACAGCCGTGAGTGCGTCGTTGAGACTTGATAACTGTTGCAGGGTGTCGGCGAATTTTTCTGAAAATAGCGTCTTTTAATTCAAAAACTAAAAATGTTTCAAAAACTTTTTAAATTTTCAAAATTAAAATTTAATTCATTTTCCAAAAAGTTCTAGCAAGTTTTATTTTCAATTGTCTTGCATCGAAGCAAAGAATGCTTTTGAATACCAGTTTCTCGCCAGGTCGTTTGGTTTCACTGGAGCGTACAATTATCTGACATTATATTGTAATCGGTTACGTAAACTCGATATATGGGTGGGAAAACAACTGATCGTCGAGCTGATCGCTATCATTATTTACATACAACATTGGTCAACCGTGGTAAAAAGAAAACTTCAGAGTGAAATTAGATAGTTTGGAAATGCCATTGAAGTTTACTTCTTCTGATAGATAATCGCATCGTAAAATCTCACCTCTAATTTTTTATTGTAAATAGTAATAGTAATAATAAATAGTATTAGTAATAATAAATAGTAGAGTATTAGTAATACTAAACTCTCACCTCTATGATCTTCGTTACCGTAATTGGTACGATGTCGGAGTTCAGCTCGCAAGTCTTCGGCAAATCCCAACAACTTCACCACTTTATCGGATATGATATCTGCAAGTTATATGGTATGAGCAAGGCATTAAATGAACGAGTGCGATCGAAAAATCTGAAAAACATTTTCAGAACGTCAAGATCGCGTACTGACACTGGCGGACGAACTAGTTCCCCAAAGGGAGGGAAACTTTGTCAAAGTGGGGGAAATTTGAATTTTCTAGGCAATTCTACCTACACCTTAAGGAACAAATTCTATTTAAATAAAAAAACGCCAAAGAGAGGGGAATTTCACTTTTCCCACCCTTCTCGTCCGCCAGTGCGTACTGATCTGAAACGCAGTTGGTGGTAGATTTCGTTGGCTGTAATTGCAGCGAAATGGTCAATCGAAGCAATAAACTTGATGGGAGGGAGGTATACTACAATAGTTTGATGAAATTCGATATGACAGCTGATGCGCGCTATATTCTACGCTGTTTGTCATGAGCGAGAGATTACCATTCACTCACTCTCTCACTCACTCACTCACTCACTCACTCACTCACTCACTCACTCACTCACTCACTCACTCACTCACTCACTCACTCACTCACTCACTCACTCACTCACTCACTCACTCACTCACTCACTCACTCACTCACTCACTCACTCACTCACTCACTCACTCACTCACTCACTCACTCACTCACTCACTCACTCACTCACTCACTCACTTCACTCACTCACTCACTCACTCACTCACTCACTCACTCACTCACTCACTCACTCACTCACTCAATTGTGCGTTGGTTCTATTCTCAATCTCCATCATAGACATGGGTGCACTCGTGTCAATCCTCAACGGTCGGTCAACACCCGCCAAACGCATTTGGTCTTGCTTCGTCGTTCGACGTCTTCTGTAACGATAGACATGTGGTTAGTGTTTTGAACTGTAAAACCAGCCATGGTGGTTCGAATCTTGTACATCAACTTGGAAATAATAGTATTTTGCACCGTTGCATAGTGGGTACAGTAACTTTATCTGAGGATAATAAACTGTGGAATTTGTTATTCAAAATGGTATGAAATGTAGTTTGTACAACATATATTTTATGTTTTTTTCACAAAAGGCTATATTTTCCGATGTAATTGGTGGATAAACATAAATCAATAGCAAACAACAGAATGCCTGTTTGTTACGAACAAGTTCGGGTGTCGATACAAACACATCAATTAATTATAGTTTTTTTTCGAGAAACGCAATCGTTTAGACAAATATGTGATGATTAAAAAAACTAAGCGTTGATCATTCTGTAGTTGACATTGACGCTTGTCATGCTAATTGTCGCAAAGTTATAACTACACTTTTAATGACCATATGTACGTTTAATTGATAACTACAGTACATTTTTGTCAACTTAACACAAATAATGATAAAAGTAATTGTGATATGGGAACAGATCAAGTTTTCACTGCACCTTCATCCATTCAGTCACAAAAACAAATTCGATTGTAAAAAACTTCTGGTATGTGAAATTTTCTTAGGACAAACTTTTAGTTTTCTCATTAGTTTGGAGTCAAGTATCATGCATCAAGTTCTCACTTTGTTCACACTTTGTTCGTTCAAACCTGATCTACATATAATAAATGGGTTTCAGTGGTCGCCATACTTGTTCAGTTCTCGCATTAACTTGACGTCTAAGAATCTATTTTTTCATAATTCAAAGAAAAACTGCCTAGTCATCACATTCTTTGTCATTCGGAACAGTATGGAATGAGTTTTTAGAAGAATAAAAACGTTGAAATTTTTTTGAGGAACTGTAGTTTCTCACGAGAAACAAGAGTATTTTTTTTGAGAACACAGTCGTTGATGGGCGTTTTTAGAATAGCAGTAATGATATTCTAGTCTACGACTACGTACATAACGGTGTCCCACGTAACTTGCAATATTCTGCAAAGCCGCCAAAATTTTTGTGGTGGAGCTATTTAAAAAATTTAAAAAGCAAATGAAAGCCCATTTTATAAAGTTTTTTTCGCCGCATACTAGAAGTTCGTAGCTTTTACGCAGATTGAGATATTTCCATTTCCCCAAAAGTAGTCATTTTCAGTTTTGAAATCTCAATCTCAACAGTACCGGTTGAAACCTATTTAAATGGCTTTATTTTGTCAAGAAGATTGAAAGCTGATCATTTCCCGTGTAATTTAATGTAAAAAGGTAGTTTTCTGATTCAAAATACGGTTTTGAGAATAAAGGGCACGCCATACTTCGCTGAAACCGAAACAGAAACACGAAATTTCACCCGAAACGCGAAACGTTTCAAATTGACGCCATACTTTTCTTCGGTTTGTTTCTGTTTCAGCCGAAACTAAAGCCGCGTTTATACTCCAGCGTAAGCCGTAGATCTACGCTATATACGCCTGACTACGGGTCAACCGTTTATACTCGCTCACGCGTAGATTTGCATTCTCATCATGCGTAGGCTCCGCCTCCTGCTTACGCATAGAATTTGTTCCTGTACGCTCAATATCAAATTGATTTGATATTCTACGCGTAGATAAGTAAGGGAATTGGAAGAAAAACATTCAAAAATATTAAAATGTGTTGGGAAATCGATTTTAACTCATAAGAAATTCATTTTACTCGCGAAAATTTGCTGAGACGTTGTTTTCGAAGATGTTCAAATGTCTCTAAATTTCTGTATGGGCTAAATTCAGGTGATTTAAGCGGTTTCTGACGCTTGAAAAATTCTGAGATCTTCTCACCGTTGTTGAAAACCTATTAATAGAGTTATTGATGAAAAATAACTTCGATTGGTCACCACGCCGCTATGCAGATTTCGCCCCAGCTTATGAAGAAAACACGCAGTATTCGCTGAGCAAATTCGACCGAAATTAATTCATTTTTCGAGCTGGAAAAAATCACAGATGTTTTCAGGAGGTCAATAAACCCCTCTGACTACTTTTCTGTTAAGTTTTGTTACTGTGCAAACTAAATCCGAAGTTGGCCCAGAACACCCGAGCTAAACCGAGCATGCACGTAAATTCATAAAACGGCAAACAAGCCCTAAAACACGCGCTGGTATCAGACACACGAGCCCGTCAGCACTAGAAAAACAAAGGCAAAAATAAATCCGACGTTTTCTTGCGTTTTTGATCCTATAAATAATTTTTTCGGGATTTAGTTGAGGCGTAGCGAACGAGCATTTATACTCAAATTTTTACCTACGCGTAGATCTATGGCATAGATGTACGTTTTGCCTACACCCGTAGACTCCGCCCCCACTACGCTACGGCTTACGCTGAAGTATAAACAGGGCTTAAAGCAAATTCCTTCCCGTGTTTGTGTTTCAGGTGTTTTTCGAATAAATCCGAAAAACATGCGAAACAAGCTGCCAAGCAGGCTGACAGCTGACAAATTTGTTTTTTCAACAGCTGGAGAAACACGCACCATATTCTTGATTAAAAAATATACTTTTATATTATCGGACATACAGAAAAAGAATAAATTTGATTCAAATCGCAGAAACAAGTGTTTGATGTAGTTTTCCCCCTCTTAAGCTTTTTACTCAGCCGCCGCATGCGCTGGCTGTGAAGTTCGGTCAGGAATGGCCAAGGGGTGGTAGGGGGCTAAAACACAGTGCATCCGCTCTCCGGTCGTTCAATTCAACAGACAGGGCCTCTGTCAGTGCGCGGGCTTTTTGAAATCTGTCTCTGTGGGGTCTGTGTTTCTGTCATGACGACATACTCCGTATTTCTGGTCGGAAACACGAAACTGAAACAGGAAACTGAAACGTTTCAGTTTCGGGGTGAAACGAAGTATGGCGTGCCCTTAAATCGGTAATGTGTCTTGTTTGTGATTTTTATGTCTTTTGATGACTCCTGCGTGGTTTCGATCGATTATCCAACGTATAAATATGTCGCATCATGATTTAAAAAAAAACACAGTTAAGAATTATGATCACATAAACTTATTTTCAGACTTATAATAACTTTTCAATGAAATACTCTGTTTCTAGAACAATTTTTAGAGCCCCCGATGAGACATCAAAAACTTAAAATGACTACTTCTGGAAAAGTAGCCATAACTTGAGCACTGTTCGTACAATAAACCTCTGGTAGGTAGCAAACAAAACTTTACAAACTGGAATATCATTTGCTTTTTTAATTTTTGAAAAAGCTCCACCACAAATATTTTTGTGGCCTCGCAGAATATTGCAAGTTACGTGGGACACCCTATACATAGTTTTCCATGCATAAAGAATTCATACGCAATGAGACCGTGGTGCCACTCGCAGACGAGGAGTGCGAAAAGTGGATTTCCCTCTTTTTCGCGTTTTCGGAAACTAGAATTTGTTTCTTAAGAGGTAGGTAAAATAGCCTGAAAACTGCCAATTCCCCCCTCTTTGACGATATTCCCCATCCTTTGGAGGTTTGGCTCGGCCGTCAGTGCGTGGTGCCTCTGGTTCTGTCATTCGGAATTGACAGAAAAACCGGCTTCTCCGTTCAATTTTTTTAATAACATATCTATCGTGCTAGATCATGCGTACATCCGAAATTCAAGATCCAATTTTGAAGGCGCTAACACATCGACCTTATTTTGATCATTAGAATAACCATTGTAATTTGTACGTTCCAATGAATTTCATGAATTTTAGAAAACAAGAGAACATTTTATCGTAGTGTAACAGTTGAATAGACGCTTAGTAAGTTGAATAGCAGCAACCTACTGAATGTCTTTGGCTGTTTCATGAACACTACAAAACCTTGTTTATTTTTCGCATGAACTGAATTTATCCCTGCGGAAGGACTAAATACATGTACATAGTTGTTTTCCGGGCCTGGTTTACAAACGCAAGACAGACCTGAAGTCAGACTTTCCGCTTAGCTAAGCATTATTGGTTTTGGTTATTATGTTAAAGTTTGACTTGTGAGGAGAAGTTATGCTCACAGTATAAGTATAGCTATAGCTTCTAGGAAAATATTTTAATAAGAGTTTTCTAGTGAAATATGAAGTACCAGTTTTGCTCAGACCATGAAACATCAGGTTTGACAACATGATGATATACAGATATAACAGCTGAAATAATGCAATTCAACCGGACGACAAAACCGAATTTATTTTCTTATGTTGATTCGATTCGATATAGTTGGATGGAGGCCAATTGACCATAATAGAGGAGTACAAGAGTAAGAGCTTGGTTACATAGCTTGGAAGACTTGCCGAGGGAATGTGTGAACCGTACGAGTTTGAATGTATAGCATTCTCAATTGATTATGAGACTAAACTCAAACATGTGCCAATTAAAAACAGCCAAAAAGAAGTAGAATCGCACGAGAAAACCGATGAAACAGACTAGAAGTTAATACGATGAGGCTAAATCGAGATACTCGCAAAAAAGTTTATCTTAATCGAACCATATTAAGGGAACGGCCTAGCGGCCGTCCCTTGATAAGACATGTACTTTTCACAGAACAAACTCCTGTAAAACCTCACTAGGGATGATCTCGGAGAGCACCCTGTAATTCTGCCCCAAGTTCAGCATTTTTTTATGCAAGGAAAAGTTGTGCAACAAAGGCGCGCATTCAAATTTAGTCTCGTAATCAAATGAGGATGCTAAAGAATATGTACCAGACATTGGCGGACGATCGAAACTTCCAAAGGGAGGGGAATTTTTCCAAAGAGGGGAAAATGGCAGAAATTAGACCATTTTATCTACACCATAGGGAACAAACTCTACGTTTTGAATCTGCAAAAAAGGGGGATTCCATTTTCAGTTGTTCCCTCGTTCGCTAGTGGTACCAGAAATTCACTACACTGAAACGGTGCCTTCATAGCCCGAGTTGCAAATTTCTTAGGAATTTTTCTGTAAATCTTTTTAACGTCATAACAATGGATATCGAAACCATTTCAAAAGTCGAAAGAGGAAAAAATAAAAGAGAATGTCGGAACGAAAATCGTAACTGTTTTCAGAATAGTTTGAAAAAAAGTTACAACTCGAACCATGAACGCACCCAAAGATTGATCATTTAATCTCAGGGGAGACGAAAACTTTCGCATTTTATAGATCCATACAAAAATCAGAAGACCGCTTTTGTTGAAATTCTCCTTTCTTTACAATATGTGTTTGTCGACGAAAATAGTCATAATCGTGCACTAGAGACCGGATTGGAAACCAAGTCCTATATGTAAAGTCTCAAATTTTTTTTACAAATTTTAGCACATTTTACGGACCATCACAGGGAATGAATTCCAATTTTAGAACAAAGAAATATGTTCTATTGCCTTCAGCTACATAGTGGTACGTGTATCTCCGTTCATATGTACACAAGCAACTAAAAATGCCCTGAAGGCATGGGAGTAACGAATATGGTTCGAACCTGGCAAGTCCAATCGTGAAAAAGTATGAGACAAGAAAATTTTATTCTCACATTTTAATAGTCTGATCGTGAAAAAGCAGGAAACAAGATTTGCGATGAATCACGAAAAAAGTTTGTACTTCATTAAGTAAAGAACCAAACCAAATTACACAAAACATAATTGGGACTTTTCGGTGAAAACGAAATCCTCTTTATTTCCATTTTATTCGTTGTGAGTAAGAGTCATTTTCTTCGGTTTGTGTGAAGACTCTGCCACGAAATTTTTTGTTTCCTTTTCATCCAATAAATATGCGATTTTTTATAAGATATGTTTTAAAATTGGTATCAAGCATTTTCACTAAAGATAAATCTCATTTTTAATGATTACCAAGTGAAAAGTCCCAAATATGTTTCGTGTAATTTGGTTTGATTCTTGACTTAATGAAGTACAAACTTTTTTCGTGATTCATCGCAAATCTTGTTTCCTGCTTTTTCACGATCAGACTATTAAAATGTGAGAATAAAATTTTCTTGTCTCATACTTTTTCACGATTGGACTTGCCAGGTTCGAACCATATTCGTTACTCCCATGCCTTCAGGGCATTTTTAGTTGCTTGTCTATGACTTTTTCATGTGTGAACAAATCACATTTATGTGATAATGTCACGAAAAAGCTCTATGAGTTTCATAAGATATATGAACTTCAATTCTTACATAACTTTAGATTTTCGGATAGTGGATTGAAAAATGTTGAGAATAGTGATCGTTTGCGAGCCCCCTTAATTTTTTTCTTGTAGAAGGAGTCATTACAAAATTGACAAAAAAGTCCCTGACTTTAATATTAAATTTTATAAATATAATGAGTTAAAAGCACCCTTATGATATCTGAAATAGGCAGCTGAAGTTCGGCAGAGGTTTATAATATCAGAAACAAAACAATTTCACGCTTTCGTTGTTTTTGATTTTCAGGGGTATTGAACCCAGCACCACCCGTTTAACTATTAAACCCACTATCCACTTGACTACATTGACGAAAAAGATCCAATATGTTGATTCGCTTTATCAAACCTAGTTTCCGTTCATAAATTGAATGTTGCATCTAATGTGAAATTAAGTTCCAAACTTGACTACTATTTAGGTTGGCGCCGAGCTGTACTTCACAGCGGACGAAATGTACCATGTGACTCTAGAATTTTTTTTCTCACTTCCAGACTATTTATAATACGGTTTTGAGGTGGTATAATGATATTGGTACATGTCTATAAACAAAGAAAAAAAAATCTTAGAAAAAAATTTTTAATCCGTTTTTTTTTTTAATTTCTGTACTTTTTGACGAATCATAAAAATTTATTTTATTATACTGATCAAGTTTTGAAAAAAATTCTTTATTAGAAGTGTACTCCCTCTATACCTCATGTTAAAATCAAGTTTGTCGAGTTTCTGTATAAATAAAAAATTTGTAATCCAATGTGGCTGAAACAGCGTGAATGAGTGAACTTGAATTTTTACTCTTTTTGGCGGCTCATAAATATTTTTTGAGGATACTGAGAGAACTGTCTTTCTTGTGTTGAATTTAGCTTCAGTCACTCTAGACATTCGCTTAATACAATGGGTCTCAAAGCTTTATATCTTGAGATAATCTGCTTTTCGAAGGAGCAAATGTCGTTAAAAACGAAAAAAATGGCTACATCAGTTTTTTCAAGTATTTGGCAAAGTACGATGATTTTATCGGAAAATGTGTCGAAGAGAGGTCATACTTAAATTTGTTTCAATTTGTCATACCTAAATGATAGGCGTTTTTTTAAACGATTTAATCACTTCAACAAGAGTATTAAAGCAATTGTGAAAATAATCGTTAATTTTTTTTCTCACATGACCCTATGCGCTTTTTGTGTTTTCAAGTAAAATGGCAAATTGAATAGCGGAACAGACTCGGACATGTGTAATACACATTCGGTTAAAATTTCAGTTTGATCGGACCACCCTATCGCTCATACAACGATTCTTTCTCCATTTTGCCTGCGATTTTTGACATTTTTTTCATAAAATCCCCGAAAAATGGTGCAAATATTCATTCGATCTCCGGGACAGTTTAATAATCGTGTTCTACGCTGAAAGTTGACCTATGTACCAATTTTCAGCTTTACAGGTCTTACCCAGTTCCCATACACCATTTTTGATGAGAAAAAAAAAACGGAAAATCGCATTTTCATCATTTTTGGACCTGAAAAATGAAAATTTATCCCTACCGGGTTAAAAAATGCCAAAAAGCTGTAGAATCGCACGAGAAAACCGATGAGACAGACTAGAAGTCGATACGAGGATGCTAGATCGAGATACTCTCAAAAAAGCTTATCTCTATCGAACCATATTAAGGGTTAGGCCTAGCGGCCTACCCTTGATATACCAAAAACCTATACTAATGATTCGCGTTCGCAAGACATCATCATACATATGTACGACTATCATATGAAATGTGACAGGTCAGTGATGGTGGGAACAATAATAAGATACATACTGTACATAGAATACATATTGTAGGTACCAGAGAGAACCGCCGGTAGCCATTTTCCAAAACATACAACTGCTTCACTAGTTTCCCAACACGCAAAACCCTGTATATTTGGGCTGATCTCAAGCCTTTCGAAGCAAGGTAAAAAACATTTTGACAACAACATTTTAACAACAACAACAACAACAACAAAAACAACAACAACAGCAACAACAGCAACAACAACAACAACAACAACAACAACAACAACAACAACAACAACAACAACAACAACAACAACAACAACAACAACAACAACAACAACAACAACAACAACAACAACAACAACAACAACAACAACAACAACAACAACAACAACAACAACAACAACAACAACAACAACAACAACAACAACAACAACAACAACAACAACAACAACAACAACAACAACAACAACAACAACAACAACAACAACAACAACAACAACAACAACAACAACAACAACAACAACAACAACAACAACAACAACAACAACAACCCAAACTAACAGTCCGTTAACAATGGACCACAACACCTAATTTTATGGCGGCTCAAACTACCGGCCATTAAATGTTCCGTTTAAATGTCACCCCGCAGCTTCTCTTTGACAATGACTTCTTTCTTCGAACTGGGTGGCATTTGAAGAAACATACTTACTAGTTGAAATAAAGTAATTTTTTGTGAAGATGAAAATTATCGTTTTATGAAAAAAATATAAACCGACTTAATATTTTTCTTTTATTCCATCGGCTTGCTTTTGTTCACGAGTGAATCCTCCAAAGGGAAGGTTTTTTTCATCAAAAAGGTGGAATCTGCAGTTTTGAGGGCAAGTTACCTACACCTTGGAGGACAAATTCTACTTTTCAAAACACCAAAGAGGGGGAATTCTCCTTTTCCCACACTTTCTCGTCCGCTGATGCGGGTGCAGCTACTGTATGTATTAGCACATCGTGACTTCCGAACCAATAACTCAGAGTTTTGAATTTGTTATCTCGAATAGAGTTAAACGTTTTTGTCCGTACGTATATAAAACAGAATAACAACTCGAGACAAGATGGACCACCACTAAAGCCCCTTCAAATTTAGGGCACCTTTGATGACGACTGGTGATGAGTGTTTCCGTCAACGCACTAGCGGACGAGAAGGGGTGGGAAAAGTGGAATTCCCCCCTCTGTGGGGTTTTAAAAAGGTAGAATTTGTTCCCTAAGGTGTAGGTAAAATGGCCTGAAAACTGCCAATTCCCCCCTCTTTGGCAAAATTCCCCTCCCTTTGGAAGATTAGCTCGTCCGCCAGTGCGTCAACGAAATGTGATATGTAATCATCAAAAGAAGTGTGAATCGTTTTTTATTTTCATTTCATTGGGGAGGTCAGTGCTCACTAAGAGAACTCAGTGGTCAACAAAGAGTTTTCCTTGATTTCTTGAAACTTGAGTACGTTCTTAATTGAATTATTTTAAGTGAAATGGGAGTAATTGCACAAACTTTCGTCAGTACATAAATATGGCCTTCCATTAGGGCCGTATGATTTATGTGCCCAGGCAAATGGTACATTCATACAGAAGTGCCCAAGTTGGAATGGGTTCCGAACTTTCGTTGGGCAACAATTTATGGGACACGGAAACACGTTTTATGGACAAACAGTTGCGAGTGAATAGAGAAATGCAATGGAAGTATCACATATGTACGTATGTATGTAGTACAATGAAACTAAAATCAAAGAAATTTTAGGAGTAAGTACTTGCTAATATTCAAATCAAGCCCCAATATATGTATGTATGTATAATCCTTATAATTAATTAAGAGAAACCAGATTCTCAACTTCAAGATTGGAAAAATCTTATTCAGCGTGATTTGATGTTCGACAACCGAATGTGATTTTTCTTATAACCAATTACGAGGCCTATACAATTATGTATACCGGTATACCAGAAAGAAGCAGACCACGAAATTACAACGTGTGTTTCTTACGGAACACTACAATTTTCAGCACAGTTGGAAGTGGTCTTTAATTGACTTTTCAATTGACTTTTTTTAAACAGTATTCCACAGTAACCATTTACAGCACACATTTTTCATGAATGAATGTAGAATGAATAACAACTAAATGAGGGCCAGTGAATGAATATTGTCAATGAATAAATCAGAAGTGGCTAAATAAATAACTTTTTTTTTCGTATTTATACAAGTGAGTGATTGATGCATGCAGCAACCGGAGCACGAGCTAAACTTCCAAGGGAAGGGAGATTTCGTCAAAAAGGGGAGAATCGGCACTTTTCAGCCTATTTTACCTACACCTTTGGGAACAAATTCTACTTTTTGAAAGCGCCAAAGAGGGGGCATTCCACTTTTCCCATCACTTCTCGTCCGCTAGTGCATGCAGCAATGAATTGACTACACAGCCATTAACACAGCGGGGGAGAGAG
>OZ038448.1:7414853-7432353 GCA_964036265.1 Daptonema setosum
GTGTTAACGAATACAACTTTGAATCGTTAGCTGCATCAAATGTGAGAGAAGGCGATGCATAACAGTGGGCTGTTCAACTCAACTCAACGTTTTTTATTTGGCAGAGCTAATTAACCCTCGTCCTCGTGAAACCTCACAAAACATTATAAAATAAACTTTCTGATGTTGAGAGAGAGTTTTGAATTTGAGTTGGAGTATAACCGATTTGAATAACCAGAGTGTCGGTATAGTACATTTCAAATAAAATTATTTTCTAATATAGGTAAAACTACATTTTATAAAAACATCCATTAAAATTGATATTTCCATATCAATTTACGCTGATACCATCTACGACACGTGATTTGCATGACTCACTAGCGGACGAGGGAAGAACGAAAAGAGGGATTTCCCCCTCTTTGGCGTTCTCAAAAAGTATAATTATTATTTAAGGTGTAGGTAAAATGGCCTGAAAACTGCCGATTCCCTCTTCTTTGGTGAAATTCCTCTCTCTTTGGAGGTTTAGCTCGTCCGCTAGTGGCATGACTCAATCAAGTTCTGCCAAACCAGGTCAGCACATAAAAAGCCGATTTCCACTACCCCTCGCTTAAACTAAAACTGTTAATTTTACTACTGTTTTTATTATAGTAAAGAACTGTAAATGTATTTATTTTCTATCAATTTATACACGCCTAGAGGCGGACAACGCTTTGAGCTTCACTACAGAATTGTTAATACAGAGTAACCAAATATTTTATGCACCTTTTTATTTATTAGATTTATAAAAAAAAATGATTGATAAAAACAGAGTTGAATATTAGCTACTTATTGGATATCAGTTTCTTTGATTGCCCGGATAACTCAGTGTATAATCAAATAAAAAGTGATAAAATGTTTCTCTGTGTCTCCAAATCGATATGTACAGTACCTTACATGATAATGATACATTGTAGGACACCCTGTATATAATTTGTATATAACTCCGCGACTGATTAATGAGGGCTAATAAACAAACGAAACTCCGAGAAAAAGTAACTTACGCGATGGGTCATTGACTGAGCGTTAACCAATATAAAAACAGAATAGTCAAGTTCATGTATTCTACGTACAGTAAGATATCAATTCGACACTGTTGATTCATTCAATGTTAAAGCTCAAGGGGAGTTGCGAAGTTTTGATATTTCCATAAGTAAGACCAGAAGCAGTGAACGAAAGATTCCTCGAATTTGCAACGTCTAACCGAAAATTACTGCAACACTAGAATATCAGGCCTGAAAACAAACAATAAGCATAGAACGAAAACATTAGTCGGTTGTTGTTCGAAGGACAGAACAGATAAAAATTAATCAGCGGCACTGGCGGACGAGCCAACTCTCCAAAGGGAGGGGAATTTTTTCAAAGAGGGGGAATTGGCAGAATTTAGGCCATTTTACCAACACCTTAATTAACAAACTCCACTTTCAAAAAGCAAAAGAGGGGGGAATTCCACTTTTCCCTCTCATTCTCGTCCACGAGTGATCGGCGATTGCTCGCAGTCATAAACGCTCATAGAAAATTAATTCCACATAATTAGCATTTGCTGATGCCAAAAACAAACTTAACTGACGAAAAAGACAGTTTACAGACGCGAGAGATAGCGAATAACAAACATTCCATTAGAGTAAGCGTTGAGACGATTATTTGTGGTGGCCCGCTCCGCAATAGTCATTAACCGGTGTAATGATGCTTCAACAACAACAACAACAACAACAACAACAACAACAACAACAACAACAACAACAACAACAACAACAACAACAACAACAACAACAACAACAACAACAACAACAACAACAACAACAACAAAACAACAACAACAACAACAACAACAACAACAACAACAACAACAACAACAACAACAACAACAACAACAACAACAACTGGTGGAACGGTCATGACTGCCTGAGACATCGCATGTTGATGATGGAACATGATGCATAGCCCATAAGGGATGTAATACTTCACTATTATGACAGATAAAAGTATTCCTGAGGGACTGATCATGTTGATTCTATATATACGCTTTTTAAAATTGTTTATATTCGCCAACTTTACGGATGGTACATTTCCACTCACAAAAAACAAAGATTGTGAACTATTTTTTCTTGCTTTGAGTTATGTAAAACTATTTAGTTAAATGGACATAAAGATGTTGTATGTTCAATCGATTTCTCCATATACATAGTTCAGCCTTATTATAGTTCAATACGCAAGTTTAACTGTACATTTTCATAACCCTCCATTTCATCGAACAGCATAACTTTCAGACGTCTTTATGACGTTCTGAGACGTCAAAGGACCACCCATCAGGGCAAAATAACGACCGAAAATGCTCAAAGTAAGCTTAACTTTAATGTAATGTAAGTACCTGCGTACTGATAGACATACAGTATTACAGTTATCCATACCTGTTGGAAGACTTGACTGACACACAAACTGAATGACGGTTTTTTGACTGACAAACAAATTAAATAACTCACTGGTTGAGTTTCAAAAGTACGCCCTAACAAACCGACTGATTGACTAAATACTTGCTAACTAACTTACTAAATGACTGGCCTACCAACTTTTGGGCTGGCCAGCTCAACATTGCAACGTATAAACTCATTAAAACCATCTCCCCCGTCAAATACAGTTATTTTTTGCAAGTTTCCGCTCCACCGTCAGTCCAGTTCAGACTCCAGAGTCAGAGTGCACATGCTTCTAATCACTAGCGGACGAGAAGGGGAGGGAAAAGTGGAATTCCCCCCTCTTTAGCGGTTTCAAAAAGTGTAATTTGTTCCCCAGGGTGTAGATAAAACTACCTAATTTTTGATAAATTCCCCCCTCTTTGGCGAAATTCCCTTTCTTTTGGAGGTCTGCCAGTGCTTCTAATTAATTAGCTTGATGGATGTATTCCGGTTTTGTGTCAAGATTGTCTGATGTTACGCAAACTGTGGGTGTAGACATGAAATAACTATAGCCAGGTATAATCTATGAATATTTTCCGTGTAATTTTGTCAAAGTGAGAAATGAATGAATGTACATCTCAATACTGTACATACATGTAATTTACATGGTTTTGGACCGCCCACCACAAGCTCGAATAAAACCCATACATACGAAATTTATTGTTATTTCAATTCTTTCAATTTCTCAAACTTATTGGGTTCATTTGAGGGACATTCGAAAGTAAAATAAAAATTCATGACCTCAAGATGAATGTCAGGAACCTTGTTCTTCTGTGGCATACACTGTGGATGTCGTGAGACCGGAAGTACTCATTAACTTACATACAGTATGTACTTCGTGAAGGTCGTCACTTTCTGACATCTGATGGTACGTATGTACGTTCTAAAGGTTGCGATCATGATGAAAAAAATACAACACAATAATAAGAAAACAGTAATATAATAGCGTATTTTCACAGTAAAAAACAATTGAAATAGAACAGCTGGTGGTATTGAATTGGATTATTCGATCTCAAATTTTGCCGACATTACGATTAACCAAATTTTAACTAAAGACCCTTTCGGGAATCTAGTGAAATTTGACAGACAAAAAGAGTCAGACCATGAACCATTAGGTTGAAAACTTGTTGGGTGAAATAAACGCTAATTTTGAAAAAAAATATATGTATGTAAACATGAGCATACAAAGATAATATATCAATTCCAATTAATAAAAAACATCATAGCCCGTAAAAATACACCTTTTACGCTTAACTCAGATCTTGGGCCACAAGCTAGTTCAGTACGTGCATCATGCACGTGTGGAACAAAAGTGAAGTTGATGTTTCACGGTCTGAGCAAGATAGTGTGTGTGTTTTTCACTAGAAACTCGAAAGCGTCTTTAACTAACGAACTATGTACATACATATTCATGTATGTATGCTAAGTCATAGATAAACCACTGCGTTTTTTCTGTGCAACAAAAAAAGTAAATTTTTTGAGTAAAATTTGTGGGACACGTTGGCATCCAAATGGGACCGTTTTGTATTTTCAATTTCTCTTGAAAAGCAGATGAGAACCATCGGCCAGTAAGGTTTCTTCTCAAAGGTAAGGGAATTTCGTCAAAGAGGGGGGGGGGGGGGAATTTCACTTTTCCCACCCCTTCTCGTCCGCTAGCTCACCGAAAAAATTTACTTGAACTATACACGGTCTGAACTAACTTGATGAGGATGACCTGTCTCCGTGATCTGGTGGTCTCCAACTGGAGATTCATGCTGCCAGCACCTTGTCATGTACATACAGTACGTCCACCGAACAATAACCAAGGATTCGTGTACGATGTCAACGTAACATTGAGACTACATATTCACTCTTTTCTCGTTCGAATCCACAAGAAGTAATTTTTTTTCATATTTGCTGTATTGTTGGATAGATATTGCGATCATGTAGTTAAATGGTGTGTTTTGAATATGCAGGTATACATACATCAGATAACATTTGGTGAGATAATTTTCGGTGGGTTGACCATTCGGTCAGTTGATTTTCAGTGGATTAAAATTCGGTGACTTGAATTCGGTGAGGTGAATTTCGGTGAACTGATTTTCGGTTGGTTTAATGTACATACATAGATAGGTTGTCCGCGTCAGGTATCAGGGATAGGAGATATTTTTGCTGCTAGTACTGTTGTATGTTGAATATCCAGTTGCTGACCATAATATTACTATTTTTGGTGACACACTCGCTTCAACGGCAACGCCTCTGAGATACGAAATGATCTGTTATTGAAATTCCTGGTGTTTAGAAATAATGACGGAAAATTGCATTGAATGGCAACGACATTTGGCTATGAGAATTGTTAGAAAAGCCTGTCTTTCTACTGGTGTGGCAGACAACGACTTCCATGTGATTTCAGTTCAGGGATTATGTGAAGCGATATTGCATTCGATACTTGAACTGAAGTTATGAATAACCACGGGATAAATTTCTCAAAATCATGATAACATAGTACCCACTATACTCATTCTCCTAATCTAGCACAAATATATTTATTATACGTTTTCTTGTTCAGGGATTATGTGAAGCGACATTGAATTCGAGAAATTAAAAATGGAAGTTCGGGATAACCACGTGCAAAATTCCTCAAAATCACGATAAAATAGTATACTCATTCTCCGTATCGAGCACAAAAAGATTTATTTTAAGTTATAAAATCATTTAAATTTACAGCCATCATGTACATAAATATACGCATCTTGAAACGGCCGACATTGTTTCTGGTCGAACGCGTAGGAGGCGCTGGCACCTGTCAACGGTATGTCCTTACCGTACGCTGGTGGACGAACTAATCCTCCAAAGGGAGGGCAATTTCACCAAAGAGGGGGGAATTGTCAGTTTCAGCCCCTTTTACCTACACCATAGGGAACAAACTCAACTTTTTGAAAACGCCAAAAATGGGGAATTCCCCACTTTTCCCACCCCTTCTCATCCGCTAGTGTTACCGTAAACACCGTGCATGTGAATCGTATCGAGTTGCCACCAATAGATATCTTGCCGTACCTCTCTATCAGACTAGCGGACGAGAAGGGAAGGGAAAAGTGGAATTCCCCCCTCTTTGGTGGTTTCAAAAACTAGAGTTTGTTCCTCAAGGTGTTGGTAAAATGACCAAATTTTTGCTGATTCCCCCCTCTTGGATGAAATTCCCCTCCCTTTGGAGGTTTGGCTCGTCCGCCAGTACCTCTCTATCACAGCATTGAATTTCAGGCTCACTCAGGCGAATATATGCCATGGCATTCTTTGCCACGGACATGGTACAGACATATTTCAGGCAACGGAGGTTGTTTTACATTAAAAAATCTAAGGAATAGAAGATATTTTGTTTGAGACATTCGTTAATTTGGGCGAAAAATTTTATTGAAAGAGCAGAGATAATGATGTCAAAACACGAGCACAGACCAACTTACAGGTTATGAAAATGAGTGATTCTTGTTGAGTGCACACACGAGTTGCCTATGTGTGTTATATATCGTGATGAAGACAAACTTCATATATATTACGAGTGACCTCAGGTCCTAACATAATTTCGAAGCAAACCACTAACATTTTACGTAGAGCAGATAAAACAAGTTGATTGTGTAATCATTGGGTAAATGGGATCAGGTTGGATTAAATCAGTTATTGTTTTCAGTGGTCAAAAAACAACACAGATGGCCAGCCAACTTCATTTGTCCAGATGTCGCTGCATGTGCATGGATTCGAACATAAAATATGTGTGCAGTACCCACTAGCGGACGAAGGATGAACGAAAAGGTGGAATTCCCCCTTTTTGGTAGTTGCGAAAACGTGAATTTGGTTCTTGAGGCATTGGTAGATTCGCCCTCAAAACTGCTGATTCCCCGTCATTGGTAAAATTCCCCTCCCTTTACAGGTTTGGCGTCCGCCAGTGTCTGCAGTTGTGACGAACTTCATGTATTCAGGTACACTAGTATACAGGTTGTTCTGGTTCTACTAGGTTATGATGGAACCAACTGCATTTTGGTTGAAAAGATTCTGCAAACTAATGGGCGTTCATACATCAAAACTAATAGGTAGCCTTTGTGCCTTAGGCGAAAATTCTACATATGACTATCACGAATACGGAATTTTTGCGTTCAATAAGACTTAGGCCCATTGTGAATTCGTTAAGCAGAACAGCAAATGTTTTCCGAAGTTGGATCTTGACACATCATGAATCGGAAAGCTTTTATCCGATTTCGCATAATGATCAATTAATGCTATGTTTCTTTTTTTTCATTCCGCATGAGTATCAACCTTTTTGTCATAGAAAGATGCTATCTAGTTGAATCGATGCCTGCTACTATTCTAAGTAGAAAAGACAACAAGAATAAAGAGGAACTTTCCGACGTGTTTTTCATCATGACTGGCGGCTGCTTTGAAATTTTTTCATCTACATATTCAATGAATTTACTGTATACATACATACCGAATATGAATGTATGACTGTATGAATGTATGAATGTACCTGCATACATACAGATTGTAGATAAAGCCAGTATGTTGTTTCTGCAAACAAAAGTATTGCCTAATTCGTCTGATAATGAAACATCACTCACTAGCCTCAATCAACTCAGTTGACACCATAGTTTAACACAGTATAGCATGGGGTGATGAAGATTGATGTGCGTGTTAACACTGATTGTCAGATGTTTCATTATCAGAGGTTTTGAGCAATACTTTTGCTCGCAGAAACGATATACTGGCTTTATTGTACATACAACTGTATGTATGCGTATATGTCATATGGAATACAATACCATGAAAACACAGCTGCCATCCGTCATTATACCACAACCGATGGCGGCTGGTTGTTTGGCAGTGTGGGCTGGGCTCATTATCACAACAACAACAACAACAACAACAACAACAACAACAACAACAACAACAACAACAACAACAACAACAACAACAACAACAACAATAACAACAACAACAACAACAACAACAACAACAACAACAACAACAACAACGACCGACCTGGCACAGCAGCATCCTCCTGATTTCGTCGGTGTTGGATCGTCATCAAGTTGTTTCTGTTCCACTGGCATCAGTGAAGTGGCTTCGATCGCTTCAGAGCTTTCCGGTCTGACCTCCACCAACATCGCACCCTGGCTCAACCAATCAGCGTCACGTATTCAAATATTTGAAATTGTCGACTGTAATTTCTCTATTGTTTTAGGTTGTCGTAACATTGATGACCATTAGTGTTATGCTCACTTTGCAAATAATATTCGTCAATAAGTTTTATTTATTCAAAGTATGCGCTTGACATTGGAGTGATATACTTAAGTGACGTTTAAGTGACTGATAAAGAAACGCAGTGCGGCCAAAATGGCAACGCGGTAATTGACCCGATGGTGTGATAAATTGCAGCCATTAATTTTTAATACTATTGAAAACAAATTTTAACAACATCAGTGACGGCATTTTTCGAATTTCCTCAGTAACAACATAGAAATTTTTATTGTGACCGTAATGGGCAACCACAACAAAAAGACAAATCACTTAAATGGTGCAACGTTTCTGAACGTAATGGGGAGAAAAAATGTTTTTTTTTCGGCGCACCTAAAGCAACCAGCGTCCAGATGAATATCGCTACGGAAATCACGTATTTTTTGTCTAGTAACTTATTTATTATACACATTTGTTGTGTACAACAATTGCGTAATAAAATGTACAAATGCACCATGCTTTTTGTATTCACAAGAAACATGTTAGTTTTTCGATTTGGGTAACGTGTTTTTGCCTTTGCCATGATTCCATGTTTCCATGATTGTTAGGAATGCGTATTGGTACGTACTTATGTAAAACCCGTATTTTGTTTCTGCAAATGAAATTTTCCCCCAAAACTTCTGATAACGAAACATCACTAGCCTCAACTCAACTTGGTTGACAGCATATTTCAGCAGTAGAGCATTGGATGATGATGATTTATGCGTATTAACACTGATTGTCTGATGTTTCATTATCAGACGTTTTGGGCAATATTTCTGCTTGCAGTGACGACATACGGGGGCTCTATGTACTGTACATGTTTGTCGTTCAGTTATTATTTGCACATGCTCGTGTTACGTAATGTTGTTGGTGGGTGTGAAAAAATTATCGAACAACTACTTAACATGATTGCTAACCTACATGGGAAGATATTTTTTACATTTTAATAATAGATTGAAATAGTACGAATGTTGTTAGCGAAAGCGTCCAACGGAGACGTCCGGCCTATGTACATAAGAGTCTGTAAGCCTGTCTGTAAGAATCGACAGGTCCGGGAAGAAAAAATGTTTTCGTTCAACCATCACCGTTCCCGGTGGAAACAAGTTTCCATAGTAAATCAATATCACTGAACACGAAAATAGTTGTGGTTTTTCAAAAAAAAATCGGTTAACAAAAGTTATGTATTGAAACTAGGCTCAGAGCACCTCATGAAAATATCAATTCACCTGCATCTCGTGTTAAGCTTTCTGGAGGGCGGAATTTTCTAGTTTGATGCCCGATATTAAATACAGTTATTTGTTCGAGTCTTACGAATATTCTGTGAAATTTTCAACAGAATTTATCGGCCACAACTTTTTATACATTGGGTTGAGTGTTCTCGATTGAGCCTGCTTTTTAGCATTTTTTACTCTTTTTCACATTCATATTGATAGAAAAAGTTATGTTTTGTAATTTGGAGAAAAGGCGAGCGTGAGTTGTGTTTGCAAGGTTCTTATAAACATCTGGATGAAAGGAATCTATGCCCAAGTTCCATTTGAACAGTTTCCGGAACCGTTTTCAAACAACGCGCGCACCAACCAGCCAGTAGTACGGCAGTGAGCGGATGAAATAAGAAAGTCATTTCCCGTGGTTGACAGTGGTCCGAAAAAAACAGAAATAATGGCTTTTTCTTGTTTATACTATAATTTGGAGACAGAATATATATATTTATCGCCGAAAATCCGTTAATATCGTTATTTTTCTCGTCCGCTACTGATTAAAATTGTTGTTTACATTTTTTCGAACTGATGTTTCAAGTAACAACAAGTGGCCGTTTGGTTGACGCGCGCGTTGTTTGAAAACGGACCCGGAAACTGTTCAAATGGAACTTGGGCACAGATTCCTTTCATCCAGATGTTTATAAGAACCTTGCAAACACAACTCACGCTCGCCTTTTCTCCAAATTACAAAACATAACTTTTTCTATCAATATGAATGTGAAAAAGAGTAAAAAATGCTAAAAAGCAGGCTCAATCGAGAACACTCAACCCAATGTATAAAAAGTTGTGGCCGATAAATTTTGTTGAAAATTTCACTGAATATTCTTAAGACTCGAACAAATAACTGTATTTAATATCGGGCATCAAACTAGAAAATTCCGCCCTCCAGAAAGCTTAACACGGGATGCAGGTGAATTGATATTTTCATGAGGTGCTCTGAGCCTAGTTTCAATACATAACTTTTGTTAACCGATTTTTTTAGAAAAACCACTACGATTTTCGTGTTCAGTGATATTGATTTACTATAGAAACTTATTTCCACCGGGAACGGTGATGGTTGAACGAAAACATTTTTTCTTCCCGGACCTGTCGATTCTTACAGACTGGGGCTCATAAGTACATATGTTCATGATGACTCTGGCGGACGAGCTGAATATCCAAAGAGAGGGGAATTTCGTCAAAGAGGAGGAATCGGCAGTTAACACGCCTTTTTACCGACACCTTAAGGAACAAACTCAACTTTTTTTTAAAGTCCAGAGGGGGAATCCATCTCTTCTCGTCCGCTAGTGGATGATGACATGCAACATGATAATCAAGGCCCCGAGCAATCATCGTCAAATGTTGGAACGAATGAAAAAATGTCGTCGACCATCAACGAAACTTACCCATCCATTATTTTATTTACGGCTTACGGCCAATGGATAACTGATATAGGGTGGATAACTGGTTATTAGAATGGCCAAAAACGGTAATCAGTGTTTTCCCTATAAAATTGAATCTTGGATTTTGTAGTCTACTTTGGATTCTGACGAATTGTGACGTTTTTGAAAAAAATTTAATTTTCCTCTTCTTTCTTGTTCTTTTCGATTCCGTCAGAATCCAAAATGTACCACAAATTCTAAGATTCAGATTTATAGGGGAAACATTGATCACCCTTTTTGGCCAATCTAATAACCAATTGTCCACCCTATAAGCACTGCATAAACCAACGATAAATAACCAGCAACCAAAGACTGAAATAAAAATGAAATTTATAATAATAAGTTAACGAAATTGATCCATTTCTGTTCATTGGTTGTTGTATAAAAGGTTTATTAGATGTTCAAGGCGATTAAGGTTTATTGTATTAGAAAAGCTTAGAAAATAACACATGAGTAAAAAGGGGGCAAGCTTTCTAACTTGAAGACAAAAAAAAGAAAAAGAAAAAAACTAAAAAAATGTTATGTTCAACCTTCCAGTTGGAGTCTCTCAGGATTGGAGTCTGTCGATGCACTATCTTCCATGACCTAATGTATGAGAACAAAGACGTAAAAGTCGAGCTGGCAGCACAGATAAACCGTAAATCTGGGCCTCACTTATTAGAGTCATGTGTCTGGTCTCAATGCCATGGTTTCTGTGAAACGAAAGTTCGTATCTTTGATTCATACCTGTTCTACTCTAGCAGACGAGAAGGGGAGGGAAAAGTGGATTTCCACCCTCTTTGGCGGTTTTGAAATGTGGAATTTGTTCTTTAAGGTGTAAGTGAAATAGCCTCAAAACTGCCATTCCACCCTCTTTGACGAAGTTCCCCTACACATCATTTTTTCCCCTACACATCTCTTTCATCACACGAAAATATCATAATCTCGCATGAAAATCGGCTAAAATATCGGGGGATGGGAAAAAACAGGAACATATCCGTGCTATACAAAACAATAGACAATTGCTATACATTTTTACTTGAGCAAAGTAAAAATGTCAGTCCGGAAAAGGGCGTGTTCCACATAAATCGTCCAGTGCCGCCGAAAACCGATCGGGCGCCTTACAAGAAGCCATGGGAACATGAATAATGAGTAATTGGACCAAATGATACATTGGCTGTGTATATCTTGAACAGGGTTTCTTGTTAGAAAAATAAAAATAAAAACTCTGTGGGCCCGTTACGCACGTAGGGAATGAATTAAATGGAGTTTTCGTATGTTGTCCAAATGTAATTTAAAAACATTTTATTTCGCTAAAATTTTGAAGCGCGTCAAAAACAGCATTTTTCGGTGGATTTTGAGATTTTTTTCGAGTGATGAAAATAGAGGTTTTCTCTGATTATTGCATAGTTTTGCGCATGGATGCAAAAGTCTTATTGGTTAAAATGGCCCGCCTTTAAATTCAGTCTCTTAATCAATGAAGAACTCTATAGTTAAACATTTTCGACATTTCCCGATTTTAATTTCAAATCTGTTGTTTTTAATTATTCGTGAGCCAATTTTTTTAAGATCAGTCAGGTCGTTTTGGTGGTTTCATGAGATTAAAAAAACTTCTTCCGTTTGCCATCCTCCGAACATGGCTCAGGAATAATGACCAACTGATACACTGGCTTGTACGCTAGAATTGTGGAAATTTCGTAGAAATTTCAATTTATTGTGCAAAGTTAATAACGAACAAGATTTTTTTCAGATAAGTCGATGGTTTCATGAAATTTTATTCACGGGGGCCACGGGAGCACGGCTCTCATATGAATATCACAGGTTGTGTCAACCACTCGCGGACGAGCCAAACCTCCAAAGATAGGGGAAATATCCCAAAGAAGAGGGAATTGGCAGAAATAAGGCCCTTTTACCTACACTTTAAGGAACAAATTAAAACTTTTGAATCTCCCAAAGAGGGGGAAATTCAAGTTTTCCTTCCCCTTCTCGTCCGCTAGTGGTGTCAACATGGCTCAGGAATAATGATCATTTGGTGAACAAGACCAGTTTTATAGCCTATCCAGGGTTTCTTGTTAGCCAAAAACCTTTTAGCGCGATGTTTGAATTCAAATATGTTTTTGGCGGGTTTTCAAATTTTCGAAAAATGTGATCTATCTCACAAAAAACGTTGGAAAATGTACGAAAACTGCGCCAAAATTCATTGTTATACTTCCGTAACCGACCCACAAAACTAATTTTCGAAAACAATAAAATTTGACAACCTATATTGACAGTTTTACTGGGCTTTGTTCTGTATTCAGTGAAAATCAATGAACTCAAAATTAACTGTATTTGTAATTTGTAGAACTGTGGAAAAATATACAAAACTTGCTGCGAGATTGCAGCATTAAAAATATTCCGGTTAAAGACGGTTTTCTAAGTCACGTCAGTTGAACAGACTATAGAAATAGAATCTTTCGATCTAGAAACCATATAATTTAGTGCTTCCACCAACTGATCGAATTAAAAATAGAAAAGTGCGTCGACTGATTGATCAATTAGAGCTTCCATAAACTATAGATTCACTACCGAAATGTCACAAGAATCGTAAACTTTCATGCGCTAGAAAAGTGTAATCAAGGCCAACACTAGCGGACGAGAAGGGGGGATAGTGGAATTCCCCCCTCTTTGGCGGTTTCAAACAGTCGATCTTGTTCCCTAAGGTGAAGAAAAATACCAAGAAAACTGGCAATTCCCTCTCTTTGGCGATATTCCCCTCCCTTTGGAGATTTCGCTCGTCCGCCAGTGAAGGCCAATGAAACCACCGCGAAAAACAATAATAGTTTTACAACAAAATAATAAAAAGTAAATGTTTTTGCAATGCGCAGTGGGAGGTTGAATCTTACAATAAAGAAAAAGTAATGAATACATGTTAAACATTTACGACCACGTTTTACAACAACATAGCCGCAGCTATGTATTCATGATATTTCTATTAATTGAAAGCGGCAACTTCAGAAACAGATGATACTGTTTTATTGAAGAATTTATCACACCCCAAACTTCTTGAAAGCTTTGCTGTAGGTCAGTACATTTTTAGACAAATTGACGCTGAACAGCAATTTTTCATTCTCATTAACTTTAAAAGCCCAATAATCGTGTTTCGATAACTTTTAGATAAAATCAGCGTTAGGAATTAGGAAAATTATAGTGTAGACGCTAAACGGCCAAACTACACAAGAAGTGCGGTCGGTTTGTGGGATAATAAAATAGTCATTTGCATACAAACAAGGCCGATGTTGTACTCTATAGGCTATCCAGGATTTCTCGTTAGCCAGAAAAAATTTGGCGCGCAGTTTGAATTCAAATCTGTTCTTGGCGCGCTTTAAAATTTTCGAGATTAAGATTCTTTTTCACAAAACATTTAGATAGCATACAAAAATTGCATCTGATTCAATGAATACTGTACGTGCGTAACCGACCCCAAAATTTATTTAAGAAAACAAGAAACCCTGACCAAACTATAGTGCACATGTATTTTATGTTTAGAATAGAATACACTTACGATAGTTTGTGAAACTTCGGCTTTTGATGACATTTTGAGTTACGTGTCATTGAGAATGGATTAACAGGAGTGCATTAATTCACTTTTAAGAAACATGATGAAATGTGGACGTGGTTTTTGTAATTTTTTTATTTTTCATTTTGTTTACAACGAAAACTAGGTTAATTAACTATTTTACAATCATAGCCGTTCATGACTTCACACAATCTATTCTCAGCTACTGCAACTGAGTACGTAATACAACTATTGACTAAAATATCCACTTTACCCAATTCAGTTGAAACAGCATGAACAACAAAAATTTGAAAAAAAACCAAACCAGTTTCAAACCATAAAAACGCGTCACATTACCCAAAACTCTCCATTCAATTTAACGTAAATGCATGACACAATAATTTGCATAGCTAAATTCCATTCCAAATTACGGCTTCAACACGAACGATTCCCCAAATAAAAACATCAACGTTAGTATAATTCTTAGTTTTATAGAAGTGTGTGAAACAAACAGGCTATTTACAAATAAATTTTGGGGAAATACTTGGTCAAAATCTCAAGCCGGAAATTATGAAATTAATAAGTAAGTAAGTAATATGTTTTTTTAACAGTAGGAGTTCAAGTTGCACGTAAATCAAACTTATCGAAAATATCTGATTCAATTCATGTTCAGATCACTGGCGGACGAGTTAATTTCCCAAAGGGAGGGGAATTTCGTCAAAGAGGGGAGGAAGAGATTTGCAGTTTTGAAGCCATTTCACCTACACCTTATGGAACAAATTATTCTTTTTGGAACTGCCAAAGAGGGGGGAATTCCATTTTTCCGTTCTTCCCTCGTCCGCTAGTGATTCAGATTGGTGATAGGAAATAAGCTGATTAATCGTGCATCCTACGAATTGGGGCGCTTTTTACACGTCGGATACTTTTTACCACTAGCGGACGAGAAGGGGTGGGAAAAGGGGAATTCCCCCCTCTTTGACGATTTCAAAAAGTAGAATTTGTTCTCTAAGGTGTTAGTAAAATGACCAGAAATCTGCTGATTCCTCTCTCTTTGACAAATATCTCCTACCTTTTGAGGATTAGCTCGTCCGCCAGTGCTTTTTACCCACATAAACGTCTACAGATGTTTTATTACATCTTTCTAATCATCACCTCCCTCATGTCACCACAAAAAACTAATCGCCGCACGCAATATGTGATATTACGAATATTGATGTCGGTTATTAAGACGTATTCACATTTTTTTTGCCGAACTACATAAATGTCACAGATGAGACACCTGACGTGATTCACTGAAATGCGCAGAAACGTTGACAATGTGTCACTGGAGGATGAGCGAATTGTCCAAAGTCAAAAGAGAGGGTAACTTATCTAGAATAGGAGATTTGGCAGATCTTGAGAAGCCATCTCATCCATGCCTTGAAGAAAAATTTAATTTTTCTAAAGAAAGAGAAATTTCATTCAACTTTTCCACTTTATCCTCATTTGTATATAACAAATGGGAAATGCAACAGATTGTCGCGTGATTGCATAATTCATGTGTTGCGCGCATTTTATGTTATTGTTATGACTGCAGCAAGTTGCAGCTTTGTTGACGTTGGTGAGGCCAATTATAAATATGTTCATAAATGTTGTTACTCCGATTTACGACTGATTTATTGGAGCTATAGTTGAACAATAGTTATTGCTTAGTTGAACAATTGTTAATAAAAATAGTTGACTTAGTTATTGAACAATAGTTCGTCAAGGTGACATAAACATTTACAACATTTCAATTAAGTGTCAGAACACTAAATTCAGAAATTTGTAACCTTTAAAAGTGTTCACTGATTTCAGAAATGTATCAACCAACATAAAAATGGTGCGTGTTTTCACTTTTGAAATGATACGGGTAGAATTGCAGCAACTACAACTTGAACTATAACTTCAACTACGACCCAGCGAACTCTTGATCCGAACCGAATGACACAACCCAACAATAAAAACAAATCTTTGACTTCGTTAATCGCATTATTCACCGTAAAACTGCGGCAAATGCACACCAAAACCTCCAAAGGGAGGGGAATTTCGTCAAAGAGGGGGGAATCCGCAGTTTTCAGGTCATTTTACCTATACCTTAGGGAACAAATTACATTTTTTGGAAGCGCCAAAGAGGGGGAATTCAACTTTTCCCTCCCCTTCTCGTCCGCTAGTGCATGGCAGATCCAGGTTCAGAAAATTTGCACTAAGAAACGTACATATTCTCAGACCACTCGGATACCACCAATTACTGTACCACGGGCTATCGCTGGAACGAAACATATCTGCGGTAACTGAGTTTGGTCGTGCTAGGTACTGCATCGTTATCCCTATAATCCGTGTTAGGACAACAAACAGTGCCTTTGTTGTTATCAGCAACGAGTTGAAATACCCCTGCCTTAGAAATTTAAGAAGTGAAATTGAGAAACTGAAAACTGAATAAAAAGTACAGATTAATCTATTTGAGAAAATATATTCATCAGATTTATTTGCTTTTATAGTACTATGTAGTTCTTTCAAACCGTGTTTCATTCCCAGTAGCCAGGTACAAAATACATAACAATACCAACCAACTGTACTATGCTAACAAATTAAGACTTAGAAAACATGAAACGGTCTCATAGATATCCGAGATGTTTTTCTGAGTTTGTACTAAGCAATTTACAAAACGGATTCAGATTTCAACAGCGCCCAAATTACAGGGCGGCTGGTCGAAAGACGCAGAACGAATGATAGACAAATGATAGTGAGTATAGCATGTTCAGGTTTGCTTGTTACCAAAAATTAACTTTGTGGGCTGATTACGCACGTATGCAATGAATTAGGTGCTATTTTCGTATGTTTTCCAAATGTTATGTGAAAAAGGTTTCATTTCTCTAATTTTTGAAAGCGCGCCAAAAACAGATTCGAATTCAAATAGCGCGCCAAAAAGTTTTTGTCTAACAAGAAACCCTGGATAGGCTATACATTCATGGTAGTCCAGTTGAGTGTACAAATCGTATGAGCAAATGAGGTACGGTTTCAGAGTGTCTTGTTGTCACGGAAAGCCGATATCTTCGACTGCCATAACGTCCTTGTGGTACTGATTCAAGAACACTTGATGTATGCCATCGACTTGATGTAGATGTAGGAAAAACTGTAGATATGTACATCGATATATTATACCATGTGGAGAACTGGAGTTCGAAAAAATAAAAGTTTTTGTTGTCGTATTACGAAAGGATTGAATAAAAAATAACTGTTATTCTATATGCAAATGTATCTGTATAATCCCAATATGTGAAACATATAGATGATCCAATAAAACTGGTTTTTAGCTAATGTTTATTGGAAAAGCTCCACAAGGCGTAGATGTTAATAAACTTTTGAGACTCTAGAATATCAGACATGCAGCATTTCCTGTCCGTGAAGCATTGTCACCTTTACGCTGTTATCTTTTATGATATTAAGGTGATGATTAAGGATGAATCTAAACTCAATACTCAACAACTGTATTCAAAAATATGGATACCTGATACGGATACTGTCGTGGATATGGATAAAAACCTGATATGGATATTTTTTACGTTG
>OZ038448.1:7436441-7453974 GCA_964036265.1 Daptonema setosum
GACAATTGGATGTCGAAGTGGATCACCAACGTCAGACAACCGTATAAAGATGAAATACAAGTTGGGTGTTGTTGAGTGACAGACACCGAAATGAGTGACTGACTGTGTGACTGATTGTGAGACTGACTGATTGACTGACTGATTGACTGACTGATTGACTGACTGATTGACTGTCAGACTGATTGACTGACTGTTTGACTGACTGATTGACTGTCAGACTGATTGACTGACTGTGTGACTGACTGACTGTTTGACTGACTGATTGACTGACTGTATGACTGACTGATTGACTGTCAGTCTGAGTTTCTTCCTAAATGACTGGTTGATTTCCCAGAGCCTTGCTGACATGATGGGCGTACCCGTTGGGGAAATGGTTTTCTTCAACATGTTTTATGAGATCAATGCTGCTTGCACGTCTATTATGGCTGAAACACCATCGGGTTGACTGACTGACTGACTGACTGACTGACTGACTGACTGACTGACTGACTGACTGACTGACTGACTGACTGACTGACTGACTGACTGACTGACTGACTGACTGACTGACTGACTGACTGACTGACGGTCTGACTGACTGACTGAATTACTGACTGGATTCTTAACCAATATCAGGTCAAATCTACCACGCTCGTAATCTAGACTTCGGGACTTCGGTCTATTTATTGGGTGGAATACCACAAGTCATGAGTGGCTGCTGACTGAGAAATTGAGGAACACGATGATTAATGTTGAGTGGACGAGGAACGGTAAAACCGTATTCAAGTCACTCGGCTTCGCTGGATACATTGGAATCTTCAACGGACTAAGACCTGGTTGGTGGGTGGAGTGAGTGAGTGAGTGAATTAGTGAGTGAGTGAGTGAGTGAGTGAGTGAGTGAGTGAGTGAGTGAGTGAGTGAGTGAGTGAGTGAGTGAGTGAGTGAGTGAGTGAGTGAGTGAGTGAGTGAGTGAGTGAGTGAATGAGTGAGTGAGTGAGTGAGTAAGTGAGTGAGTGAGTGAGTGAGTGAGTGAGTGAGTGAGTGAGTGAGTGAGTGAGTGAGTGAGTGAGAGAGTGAGTGAGTGGGTGAGTAAAATGGTGAATCTCAGGTATAATGAATGTGTTGAGCTCCAAAACCACCCTCAACAAGCTAACCGTATATTCGTGCCTCATGCACGTTGAGTCGGGTACTCTGGAAGCCTACAAACAACACTGCGCTGATCCATGCTGGGCTTGGTGATTAAATGTTAATTTGTAATTATTATATATATTTTTTTATATTATGAATGTGATCAACACGAATATATGACTGTTATTGGAATTATACATAGTAAATTGGAAACGTACAATGTAAAAGAAAAAAAGTTCGGATGCAAAAACAGTTGATTACGGCAAGCTGGATAATTGATGCTAAATGCGTCTGAATTACATATACATAAGTGAATGAAAAAAAACTATCAAAAAAATGTCTGCATTACTCGGAAACTTTTCCGCCATGTCAATAGCAACCTTTTGCACTAAGTTACACAAACCCATGTGTTTTCTCCATCGTGATTGGCTGAAAGCAAGCTCCGCCCATAAATTTGAATTTCAAATTTTTAAAAGTTTCAGTTGAAATTTACGGCGGCTATTTCATTTCTCAATAAATCCAACTCCTTCACAAAACTTTTTTACTGGTGTGGTGATGATGGTTAATATATCAATAATCATCATATCCCCTTGCAGACCCTGAAAGCGTCAGAAATATACTGTCTATGTCATATAGCACAAATAGTGTCATATAGCACATCCTGAATCCACCTTGAGCAACCTGAAGTTTCAACAACACGAACAAAAAACGTGACGTGGCAAAACTTTAAATTGCGTGTTAGAACTGAAATGTGTGTTTTGGATCGAAAGTTCTGACATGTCATTTTATTTTTTTTGTTCGCTCACAGTCACTCACTCCTTCAATCAGTCTCTTTTACTCATCTCTCAGAAATTCAAATACACACTCACTTAATCATTTAATCACTCATTCATTCATTCACTCACTATACCTTATCATTCACTCGCTTACTTAGTCAATAAATCACTCATTCACTCACCCGCACACTTCACATCTCACTCACTCACACAGTTACTATCTCACTCACTCACTTTCTACTCAAACACTCACTCAATCTCTCACTCCCTCACTCAATCATTTCCTCACTGACTCAATCACTCACTGAAACCCTAACTCACACACTTATCAGCTCACGCACTCACTCACTCGCTCACTCACTCACTCACTCACTCACTCACTCACTCACTCACTCACTCACTCACTCACTCACTCACTCACTCACTCACTCTCTCACTCACACAGTTATTAACTCACTCACTCACTTTCCTACGCACGCCGCCACTCACTCACTCACCAGCTCACTCACTTAATCACTCACTACATTCCCTAAATTCTCTGACTTACTTACTCACTCACTCCATCATTCATTAATTCATTCATTCGCTCACTCACTCACTCACTCATTCACTCACTCACTCACTATCTCACTCACTCACTCACTCACTCAGTCACTCACTCACTCACTCACTCAATCACTCAGTCACTCACTCACTCACTAACTCACATACTCACAAACTCACTCACTCACTTTTTCGCTTACTAACTCACTCACTCACTCACTCTTTCACGCATTAACTCACTCACTAACTCACTCAGTCATTCACTTACTCACTCATTCATTCACTCTTTCCCTCACTAACTCGCTTTATAACCCACTCACTACCTCACTCCCTCAACGCACTCTTCCACTCACTAACATACTCATTCACTCACCAACTGACTCACTCACTGACTCACTCACTTACTCACTCACTCATTACTCACTCACTCATTACTCACTCACTCACTCACTCAATCACTCACTCAGTCACTCACTCAGTTACTGAAAAATTTTAGACTCATTATAAGTTTTTGAATCCAAAATACAATCTATCATTTTTCTTTAATTTTTTATAGTGGTTTTCCAGTTAGCTGTTGGAATAGTCAATATATATCGAACCCCCTGAAAGGCGGCCTCACGCGGTCGTCAACTCATATGAGCTGTCTTCATTTCTTCAACGTAATGGCCGTCGTCAATTTATAAATAACCTTCATAATTTAATTTTGCTTTTTTAATCTGATCTGATCAAATCCGAACGAAACAGAAACATCTCATATATAATCACAATATCACCTCAATCACAAATCAATTTACCGTTAGGACGTTGACGTGTTCTGTGAAACCCAATTTTGAACGTTCAACTGAAGAAAGAAAGCCCAGTGACAGGAGGACACTAATCGCATTCCGCATTATCTGATCGGTCATAACTTCACAACGCAAGATGTCGATTCCATTCGGTGGCGGTCGTAATGTGCTCACGGCATCTAGGAACCGCATTCCCGCCATGGCCAGAGATTCGCCCGTTAAAATGGTTGGTCGCACTAGCGGGCGAGCTAATCCTCCAAAGAGAGGGAAATTTTTCCATTGAGGGGGGATTTAGCAGAAACTGGACTATTTTACATACTCCTTAAGAAAAATACTATACTTTTTTGAACGGTCAAAAAGGGTGAATTCCACTTTTCCCACCCCTTCTGGTCCGCCAGTTGTTGGTCGGTTGTAGCTTTCGTGACTTGGGGATTTCTTTCTATCGTTAAAGCGATGGTATTCTGAATGAACCATATGGGAGCTTTCCAGTTGTGTGAATCACCACTTGGGTTATTGAATGATGGTCAGACAGTTACTGCTCGGATCCGTAAACCCAACCGATTTCGTCAACCAAACACAGTTTACATTAAGCGGGAGTTATACTTCAGCGCACGAAGCACGCGATTTCGGCGCACGTGCGCAGCGCACCTTTCTATAGAAGCGTGCGCCGGAAGTATAACCACTTTGGCGCACGTCACGCGCACAGGGCGTGCGCCGAAGTATAACTCCCGCTTTACTTACGGCTGATACTGTGGAGGTGAGGTGACCATAGTCATTAAGGATTGGGGGCAGGTGTCGAATCGGGGGTAAAAAAGGCATATACGTATATGCCTGATACACATATGCCGATACGTATATGCCGGCATATATGTATCGGCATATACGTATATGCCGATACATATATGCAGAATGCGCTGTTGGCATATACGTATATGCCGATACATGTATGCCGGCATATACGTATATGCCGATACATATATGCCAGCCGTATATGCGGCATATACGTATATGCCGATACGTATATGCCGAAAGTTAGTTGTTAGCTTTTTAGGTTGTTGAGAGGATCTGTGGGCCCCACCACCCCTTATCCGCCCGTTTTGCGATTTGTTTCAAAGTTTTACTATTCCCTTCGAAGTATTACTGTTCGTTAACCCCCGATAACCTATCGTAAGGCTGGCTTGTCCGAGCGATAGCGAGGACAAGCGCGTTAACACCGCGCGGAGCGCGGAGGTGGGATCCGTTTAAAAATAACTGTCCTCATCTCCAATAATTGGCATATACGTATATGCCAATAATCGGCATATACGTATATGCCGGCATACATGTATCGGCATATACGTATATGCCAGGCTACCCGATGGCATACACGTATCAGCATATACGTGTATGCTGGCATATACGTATCGGCATATACGTATATGCCAACTGGCATATGCGTATCGGCATATAATATACGTATATGCCTTTTTTACCCCCGATTCGACACCTGACCCAAGGATTGAAAGTGAGAACGGAAGACAGCTATCGGCTGACGTGATGATCTCCATCTTGTTTTTTTTCAGGATTTCAACCCACGCGGGGATGGCACATGGCGATCGCGCAGCAATCATCAGCAACAAAATGGTAACTACGGTGACCAAATGCCACAACCGCCGCCGCCCATGTGTGATGGGGAGGGTGGCGACGATGAAGATGGTTGGTTGTCGTCGGTTCAAATGTGGCCTATGAATAAAAAAAACCATTAATGGATGAATAAATATTATTGTCAAAAGCTTGTTTCCACTGAATATCCATGCAAAAAGCTTGTTTCATTTGAATATTCATCAAGAATGTTCATGTCATGCCTGTCCCAGACCCCAGTGATTGGCTTATTCCTTGCGTTCTCTTCAGGGGTGAAGCCAGGAAGAGGGAAAAAATTGGAAATTTTTTCAAATATAAATCTGAAAAAAAACAGTATTTTAATGTCTTCTGGATTGGTTGCAGGCTGGTCGTACTGGGGTCGTGTGTACAACGACCCCGAGTTGTATCTGGAGAACCAACGGGCCACCGTGCTCGAACCGACCATCACCGAAATTGTGACGGCTGAAAAGCGCCGTCGACGCCAGTTGCTCGTTGATGTTGGTTGTTGGTTTTCTAATTTATATTAAAATAACAAGGACCATATTTTTTCAATAACATTGTCCGTCCATATTTTATGTTATGTCATCTTATTAGTTTCTATGTTAACACCGAGTCAATTGTTGTGCAGCTTCTTCACAAGCGGATGAGAAGGGGAGAGAAAAGTGGAATTTCCCTCTCTTTGGCGTTTTCAACAAGTTGAATTTGTTCTCTAACGGGTATAGGTAAAATTACCTGAAAACTGCCAATTTCCCACTCTTTGATGAAATTCAACTCCCTTTGAAGGATTAGCTCGTCCGCCAGTGGCATCTCTATCTTAATTCATTTCTTCTCTCATTCTACTTTGTATCCGGATCATCACTCATTCAACAATTAATAAATGCTTGTCAGATAAAATTCAGTGGTTGAATTGAAGTAATACAACTTGAAAAAATGATTGACTTGCAGAATCTTCCGGTGAGCGCTGATGTGACGGAGGCATCACTGAAGGTGCTGGCCGAAAGTGTGACACGCGTCGGTGCTGTGGCTGCCATTAAGCTCATGCGTAACCATACCAGAGCGTTGGTCACACTGTATAAGACTGTGTCACATATTAATAGCTATAGCCCGTGTCACACTATGAGACTTGAGTCACACTCTATTGGTCTGTTTTATCTGTGACATTTTTTATTTTTTGTCACCATTCACCATTAGAATGTGCTTTTTCATGTCACACTTAATTAGGCCTCGTCACACTTCATTAGACTGAAACTGTGTCACTTCTCACCCACCCACCGTGTACCGTGACACTATTATCATTGTTTGAAAAAAGTTCTAATTATAATTAGTATTTTATTAGTCATAATTAATTTCAGTTATAATTTTCTGATGTCACCGTAATTTTCAGCACGATTTCGTTTGTAACGTGCGACGACGCCGAGTTGGCGGTGAGCAAACTCGACAACTACTACTTCAAGAAACGACGCATTCGGGTTAGAAGAAAAAACAGGGAGCTAGTCGCTCTAGGCGATTCTCTTAGAAAAAAAATTGTGCTGAAATGCTTCATAGACTTTTTAAAACGAATGTTCGTCAAGGAGTTTCACTCAGGGTTAAAACCATTTTCTGGTTCGTTATGATTTTTTGTTGGAAATAAATTGTCCGCATATCAATTTCAAAAGTTCGTGCAAAAAACTGAATTTGAAACAATACTCCAAGGCTCGCATCAACTCGTCAGTACCAGCCAATCAGCAGCAGCAGCAGAATGGCGGAACCGTGGACGCGACCAATACAACGACCACCACATCGAGCACGAGTCACGCACTGGCCCATTCGAGCAGCAGTCGATCCGTTCATAGTGAGGGGCACACCGACGCCAGTGACCTCAACCCCAACTCGCATAGCATTAGCAGCATCAATAAGGTGAGTAGCATCAACTTATTGTTTCTTCTACCTTATTATTTTTCACACTTTGGATCGGGCTTCTGAAGAGTCCCATCCCATCAGTCAAGGGACGAAACGCCAATATTTTTTACATAGGTACACACTTTTTTATTAATGAAATTAATTGAGGCACTGGCGGACGAGCTAATCCTCCAAAGGGAGGGGAATTTTGTCGAAGAGGGGGATGGGCAGTTTTCATGTCAGTTTACCAACAGCTTAAGGAACAAATTCTACTTTTTGAAATCGTCGAAAAGGGGCAATTCTACTTTTCTCAACCCTTCTCGTCCGCGAGTGCATCGAGTAGTTTTTTCATAACAGGCAATCCAAATTTTTTTCTAATTTATGCTTCGTTTTCCAAAAAAAATTAGTCACAAAATTTTCCGTTCACTTGTGCGAAACCATAGTTTTGAGAAAAGTCTTACTGGTGACAATTTTTTTTGTAGTTTCTGTAAATATGCGGCCCGTACCGTATGCCGTCCATTGCGCCTTTTAGTAACTAAAATAATCAATCGTTTTATTTCTCTTGTTTGTTATTGTCTGTCCTCTGTCAAAGTAGATCCATCGAATGTGTATCCATGGTACAAAGGGCTGATAATTTTTACTACTCAATGCTGTCGTTGAATCAAATAACGAAGTACTGCCGAAAAATTCCGTCTCCGGTTCCGTTTCTGTTTTTTATTGTAATCAGAAACTGTGTAAAACTAGTCCGATCAACCTGTCACTTGATTCCGATTACTCTATATTTTTGTGTGTATAACGGTATGATCGAAAGAAAATGTTGAACCTGAAACTTGCAGAACCGTCATCACCGCAGAATGCAAGAGCCATCCACCGACAACAACAACAACAACAATTCTCAACCTCAACAACAACAGTTGCCGCCACTCCGTCGCAACCGCAGCGCCGGTGCCTTCCCCGCATGTCTGCTGTCGTCACCACCCACAATCAACAACAACAACAGCCACAACAACAACAACAACATCAACAACAACAACAATGACCAGAATCGTGCGGTATCCGAACTGTCGGCCAATCAGAGGCGAGCACTCATGGCCGCTCAAGAGAGCCTGACACAGGTTTTTCTTATTTTCATGTATTTGGTAAGGTGGCGAAATTTTTTTCGAATTCCAACTCAAAATTGTTTTTACTGATAAAGAGAAACGGTACAACATGATACACCAAAAGCAAATGATTTCATTCAAACGTGGTTTTTATCTTGTTGTGTAACCCTCTAATTATGTATTGGTTCTGCAGGCGGCTCCGTCAGAACTGGTGAACGCGAGTACGTTGTTCGGACGGTCGGGTTCGATGAGCAGCACGATTCGACCCACGCGTTTGACCCACGTTCGACCCACGACACCGCCCACTACTCAACATCAACAACAACATCTCGAACTACTACAACGACAACCACTGTTGCCTACAACGACAGCCACGGTGCTCAATACCAGTGCCCCGCCGCCCGCCCTCAATCAGCCGGCCAACCACAATGCATCGGCACGATTTTCTCTACTCAAAGTTGGCGATTGCAGTTGTTGATCAATTTGGTTCTGATATGCTGGGATTCGTTCTGAATGAAGTAATAATGAGATGTGTAATGTATGATTTTTTGTTTCGTAGAAAAGTTATTATAAATAAATTTTTTAGTTGAACTTAGCACAAACGTGCGCTCAGAAAATGGTCAGGAAGATAAACTGTGACGGTATAAATGTTTGCAGCCACGAGCCCGTGCGCCGGACACGGGTCAGCTGGCCGCCTCCGCGCCGCCTTTGCAGATCTTTCAACAGCCACAGGCTCCACCTACTCTGCAGGTTGACCAATTTTAAACTAGCCAGCAAATTTTTTTATTTCGTAGCTGTGTTTTTCATTATGTAATATGTAAATATGTGTGTCGATATAAAATTAATGTGAGAATTTTTTCCGAGTATTACGTACTCTAGAGACACAAGAATATGGCACACCGAATGACTGACAACTTAGCCGCAGCGTAGTATGCCTATGAAAATCATAGAAAAACAATGTAGAATGATGGAAGAATTTGATAACATTTAAATTAGAATATTAAAAAGATAAATTGAAGAATAAAGGCATAAAAAAGTTCAGTTTCCATCGCCCGTCTCGTCCCGACTTCACGCCAACAAAGTGTCCGGTGCCAGTGCTCATACGTTCGGTGACCAGGCACCTCGACTTTGCCCAAGACATCCGTGGGCCGATGTCGAAACAAGTACCGGTGGTGGTACTGTCAGCCAGGCTGTTACTACCACGACCACAACTGGTTGGCGAAGTTTCTGTTCTCGGATTATTCAGATCATTGAAGCACGAGGACGTGCGAATGCTTTCAAAGGGAAGCAGTTTTATCTATTCAAAGAGCAATTCGAAGTTTTCTCTAAACCTCGATCAGGAAAAATTTTCTGTATAGGAATCGACATCGAAATCGTTTTTTTGATCAGCTCTTGCGGACTTGAGAGAAGAATTTTTTTATTTCTAGTTTTGTGATGGTGAGTTTGTGTGCTATTTCAGCGAGCGTGGTGACTCGTGCCCTCAGTGAACGACTGCCACGAGATGATGGCCGTCGCGTGTGCAATCAGGGCGTTGCGCAGTTTGTTAGGTTGGTTTATTTTTGGTGTCGAAGGTGATGGTCGAAACACCATAGCTTTATTTTTTTCTCCCTAAGTTAGTCAGTTTTTCTCAAGTTATACATATTCTCCCTATATAACTATTTTTTCATTGATTATGAAACAGATCCAGAAAAGTTTCTGTCTACAGTTTTTTTACTGACGCGGTTCAAGATATCGATTTCCTCTTACACGATAGTTCACTCTCTGCAGCCATCTCCTTTATCATATTTCGAACGTCTCTGTTTGCTGAAGTCTGATACGTGTCAGAAGTTTTTTTTCCGTTTCGTTCGTCTTTGACTAAGTTTTTTTTTAATGTGAAATGTGTGTTAGGGACTTGTGCTCGATACTGATGTGCTGTGAGTCTGGCGTGCTGACCTGGTCCGATCCGAGCATCACTCGTTTGTGCGAGTACAGCTATCCCACTGTAACGGTTAGTTGCTTTTTATATGGCATGATTAATTATTTCAATTTAAACCTTGTATAATTAATATTTAATCAAGTTGAATTCAAGTTAAACTTATTCCGATTTCATTTATCAGTGTCCGATTTTAGTTATCCCTGTTTTGACTATAGGACTATATATTACCAAGGAGTCGAGACAAAAAATTAAGTGTCTCTGCTTGTCTCATAAAACTAAGTAGCTGGAGAAATCAAACTTGTGTATTTTATAATTCAACGTATTTTCTCATCGTTCCGGTATGGATTTCAGCAATTGTACTCCGCTTGGCCGTGCGGCTTTCTGCGGTATGTGGCTCAGCTGTATCCGGACGTGCTGACGATGGCTGGAAGGAACATTGTCCTATCCAAGGTTGGTCAAGTTTGTTATTACGGCTGAACACACTAGCGGACGAGAAGGGGAGGGAAAAGTGGAATTCCCCTTTTGATGATTTCAAAACGTGGGCAAAAGTGTACGTAGAAGGGTTTCAATTCTTCTGCTGATTCCCCCCTTTTTGGTGGAATTCCTCTCCCTTTGGAGGATTGGCTGTGGCCAGTGGCTGAACGTTGAGCTTATATTTTCCGTTTAATAAGAGTTCAGCAAATGAATGAGGAAGCACAACTGAATGTTATTAAAAATTTTCAACTGTCGGATCTGGGATCGCCAGATAACTCCGGTATCAGACTCGATCTTGACTTACAATTTTAGTCAGCTGATGCATTTCTATTTTTAATAAATAACGCTTTCAATGACTATCTTTGACTGGTTAGACAATAAATAATTGTCTTTTTATTTGTAACGTAAGCCACAAATATTTGAGATCCGATCCGATCCGACTTTTCTATTTAGCGGCTTAATCTTCATACTTTTTTTCAACTTGACTTATTCAACTTTTTCTTGAAAAGTTGACAAAAAAGAAAGAAGAATACATAGCTAAAAAGCTACATGTTTGAGATCCGATCCGATTATCCTATTTTGCATCCTAATCCGATTTTGCAGCTTAATCCAGAGGTGGCGTCGCCGGACGGTGTGCGCGACTGCATTGACGCGTGGGAGCCGCTGTGTCCGACCCAGCTGCACAACAACAACCGACTGCGCACGTACGTGCTCGCACTCGTCGCACGCTTCGGACATACAAAGGTACGTTTGATACTCCCAGAGTGCGGTAGGTCAAAAAAGGAAAGAAGTTGTTTTTTTCGGGTAATTTAATGGGAAAATCATGAATAATCGGTGTGAATAATTATCACCTGTGAGTTTCTGTTCAGTATGTCTTAAGTTACAAATGATACAAAAAGTTTTAAGCATTTTTCTGGCTTGTTAGAGAAGGTTTGGGAAAAAAATCAAATAAGTAAAAAAACTGTCATTGTTTTATTTGACATACCCTACCCCGAGTGTGGTATATTGTAGTCACCATAAAAACAAATATTTAACTCATTTCACTTGGTTCTGCAAACTCTATTGTATTCAACAATTGCGCCGATTGTGCTGTAAATCGAGAGTCCACCCAGCCATTTGGACAACTACACTAGGACAAACAACCGCCTATATTTCAGCGGGACGGCAGCATCTGCATGTGGTATCACGACGTGCACTTTGAGTACCTGTGCCTGGCCATGCAGCTCGAGCGTGTCGATGAGCTCATTGAAAGACTTAAAGGTTTGCTATTGTGCTTTGATTTCGGCGGTTTGTTAATGTGCTATGATTTCGGCTGTTTCATACATCTTGAAACAGCGCGATGAAATCCGTTCTAATCTTTCCAAATCTATACTCTTAAAGGCAGAGTGATTTTCAATATTTCATTATTATTATTACCAATATCGTTAAGATACTTTAGCGGATGAGATGGGTCGAAAAAGTGGAACTCCCCCTTTTTTTTGATTACAAAACGTGTTTTTTTTCTTAAATGTGTAGGTGAAAAGGCTAAATTTCCGTCAATTCTCCATCTATTAGAGAAATCCCCTCCCTTTGAAGGTTTGACTCGTCCGCCAGTGAGCCAGCCATGAAATATATTTTTATAAAATATGCGCTCTTGAATGAAGGCAGTAAAGTGATTTTCAGTATAAATTTTCTTATTACCGACTCCGACTAATATCGTAAAGATAAGATTTTTTCAGATTACACCAACTACCTGATGGTCGACAAGAACGCGGGCACGATCACATTGCTGCCCCGGATGCTCTGAACGACCGACTGTTGAGTTATAGCCACTCAGGAGCATTATGAAACAAGTCCTGAAATTTAATTAATAAAATGTAAAAATATCACAAAACTTTAATTAATTATCAATGTGTCCTGGGTGAGCTTGTACATTGTCAAGGTGTGAAAACGTTGAACTCTGCTAACTGATGCATTAGTTGGCTACTGACTTGGGTGATTCTTGTTGGCGTGTGTGACCCAGTTCAGTTTTGTATTTTTGGGTTCGTATTTCGGTTCTTATTTCAATTTCAAGGTTTACATTACAAACTAACCGAAATAAACTGAAATATAGGCCTTTTTAACCATGCGTTTTTTTGGTTCTGTGTTAATCTGATGTGCTCACAGTGCTGCAGTGACTTGTTAGTTATACTTTTTGTGTATGAAGAAGGAATTCCGGCAATTTTTCGGGGGTTCTTTTGTGTTAAAATGCTGTCGGGATTCGCTCTTTTCGGGTCCTGGTAGGACCAGTTTTATATGTGTCTAGTGAAGTGAAGATATTCCATTCATTTTCAGCAGTGGTTAAGAACTATCAACGCGGTAGATTTATTTTCTTAATTGAGCTTTACTACGAGTCATTTATGTGATCTCGAGCTTTACTACGAGTCATTTATGTGATCTCTTAAGATAGTTTACTGCGTTTTTTTTCTCATCCACTTTTAGCTGCTATCAATGTGTGTATGTAAATGTAAGTGTGTCAGAAATATACCCCTGGTGCAGGAAATGCCCTATATCTACCGATTCTTACTATTTGTGTTTATTGTTTCATTATATTTGTGTGTGTCCCGACAGTTTTCTGTCTTTGTGTTTGGTACTTCGATGCAATACATTTCTTGAATGCAATACATCTCTTGATTGTTAGTAAAGTAACTCTTAAAAGTATTACCCTTGAAATTTGATTCTGTAATATTTGATTTTCTGTTTTCATCATTAATGGTAATTAATTAGTTTTTTTGTTTCTTTGTCGATCAATGTTATTCTTAGTGTCTTTTTTTCGAGGCTTTGAATTCATTTTATCGCTTATTCGTCCTGCATTTGTACGTACCAATCAATCGGGGATATATAAAATAATTGTTTCGATTATTGATATAACGTGAGTTCATATTACTAATTACAGTCGATGTCATTTTGTTGAGTGTTTGTCCGAAGTGCATATAATCCAGTTGGCTGTCGTTTCGAGCTGATTCGTGTTCAGTCAACCACACTACTACGAATTACGATATATTACACGTCTAACCGTTGCCACTAGCGGACGGGAAGGGAGGAAAAAAATTTGGTGGAATTTATTCTTTAACGTGTAGGTGAAATGGCCTGAAACCTCCGAATCCCCCCTCTTTGATCAAATTCTCCTCTCTTTGGATATATGGCTCGTCCGCCAGTGATTACACGTTTAACCGCCGTTGCCACTAGCGGACGAGAAGGGAGGAAAAAAAACAGATTCCCCCTCTGGCGGTTCCAAAACGTAGAATTTGTTCTTCAGTGTAGGTGAAATAAGAACTGAAAACTTCCTAATTCCCCCCTCTTTGAGACAAATTCCCCTCCCTTTGGAGGGTTAGCTCGTCCGCCAGTGGTCGTTGCCTACCTACCTGCAACTACGGTTTTATTAATGCGACACCCTGTAGATGATATCTTATTGGCCTTTACCATTCCTTGAATGTCGAGTTGTTAGTACACAGTGAAAAGGTTTCAAGTCACCTATCACTTGACCTACTATGGTGACATTCTTTTGTGAAACCGAACGAGACGTTTTTATCATCACGCATTTATGACTGCTGAATTGGTGCAATGATTTCCGGATTATCAATGCAATTACAGTTTTCTTTCTGCGTCAATCCAGAAGTTCGTTGGCACTTTCAATTACAGCAACCAACCACCGTAAACCCGATTGGTAAACATTCAGCTCGTAATCAACTGAATTATGTTTACCAATCGTGTTCAGATTATTGATATATTACCTTACGTAGCTTACCATACACTTGAATATCAGCAACACAATCATTGCCATATTTAGAGTTATAGGAGTTATTCTGAGTTTAGGAGTTATTCTGAGTTTGGAGTTATTCTGAGTTTTGACATTCTGACAAACTTTACAAAACATATTTGGTAAATTTGACATAATTTATGTTTCATTAAAGTTTGTTGGAATGGAATGTTCTGCACCCTTGATTGTTGGCGTGGATTTCATCAACTCTGAAATCCCGAACTTTGGAAGAAGAAATGAGTGAATAGGAGTGTTTACGTTTTGGAAACGTTTTATCTCTGTGGCATTAGATGTTTATGTCGTCGTGTTTTTATACGAGTTATTTGTTTCGATGAGGTTTGTTTTGTGCGTAAGATTACAGTTAAATCTTATTTTCGTCGTGTACCTTTATTTAATACCACCACCTCAATTCCGATTCCATGTCTACCCTACTTATTATGTAACATTTAAAGTATCTGGTTAACTTAATCGAAGTGATTAACATTTTCTATCGTAAATCTTACAATTGTCGTTTATCATCACAGATTTCTTTCATTGTGATTTCTTCATCACCCGGTTAATTTCTTTTCAAGATAGAACCTAATAAATGGCAAAGTAAACTGAAGTTTTTAATGGATTAAAATACATAACACGACGAATTATTTGATCATTTTTTCGAGACTAAAATTCTACGAATTTCGTAACGTCATGCAGTAACACAACAGTGTCAATGACTAAAATAGAAATGTCATCGATTAAACTAATAAAAAGAATCAATAGATTATTTCGGCTTGTGATATTTTATTTCAGCGTGAGCTTAGTCATATCCGTCGTTGATCGGCTGTCAGATTTTAACTTGTTAATATAATAAAACCATGTCTAACATTTTGTGAGATCTCTCAAAAACTGTCGTGCGTTATTTCTCTTGAAATTAGCCCGCGCTAGCTTTTTCACGGATGAACGGCCGCCGATTCGCGCCCGAAATATTATCGCTGGTTTTTACAGGGTGTTCAGTATTCAGGCTTCGGCACTGCATATAACATGAATCTGGAGCTTGGCAAAAAAATTCCGTCCAATCATCATTCATCAATCAATGGAGTATTGCGTAGGAGTTAATTTTTCGGTTGTTCATCAAGATAATATTACACACCTTCAGAGGTGAAAAAAAAGAAAACCCTCCCAAATGCAGGGGAATTTCGTCAAAGAGAGGAGAGTTGTCAGTTCTCAAATGCTTATACCAGAACCCCTGCTTTTTGAAAACGCCAAAGAGGGGAGAATTCCACTTTTACGCCTCCTCGTCCGCTCACTGGCGGACGAGCTAATTCCCAAAGGAAGGGGAATTTCTTTGAAGAGGGGGGGGGGGAAGTGACAGTTTTCAGGCCATTTTACCTACACTACACCTTTGTCCGCTATAGTGCCCACCCTGTACGATGAATCGGCAGTTGTCAAAAGAAAAAGAAACTGGGCTACGCTACCGGGCAGCTGCGATAAGTGAATGATTCACTAAATATATCGTATAATAGTATCGTAAGATATTGGCGTATCTATTAGCGGTCGAGAAGAGGTGGGAGTGGGAAAGGTGAAATTCCCCCTCTTTGGCGTTTTCAAAAACTAGAATTTGATCGTCAAGGTGTAGGTAAAATGACCTGAAAACTGCCAATTCCCTCCTCTTTGGCGAAATTCCCTTTCCTTTGGAAGATTGACTCGTCCGCCAGTGGTGGCGATAAGTGAATGATTCACTGAATATATAGTATAATAGTAATGTAAGATAACGGCGTAATGCAGGAATAGTAAGGAAGATGTGTAATGTGCTGATGAGTCATTAATCGGCGCATTTGAAAGATAGTCGACTTTACATCAGCAGGAGAGCAGTAATCTTGAAGATGGATTAGAAGTCATTTATAAAGGGATCACTTCAAAACTGGTCACCATTTCGCAACTTGTTATCAATGTTGCACAGTTTTTTTAATAAATATTCCAATGGAAATGATACTGCTTGATTCATTCGACCATAGTTATTCGACTATGCGAAACATAACAATTTTCGTGTTGTGACTATACTGATTGACTTCTGACCGAATGACTCTTACTAACTGACTGACAGAATGGCTGACTCACAGACTCACTGACTGACTGACTGACTGACTGACTGACTGCGACTGGCACGGTACAGACTTTTTGCCTTGGGCAGAATGGTGTCTATCGAGTGGCTGTCGAACGTGGGTATCGCTTGTTTGCTCGTTCGTCTACGTATTTACATATGTTAGGCCGAATTATTTCGATGTTTAATGACAAAATCCTTGAATGGTCAGAACATTTGAATTTTAGTTGATAAATTATTTGTTAAAATTGACAATCTGAATCTTTCTGCCTGAAACTGACAATCTGCAAACTATAATTCATGCCGAAACCCACCCCAAAATTTGAATCTGTTCCTTAGGGTGCCTTCATAGTCGGAGTTGAGTGAGTGAGTGAGTGTTGTTCCACTTTGTTCGAAACATTTCCGTAAACCCTTTCCACTTCACAATCAATTCCGAAACGTTTTCGAAATCGAAACAGGAAGAAAAAATGGAAAATGTCGAAACGAAACTGTAAAAGGTTTACAGAAAAGTTGCGAACAAAGTTGCAACTCCGACTATGAAGGCACCCTAAAGGTGTAGGTAAAACGGCCTAACTTCTACCAATTCCCCCTCTTTGGAAAGATTCCCCTCCCTTTGGTTGCATTGCAGATCAACTCGTCCGCCAGTGTTCTAGCGCATTTTGCTATTTATTCGAGCCGTAAATTTATTCCCTGTTTGTTCTATATGTTTGTTTGTAAAAAATAAACAAACTGATTGACGACTGACTACAGTCTTTCAACGTGTTGTAAATGTCCTTGGAAACATTGCTGATTATATTAATGCAGCCTGTTATAATGAATATTCACTAATTCGTGTAGTAGCCTGGCAACATTATCTGAAAATTAATGCTGTGAATTTGAATGATGTACAGTTAGATATGCACAATTCAATGTATTTTTCAGCGGCGCTTTTTTCAGCAGAATATGTAGAAGTATAGTCTAGAAAGTATTGTATAAGTATAATAAATGTAGTATAAGTATAGTAAGTATTTTATAATAATTATGTTAAGAAATTCGCTGGACTTCTTTTTTGGACGTTTGGCTGAAAATGCAACCGTACATTACCTGGGGCCATTTTTTAAGAATTACCGAATGGTAAAGGTATTGGTAAAGGTAACTTTTACCCATCAAGTTACCGAAATACACACGTAATACTTATTTCCGGTATTTCAAATACCTTTACCTTTACCATTACCGAAAATGAAGTTACCATTTCTAAAAAACGCATTCGGTAACTTGACTCATGCTGCTCCAAGTCGGATGACCTGATGTTTCGTTTAAGTTAATGCAAAATTTGTAGAGGAAAAATAATTCAAATATAAAAAAATATAAATTCCGCCGAAATATATTTGTTGCATTAGAAAACTGTTTTTACCACGCTATTTCGAAGGATTTGATTGATTATATGCTGATTTGGGTGTCTTTGTATGACGATTTCTGGATCGCTGAATAAACGGTT
>OZ038448.1:7454174-7476399 GCA_964036265.1 Daptonema setosum
TATCTGGTTCGCGAAGTTTTATGTCGCTAGATAGTTGTGGAAATTATTCTGACTGGAAATAGATGAGGTGCTTAGCGAAACAATAAAAAATAAATTAAATAGCGCATATCGGTGTATCCGAAATGAACGCTTCTTCAATTCAATAATTCAATCAATCATCAAATCACCAACCACATCAACATGCGTGCAATACCGACAGAACGTGGTATTGTAGGTGTCGTCACCGCAGTACAGCCAGTTGGTATCGGCACCATCCATTCGATGTACGTTGATCAGGGCACCGATCACCGAGAGCACACCTAACACGGACGGCAGAAACAGCATTTTCGTGTAAAAGCCCATCCACGCGAAATGCATGGCGATCTGCGGAGTCACTCACTCACTCACTCACTCACTCACTCACTCACTCACTCACTCACTCACTCACTCACTCACTCACTCACTCACTCACTCACTCACTCACTCACTCACTCACTCACTCACTCACTCACTCACTCACTCACTCACTCACTCACTCACTCACTCACTCACTCACTCACTCACTCACTCACCTTCTCGCCAAAGTAATCGCGTATCTCTTCAATGGGCTGGTATCTACACCATTGTGTTAACGATGCCCAGCTGTGCCTCAGGTACAATCGAAGGGGCCACGTGCTTGACGGAGTATCAGGCTTGCGTTTTTTCTGCCATCCGTTAATCAGTTAGTGAGTCAGTCAGTCAGCCAGCCAGTCAGTCAATCAGTCAGTCAGTCAGTGAGTCAGTCAGTGAGTCAGTGAGTCAGTGAGTCAGTGAGTCAGTCAGTCAGTGAGTCAATCAGTCAGTCAGTCAGTCAGTCGTTCTATTAATTAACTAGTCAGTCAGTCTGTCAATAAGTATTTGCTGATTAATCAGTCAGTCAGTTATTCAGTCAGTTATTCTGTCAATCATTCAAGTTGTCTCAGTCATCTAGTCCATCATTTAGTCAGTCATTGAGTCAGCCAACTTGTTCATAGGCAGTGACAGCACAATCGTGAACCGGGTAGAAATGTGTGTAAGCCTCGTTGTCGGTTAAATACTAAAACAGCTTTTCATACGGGGACCCAACAACAATATAACTAACAACAACAACCACAACATCAACAACAACAACAACAACAACAACAGCAACAACAACGACAACAACAACAACAACAACAACAACAACAACAACAACAACAACAACAACAACAACAACAACAACAACAACAACAACAACAACAACAACAACAACAACAACAACAACAACAACAACAACAAAAACAACAACAACCGACATCAAAGTTGATGCTCTTCGTTACCGAGTCTGCCCAACCACCACGTTTCGTTCGTTTTCGACCAAAATTCAGCCCAAATTTTTTCGATTGTCTTGGCTCTTGCACTTCAATTCTCACACTCTTTATAAACTGGGTCGTCAGAAAGTTCCTCATTGCAGGCGAAAACACATGTTCATCGTAGATAAACGTGCGACTCTGAGTGAGTGAGTGAGTGAGTGAGTGAATGAGTGAGTGAGTGTTGAAATGAAGATGTTATACTATACCTGCGCCATGTTGAATGTGTGCTTGAACCACTCTTGTCTCTGCACCCTGTATTCTGGCTGTAAGTCCAGCCAACGAGACAGAGGGGACCAATGAATACAGCGACGTATCAAATTTGGTTTAGGTGTTGGTAGATCACATTCAACAAAGGGTAGATGCACGTGCTGAAATGGTCTGAAACTGACTGGATATCTGACTGACTGACTGACTGACTGACTGACTGACTGACTGTCTTACTTACTGGCTTACGGTTGCTGTATTTTGAATAGTTGCCAAACCTCAACTTCTGCTTGTTTCAACAGTAGTTTGAACGGAGTGTGGATCTTAAGAAATACTTCTTCTCCAACTACTTCCTCGTCGATTTCAAGACCAGCATCTCTAAGTTTTGCTTCGAAACGACGTCTGCATGATTCAGTCAGTCAATAAGTCAGTCAGTCAATCAGTCAGTAGTCAGTCAGTCAGTTAGTCAGTCAGTCAGTCAATCAGTCAGTCAGTTAGTCAGTCAGTCAGTCAGTCAGTCAGTCAGTCAGTCAGTCAGTCAGTCAGTCAGTCAGTCAGTCAGTCAGTCAGTCAGTCAGTGAGTCAGTCAGTCAGTCAGTCAGTCAGTCAGTCAGTCAGTCAGTCAGTCAGTCAGTCGGTCAGTCAGTCAGTCAGTCACTGAATTAAACCTGTATTGATCACGGAGGGCATCTTTCTTAGAATTCACGCCATCGGGTGTAAAGTACCGATATACCAGAACCAGATCGATCCGGTTTATACCATCATTCATTCGAGCCGAGGATGGGACGTTACGGTTCTCCAATACTGTGTGATTGAGTGAGTGAGTGAGTGAGTGAGTGAGTGAGTGAGTGAGTGAGTGAGTGAGTGAGTGAGTGAGTGAGTGAGTGAGTGAGTGAGTGAGTGAGTGAGTGAGTGGTGAGTGAGTGAGTGAGTGAGTGAGTGAGTGAGTGAGTGAGTGAGTGAGTGAGTGAGTGAGTGAGTGAGTGAGTGAGTGAGTGAGTGAGTGAGTGAGTGAGTGAGTGAGTGAGTGAGTGAGTGAGTGAGTGATCGAATGCTAACCGGGGGGTTCGCCCAGGCCTGGGAGTGAAATTGGTTTATGTAAACCATTCCTCGTTTTGCCGTTCATTTGTTCTTGTGGATTCGGAGTCATGAGTTTTCAAGAGCCATCTAATATATTTACATAAACGGAGTAGTTCGTAATTGAAACTTCAGTATTGTTCAATACTACACTGACTAAAAGTTTCGCTAATCCAGCCAGAGTAGTTCAACTTATATCAATGTGTACTGTCATATTAGTTTTTTTTATATTAGTTTTCCTTAGTTAAGGTGATAGATATTTTAAAAATAAATGTGTGTTCTTAATTTCAGTTGCTCTCTTATTAATTTTGTTTTCCAGCGGAAATAATTTTGATCACAATTTTAGCAACGTTTGAATTAAATTTTTGAAAAAAACAGTTGAAACAATGAGTATCATGGATTCGAAAACTACCAGAATATACCGAAAATAGTAGTATAAAACTTGAAGTTTTTATGGCGACACCAAAATACTCAATTAGTCCGAAGGTAGCATGTTATAACACTATATCACTATATTTTTTCATACAGGTTTCAGACTAATTTCCAGTACTTGCTGCGCTCGTACTATACACAACATCAAACATCGGAAAAACCTACCTTCGTATTTACGGAGTTTTGGACGTCTCTATATAACACATGTGCTAAAACTGGCTGTTTTTTTTCGTTCGCGCCGGTCTTTTAATCATGAGTATGTATTTGTTGTATGTGTAAACTGTATGTAGTTTTTTAATTATTTAAAAAAAAACAAATTTTTTTTCTACGAATTTTTTTTGTAAAAGCTGACAGAATATTCACGGATATTTCGGTTTATTCAGTTTCACAGGAAGCCCGGGCGCAACTGAAACGACGAGTTTAACGTTTTATTCTTTGGTAACTCTCGTCGGTATACATTTTTCATACAAATGTGATTAGACAGTTATAATGTTCCGTTCGTTTTTTACCGTTACTATGGTTATTTTGAAATCGTGAAACTTTCTGTAGTTTTCACACGTACTCCGATTTATTGGTAAGAAATATTACTTAGTTCGAAACTTTGTAATGCGATGATCTTTTATGACCGTTCGGGAAATTTGGGGTTAAACGTTCAATTTATGTTAATCAACATGTAGAACAATCTTGATAGTATTTTTGAATAAAAACGTGCTTTATTAGAAAGTTAGTTTCTTGCAGTAGTCTAACTAAACCAAATATTTCAAATTTCAACGCATTCATCACAATACTCTGTACTGAACGCAAGACACGAGACACATTTATTGTAATAAAGAGTGCAGCCGAAAAACAATTACATTTAATACGTAGTATAAATGCAAAATAATTATGACAAATATAAACAGACACAATCACCGTGGGGGAATATACAGAATACGAAACTCAAAGTATTTTGATAGGTTGAGAATCTTGTTGGCGTTTTCTTGGCTCCCGAATTTTAAAAGTCTGCAAAATTATTCTAGTAATTCTAGTCAAATTATTATTCACCTGTAAATTGCACGTTCTTATCAGAACAAGATCCACCCACCTAACATAAAACCAGTTTGATGTTGAGCTATGTAGAAGACACTTCTCAGTAGTTTTATAATATTTTTCCTCTATTCTGAGCTTAATGGTAAAATAATCAGAAAAGGTTTGTGCCATGATTTATGGTGAACTCGAAATGGCCATCAAACTTGGTCAATTCTTAATGTATAGCCGATTACCAACCATCTTCATGAGCAACGATTCGATGAAGTCAACTACATATGTGAATCACCTCAAATCCTGTTCATGGTTTTGGGTTTTGACTTTTGATTTTGCCCACAATAAATCAGAAAAGGCTATAGCTCTTTCGTTATAAAGAAAAAACAGTTCAGAAAGGTTGGCGATTTGTTCTTTAATCAACACACTTGGATTGGTGGTACGTTAACATGGGATGTCAACGCAACCACGACATTAATGTGGCAGTACTGTAGTATGGAATAGAGTTCAGCGATGTAAAGTGTAAGGGGCCTTGATAGTCAAAGTTGCAACTTTTTTCGGAACTTTTCTGTAAACCGTTTCCACGTCACAATTGATTCCGAACTGTTTTCGAAATCAAAACAGGAAGAAAAAAAGGAAAGGTTTGAACGAAACATGGAAAATGTTTACAGAAAAGTTTCGAAAAAAATGCTTGCAACTCCGACTATGAAGATCACAAATTATGGTCATAATCACTGGCGGACGAGCTAATCCTCTAAAGGGAGGGGAATTTTCGTCAGAGAGGCTGAAATGCGGTTGTTTTATGTACACCTTAATGAACAAACTCTCCTCTTCGAAACCGCCAAAGAGTGAGGAATTCCATCTTTCCCTCATCTTCTCGTCCGCTAGTGGTCATATAACTGAGGTTCGAATATTCGCGACAGTTTTCCAGGACATTGTCGGGACAGTTTTAAATTTCAAGCACGCACATTTTTTTTTTTTTTATTGTAACATTTTTGCCAGGCATATTAAAATCAAATTTTCAGTTTAAATTGTGTGGCAAGAGTTTTCATAAAAAAAACCGTGAATTTTTTGCATTTGTCGCGATGTATTCGAACCTCAGTTATAATAATGTTTCATTGTTTTCTAGGTTCACCAAAACCCGCCCCGCTCACGATTGCGACTCTGATCACGGCACGTGCCGAATCGTGATGGCGACTGTGGACGACTGCCACCGAATCGTGACTGGTCACGGTCAATGTCACGTTTTATACGATCCAGATACGGTGACACGGCACGACGGACGTGGTCACGAATCTCCGACGATGACTGCCGCAGGTACAGGCTGCTTTTGTCCGAACCGGAGCCGGTGGACGTGTTTGAGTCCTGACGACTGGTCTGACGATTCATGGTGTACTTTGGGTATGTTTTAGTTTGGGTAGGTTGTACTTGAGGAGGTTATACTTCGGGTATGTTATACTTCGTGTATGTTATACTTCGGGAATGTTGTACTTCGGGTATGTTGTACTTGAGGATGTTATACTTTGGGAATGTTGTACTCTGAGTATACAATACTGGTGGTAATTATATTATGCAGTTAATGATAGTCGTTAGACGAAGTAACCAGTGTTGAGTGAATCTGTCATTGGTTTTGCCTGAAGAAAAATAATGAAAAAGTACACGGTTACTGCGAATTTTAAAGGAAGTTTCAGCCAATAAAATTACACACGGGAATCGGCAGTAACATATAACGAATAACTAAAAAATTATTTCATGTATAATTTTTTTTTATCGATTTAATGTGATAATAATGTTCCAAATGACATCTCAACAGGTAATAATAATCGAACTCTAGAAAAGATCTCTCAATAAAATCTAACTGAAAATATTTTTTACAGACAAGGAAGGTTGGCAACTTTTATTTACAGCCAATAATGCGATACCATTGATAACGGCTTTTATATTTGTATTTTGGGGTTTTTTCTCTCCAATCGAATGGTTGTTGGCCCCAAGCGTGGGTTTTCGGTCAAATGATATGATACCGAGCTTTTTGCCGTGCGTACATTGAAAAAGACTGACTGACTCACTGATTGCTCAAACAAATAAATACGACCGTAAAACATGGAAATATAAAAGCAATGTAACCATGATTTACGAATAGAAATGTTTTTACAAAAAACTGTTCGTGGTAAGATTGGATTCCTAATAAATACATGTGATGGAGATGGATGAAATATTGATTTACATTTACGAGTCAATGCTATTTAAAAATTTTATTTTTGGGTCAGGTTTTTGTTTTTGTGTTGCTGTGTCATGGCACTGCAAAAAGACTTGTAAAACAACGATTTACAAGCCTACAAGAATACAGTCATTGAGTGAGTCAACATTATTATTTTTCTCATTTATTATTGACAAATTTCATCAAAAACAGATTCACGAATATATTTTCAAATGCAATGATTGAATTTCAACAACAAGATACACGATCACACGTTTAACTCAGAGTAAATCATATTTGAGTCCGATTTGTCAAAAGCACACGTTTTGAAATAAATGTTGTGAATGAAAGTGTTCCTCAAATATTGACTAACGTGATTGGGTTTGTGGTACTACAAAATCATTTTAGTAAAACAAAGAAACATTAAAAGCTTATATAAATATTTGACTTTGCCCATCAACGCCCTTGAAAGCACCGTTTTTCTAACTATGGGAAATATTTAACGATGCCATTTTACAATTTATCTTGAGGTGGGTGATGTATGTATGTTTGAACGTATACAAAATGTGAATCACCAATAAAAATGTGTTCCTTAATTACTGGTCTTGAATCAAAATATGTATAATGTGTGTGGCAAGAGTTTTATAAAAAAACCGTGAATTTGTCGCATTTGTCGCGAAATATTCGAACCTCAGTTATATATTGTGGTTCTTATGATGAACATTATATTGGCAAATAAAACGAACGCTCATAATCTGACACTGACCTGCGTAAGAGTACATACATACAAAGTCAAAACAGTTATTTTTTATACAGATCCTAAACGGTTGTACTTCTTATCATGACAAACGTCCATAAAGAATTCCAGTTAAATTCTTGAAATTATTATAAAATATTTACTATACATATAAAATAATTGCTAGACTGTACTTTTACATTTTCTGCTGAAAAAGCACCACAGAAAAAATCCGTTGATTTGTGCATATCTAACTGTACATAATCCAAATTCAAAGCATTCATTTTCAGATAATGTTGCCAGGCTACTAAACGAATTAGTGAATATTCATTATAACAGGCTGCATTAATGTAATCAGCAATGTTTCCAAGGACATTTACAACACGTTGAAAGACTGTAGTCAGTCGTCAATCAGTTTGTTTATTTTCTTCAAACAAACATATAGAACAAACAGTGAATAAATTTACGCCTCTAATAAATAGCAAAATACGCTTGAACAAACAGTGGGAATGTTTTCGGCATGAATTAGAGTTTGCAGATTGTCAGTTTCAGGCAGAAAGATTCAGGTTGTCAATTTTAACAGATAATTTATCGACTAAAGTTCGAATATTGTAAACAATCAAGAAGGATTTCGTAATTATACATGGAAATAATTCGGCTAAACATAAATATGCACGTAGCACAAAATGAACGAACGAGCAAACAACCGATACTCACGTTCGACAGCCACTCGATAGACACCAATTCTGCCCAAAGCAAAAAGTTTGTACCGTGCCAGTCGCAGTCAGTCAGTGAGTCAGTGAGTCAGTCAGTCAGTGAGTCAGTCAGTCAGTAAGACGGTCATTCTGTCAGTAAGTCAATCAGTTTATTCACAACACGAAAATTGTTATATATATTGGCATCGTCGAATAACAATGGTCGAATGAGTCAAGCAATAGAATGTGAATCAAGCTATATAATTGGCACTGAAAGGGTGGGAATAGTGGAATTCACCCTCTTTGGCGTTTTGAAAAAGTAGAATTTGTTCCCTAAGGTGTAGGTAAAATGGCCTGAAAACCTCCGATTCCCCCCTCTCTGAAGAAATTCCCCTCCATTTGGAAGATTATCTCGCCGCCAGTGACCGTTGGGATGAAAAAGACAATGCATTTTTGATAGCAAGTTGCAAAATGGTAATCAGTTTTTTTAAAGCGATTGTGTATAATATCCTTCCCTTTATAAATGACTTCTAATCCATCTTCAAGATTACTGCTCTCCTGCTGATGTAAAGTCGACTATCTTTCAAATGCGCCGATTAATGACTCATCAGCACATTACACATCTTCCATACTATTCCTGCATTACGCCGTTATCTTACATTACTATTATACGATATATTCAGTGAATCATTCACTTTTCGCAACCACTGGCGGACGAGTCAATCTTCCAAGGAAGGGGAATTTTGTCAAAGAGGAGGGAATTGGCAGTTTTCAGGTCATTTTACCTACACCTTGAGGATAAAATTCTAGTTTTTGAAAACGCCAAAGAGGGGGAATTTCACCTTTCCCACTCCCACCTCTTCTCGACCGCTAATAGATACGCCAATATCTTACGATACTATTATACGATATATTTAGTGAATCATTCACTTATCGCAGCTGCCCGGTAGCGTAGCCCAGTTTCTTTTGACAACTGCCGATTCATCGTACAGGGTGGGCACTATAGCGGACAAAGGTGTAGTGTAGGTAAAATGGCCTGAAAACTGTCACTTCCCCCCCCCCCTCTTCAAAGAAATTCCCCTTCCTTTGGGAATTAGCTCGTCTGCCAGTGAGCGGACGAGGAGGCGAAAAAGTGGAATTCTCCCGGTTCCGGTATAAGCATTTGAGAACTGACAACTCTCCTCTCTTTGACGATATTCCCCTGCATTTGGGAGGGCTTTCTTTTTTTCACCACTGAGGGTGTGTAAAAGTATCTTGATGAACAACCGAAAAATTAACTCCTACGCAATACTCCATTGATTGATGAATGATTATTGGACAGATTTTTTTGCCAAACTCCAGATTCATGTTATGCAGTAACGAAGCCATAATATTGAACGAACACCCTGTAAAAACCAGCGATAATATATCGGGCGCGAATCGACAACCGTTCATCCGTGAAAAAGCCAGCGCGGGCTAATTTCCTGAGAAATAACGCACAACAGTTTTTGAGAGATCTCACCAACTGAAGGTCGACCAACAAAGACGGATATGACTAAGCTCACGCTGAAATCATGTATCAAATGCCGCAATTTTATCTATGGATTTTTTTATTACACTAAACTACATAGTTTTATCAATGATATTTCTCATTTAGTAATTGACATTGTCGTGTTACTGCATGACGTTACGAAATTGGTAGGTTTTTTAGTCTCGAAAAAGTGATCAAATAATTCGGTACGAAATTGGTAGGTTTTTTAGTCTCGAAACAGTGATCAAATAATTTAATGTATTTTAATCCATTAAAAACTGCAGTTTACTTTGCCATTTATTAGGTTCTATCTTGGAAGGAAATTAACCGGGTGATGAAGAAATCACAATGAAAGAAATCTGTGATGATAAACGACAATTGTAAGATTTACGATAGAAAATGTTAATCACTTCGATTACCAGATACTTTAAAATATGTTACACAATTAGGGTAGACATAGAACTGAGGTGACGCTTTCAAAGTTACACGCCAAAAATAAGATTTGCTATAATCTTACGCACAAAACACAAACACTCATCGAAACAAATAACTCGTATAAAAACACGACGACATAAACATCTAATGCCTGGGGCCACAGAGATAAAACGTTTCCAAAACGTAAACACTCCTATTCACTCATTTCTTCTGCCAAAGTTCGGGATTTCAGAGTTGATGAAATCCACGCCAACAATCAAGGGTGCAGAACATTCCATTCCAACAAACTTTAATGAAAGATAAATAATCTTAAATAAAATATTAATTATGTCAAATTTACAAAATATTTTCTGTTAAAGTTTGTCAGAACGTCAAAACTCAGAATAACTCCTATAACTCTAAATATGGCAATGATTGCTGATATTCAAGTGTATGGTAAGGTAAGACATCAATAATCTGAACACGATTGGGAAACACAATTCAGTTGATTACGAGCAATGTAGATGTTTTCCAATCGGGTTTACGGTGGTTGGTTGCACTGGCGGACGAGCCAAACCTCCAAAGGGAGGGGAATCTTCCCAAAGAGGAGGGAATGGGCAAAAATTATGGCCTTTTGCCTACACCTTAGGGAACAAACTCTACTTTTTGAAACCACCAAAGAGGGGGAATTCCACTTTTCCCTCCCCTTCTCGTCCGCTAGTGGTTGGTTGCTGTAATTGAAAGTGCCAACAAACTTCCGAATTTTGACGCAGAAAGAAAACTGTAATTGCATTGATAATCCGGAAATCATTGAACCAATTCAGCAGTCATAAATGCGTGAAGATAAAAAAGTCTCGTTCGGTTTCACAAAAGATTGAAGAATGTCACCATTGTCGGTCGAGTGATAGGTGACTTGAAACCTTTTCACTGTGGACCAACAACTCGTCATTCAAGGAATGGTAAAGGCCAATAAGATAACATCTACAGGGTGTCAAAATAATAAAACCGCCGTTGCAGGTAAGTAGGCAACGACCACTGGCGGACGAGCGAGCTAACCCTCCAAAGGGAGGGGAATTTGTCTCAAAGAGGGGGGAACTCGGGAGTTTTCAGGTCATTTCACCTACACTGAAGAACAAATTTTACGTTTTTTTACCGTCAGAGGGGGAATTCCACTTTTCCCTCCCTTCTCGTCCGCTAGTGGCAACGAAACGACGGTTAGACGTGTAATATATTGTAATTCGTAGTAGGGTGGTTGACTGAACTCGATACGTTCGAAACGACAACCAACTGGATTATATGCACTTCGGACAAACACTCAACAAAATGACATCGACTGTAATCAGTAATATGAACACACGTTATATCAATAATCGAAACAATTATTTTATATATCCCCGACCGATTGGTACGTACAAATGCAAGATGAATAAGCGATAAAATGAATTCAAAGCCTCAAAAAACCATTTACAATAATATTAATTGACGAAGAAACAAAACAAAAAATAATCAATTGCCATTAATGATTAAAACAGAAAATCAAATATTACAGAATCCGATAAGGAAATTACTGTTAAGAGTTACTAACAAACGAGAAATGTATTGCATCGAAGTACCGAAACACAAAGACAGAAAACTGTCGGGACACACACAAATAGAATGAAACAATAAACACAAGTATAGTAAGAATCGGTAGGTATAGGGCATCTCCTGCTCCACGGGTATATTTCTGACACACTTACATACACACATTGAAAGCAGCAGAGTGGATGAGAAAAATAACGCAGTAAGTTATCCTAAGAGATCACATAAATGACTCGTAGTAAAGCTCAATTAAGTTAAATCTGCCGCGTTGATAGTTCTCAACCACTGCCGAAAATGAATGGAATATCTTCACTTCACTAGACACATATAAAACTGGTCCTACCAGGACCCGAAAAGAGCGAATCCCGACAGCGTTTTAACACAAAAGAACCCCAAAAACATTTATCGGAATTCCTTCTTCATACACAAAAAGTATAACTAACAAGTCACTGCAGCACTGCGAGCACATCAGATTAACGCAGAACCAACAAAAACGCATGGTTAAAAGGCCTATATTTCAGTTCATTTCGGCCAGTGAGTAAACCTTGAAATGCGAACCGAAATACAAACTAAAAAAACTGAACTGAGTCACACACACCAACAAGAATCACGAAGTCAGTAGCCAACTAATGCATCAGTTAGCAGAGTTCAACGTTTTCACACCTTGACAATGTACAAGCTCACCCAGGACACATTGATAATTAATCGTATAATCGAAGTTAGCAAGATAACAATCAGTTATAATTTTACTCTTTGAAGTTTTTTACTTAAAGTTTTGTGATATTTTTACATTTTATTAATTAAATTTCAGGGCTTGTTTCATAATGCTCCTGAGTGGCTATAACTCAACAGTCGGTCGTTCAGAGCATCCGGGGCAGCAATGTGATCGTGCCCGCGTTCTTGTCGACCATCAGGTAGTTGGTGTAATCTGAAAAAATCTTATCTGTACGCAGAGGTGGGCCGCAGGGGGGGGTAGGGGGGGTTTACCCCCCCCACTTTTCAGGGTCGGCGGGTAGCCTACCCCCTCCCCCCTAGACAAAAATTTAGGTCGCCTACCCCCTCCCCCCCCCTACTCGAAATTTTTGAGAAAATCGGCCTCAAAACCTCGATTTTGAGGCTCATTTTTCAAAATTTTCTGGCTGTAAGAATTTTTTTTCGAAGAAACACGTTTTCTGGGTTAATTTTCTTGGTTAAAACCTGAAAAAACCGGTATATGTGATGTTTATACCATATAATAGAGGATTTTTTAGCAAAAACAAGCAAAAAACAAGCGTTTTATGCGAAAAATTTTTTTTTCTACCCCCCCCTACCCGACCTTACCCCCCCCCCCACTTTTCGGACAGGTCGGGTAAAATGGGATTTTCTGTCGGCTACCCCCCCCACCCCCTGCAAAGTGCCAAAAAACCCGGCCCACCCCTGTCTGTACGATATTAGTCGGAGTCGGTAATAAGAAAATTTATACTGAAAATCACTTTACTGCCTTCATTCAAGAGCGCATATTTTATAAAAATATATTTCATGGCTGGCTCACTGGCGGACGAGTCAAACCTTTAAAGGGAGGGGATTTCTCTAATAGATGGAGAATTGACGGAAATTTAGCCTTTTCACCTACACATTTAAGAAAAAAAAACACGTTTTGTAATCGCCAAAAAAGGGGAGTTTAACTTTTTCGACCCATCTCATCCGCTAAAGTATCTTAACGATATTGGTAATAATAATGAAATATTGAAAATCACTCTGCCTTTAAGAGTATAGATTTGGAAAGATTAGAACGGATTTCATCGCACTGTTTCAAGATGTATGAAACAGCCGAAATCAAAGCACAATGGCAAACCTTTAAGTCTTTCAATGAGCTCATCGACACGCTCGAGCTGCATGGCCAGGCACAGATACTCGAAGTGCACGTCGTGATACCACATGCAGATGCTGCCGTCCGGCTGAAATATAGGCGGTTGTTTGTCCTATTGTATTTGTCCAATTGGTCGTTGTCCAAATGGCTGGGTGGACTCTCGACTCACAGCCCAATCGGCGCAATTGTTGAGTACATTCGTTTTCAGAACAAGTGAAATGAATAAAATTTTTGTTTTGATGGCGACTACAAAATACCACACTCGGGGTAGGGTATGTCAAATAAAACAATGAGGACAGTTTTTTTTACTTATTTGATTTTTTTCCCAAACCTTCTCTAACAAGCCAGAAAAATGCTTAAAACTTTTTGTATCATTTGTTGTAACTAAGACATACTGAACAGAAACTCACAGGTCCAAACACCAATTATTCGTGATCATTCCATTAAATTACCCAAAAATAATATTTTTTTTCTTGTTTTTTATTTATTTGACATACCGCACTCTGGGAGTATAAACGTACATTTGTATGTCCGAAGCGTGCGATAAGTGCGAGCACGTACGTACGCAGTCGGTTGTTGTTGTGCAGCTGCGTCGGACACAGCGGCTCCCACGCGTCAATGCAGTCGCGCACACCATCCGGCGACGCCACCTCTGGATTAAGCTGCAAAATAAGATAATCGGATCTCAAACATCTATGGCTTACGTTACAAATAAAAAGACTAATAATTTGTCTGACCAGTCAAAATTGAACACGTATTCATTAAAAATAGAAATACATCGTCGTCTGATTAAAATCGTAAGCCAGGCAAAGTCTGATACCGCAGCTATCTGGCGATCCCAAAAGATGAGCATTTTTAATCAGCATTCAGTTGTGATTCCGTTCCGCACAGAACACTGAACTCTTATTGAACGACAAATATAAGCTAACGATCGGTCGTAACAACAAACATGACCAACCTTGGATAGGACAATGTTCCTTCCAGCCATCGTCAGCACGTCCGGATACAGCTGAGCCACATAGCGCAGAAAGCCGCACGGCCAGGCAGAGTACAATTGCTGAAATACATACCGGAAGATGAGAAAATACGTTGAAATAGGAAATACGTTGAAATAGGAAATACACAAAGTTGGAATTCTTCAGCTAATTAGTCATGAGACAAGCAGAGACACTTATTTTTTGTCTCGATTTCTTGGTTACGACAAGGTTAAGTTTAACTTCAAGAACAAGTGAAAAAGATTGATTATTAATTATTCAAGATTTGAAATAATTAATCATACCATATAACGAGCAACTAACCGTAACAGTCGGATAACTGTACTCGCACAGACGAGTGATGCTCGGATCGGACCAGGTCAGCACGCCAGACTCACAGCACATCAGTATCGAGCACAAGTCCCTAACACACATTTCACATTATAAAAAACTTAGTCAAAGACGAACGAAACGGGAAAAAAACTTCTGACACGTATCAGAGTTCAGCAAACAGAGACGTTCGAAATATGTCGCCTGTTTAGTCTAGTGCGTAAGCGAAAACCGGCGGTCCTAAGTTCGAAAACCGCCAGTCCTAAGACACAGATCAGCCTGACGCGTTGCTCTGGGATTTCTGCGATTGCCCGTCAGTTTATTCAACTCTCTGTCCACAACGAAAACACCATTCTGATACGGTATTAGTGTGCCTTACTTATGACTTCAGTTAATGAAATGATGAAAGAGATGGCTGCAGAGAGTGAACTATCGTGTAAGAGGAAATCGATATCTTGAACCGCGTCAGTAAAAAAACTGTAGACAGAAACTTTTCTGGATCTGTTTCATAATCAATGAAAAAATAGTTATATAGGGAGAATATGTATAACTTGAGAAAAACTGACTAACTTAGGGAGAAAAAAATAAAGCTATGGTGTTTCGACCATCACCTTCGACACCAAAAATAAACCAACCTAACGAACTGCGCCACGCCCTGGTTGCACACGCGACGGCCATCGTCTCTTGGCAGTCGTTCGCTGAGGGCACGAGTCACAACGCTCGCTGAAATAGCACACAAAATCACCATCACAAAACTTTAAATAAAAAAAATCTTCAAGTCCTCAAGAGCTACTCAAAAAACTATTTCGATGTCGGTATCTATGCTGAAAATTTTTCCTGATCGAGGTTTAGAGAAAACTTCGCATTGCTCTTTGAATAGAGAAAACTGCTTCCCTTTGAAGCATTCGCACATCCTCATGCTTCAATGATCTGAATAACCAGAGACACTAGCGGACGAGCTAATCCTCCGAAGGGAGGGAAATCTCATCAAAGAGAAGGAATTGCCAGTTTTCAGGTCATTTTACCTACATCTTGAGGAACAAATTATACTTTTGGAAAACGCCAAAGAGGGAGGAGTTCTTCTTTTCGTTCTTTCTCGTCCGCTAGTGACCAGAGAACACAAACTATGCCAACCAGATGTGGTCGTGATGGTAACAGCCTGGCTGACAGTACCGCCACCGGTACTTGGTTCGACATCGGCCCACGGATGTCTTGGGCAGAGTCGAGGTGCCTGGTCACCGAACGTATGAGCGCTGGCACCGGACACTTTGTTGGCGTGAAGTCGGGACGAGACGGGCGACGGAAACTGAACTTATTCATGTTTTTCTTCTTCTTCTTAAATTTATCTTTTTAAAACTCAAGTTTTAATGCTATCAAATTCTTCCATCATTCTACATTGTTTTTCTCTTATTTTCATAGGCATACTACGCTGCGGCTGAGTTGTCAGTCATTCGGTGTGCCATATTCTTGTGTCTCTAGAGTGCTTAATACTCGAAAAAAAATGCTCACGTTAATTTTATATCGACACACATATTTACATACTATACTTCCTACAGAATGAAAAAAACAGCTACTAATTAATAAAACTTGCTGGCTATTTTAAAATTTGTCAACCTGCAGAGTAGGTGGAGCCTGCGGCTGTTGAAAGATCTGCAAAGGCGGCGCGGAGGCGGCCAGCTGACCAGTGTCCGGCGCACGGGCTCGTGGCTGCAAACATTTATACTGTCACAGTTTATCTTCCTGACCATTTTCTGAGCGCACGTTTGTGCCAAGTTCAACTAATATATTTATTTATAATAACTTTTCTATACGAAACAAAAAATCATACATTACACATCTCGATCTCATTACTGCTTCATTTTCATTCAGAACGAATCCCAGCATATCAGAACCAAATTGATCAACAACTGCAATCGCAATTACTGGCGGACGAGCTAAATCCCCAAAGGGAGGGGAATTTCGTCAAAGAGGGGGAAATCAGCAGTTTTCAGGTCATTTTACCTATACCTTAGGGAACAAATTTTACTTTTTAAAACAGCCAAAGAGGGGGGAATTCCACTTTTCCCTCCCCTTCTCGTCCGCTAGTGATCGCAATCGCCAACTTTGAGTAGAGAAAATCGTGCCGATGCATTGTGGTTGGCCGGCTGATTGAGGGCGGGCGGCGGGGCACTGGTATTGAGCACCGTGGCTGTCGTTGTAGGCAACAGTGGTTGTCGTTGTAGTAGTTCGAGATGTTGTTGTTGATGTTGAGTAGTGGGCGGTGTCGTGGGTCGAACGTGGGTCAAACGCGTGGGTCGAATCGTGCTGCTCGTCGAACCCGACCGTCCGAACAACGTACTCGCGCTCACCAGTTCTGACGGAGCCGCCTGCAGAACCAATACATAATTAGAGGGTTACACAACAAGATGAAAACCACGTTTGAAAGAAATCATTTGCTTTTGGTGTATCATGTTGTACCGTTCCTCTTTATCAGTAAAAACAATTTTGAGTTGGAATTCGAAAAAAAATTCGCCACCTTACCAAACACATGAAAATAAGAAAAACCTGTGTCAGGCTCTCTTCAGCGGCCATGAGTGCTCGCCTCTGATTGGCCGACAGTTCGGATACCGCACGATTCTGGTCATTGTTGCTGTTGTTGTTGTTGTTGTTGTTGTGGCTGTTCTTGTTGTTGATTGTGGGTGGTGACGACAGCAGACATGCGGGGAAGGCACCGGCGCTGCGGTTGCGACGGAGTGGCGGCAACTGTTGTTGTTGAGGTTGAGAATTGTTGTTGTTGTTGTCGGTGGATGGCTCTTGCATGCTGCGGTGATGACGGTTCTGCAAGTTTCAGGTTCAACATTTTTTTCGATCATACCGTTATACACACAAAAATATAGAGTAATCGGAATCAAGTGACAGGTTGATCGGACTAGTTTTACACAGTTTTTGATTACAATAAAAAACAGACGGAACCGGAGACGGCATTTTTCGGCAGTACTTTGTTATTTGATTCAACGACAGCATTGAGTAGTAAAAATTATCAGCCCTTTGTACCATGGATACACATTCGATGGATCTACTTTGACAGACAATAACTCGGAACAAATAAAGAGATAAAATAAAACGAGGATTAAGTATTTTTGAAGTTACTAAAAGGCGGAATGGACGCATTTTTTGTCTAGTCTATTTCACCTGTCTAGTCTAGTGCGTAGGGCGCCTGTCTCGTAAACCGGCGGTCCTAAGTTAGAAACCCGACTTGAGACAAAGATCTGGGGAAAAGTGGAATTTCTCCCCCGTCTTTGACGTTTTCAAAAAGTAGAATTTGTTCCCTAAGCTGTTGATTTCCCTCTTTTTGACAAAATTCCCCTCCCTAATGAAGATTAGCTCGTCCGCCAGTGCCTCGATTAATTTACAATAAACCCACCTTGATTGGCGGACAAGCTGATCTTCCAACTTCCAAAGCGGGTGGGATTGACTGTTTTCAGGCCACACCTACACCTTCTACCTACACCTTAGGAAACAAAATTCTACTTTTTGAAAACGTCAAAGATGGGGGGGAATTCCAATTTTCCCACCCCTTCTCGTCCGCCACTAGTGCTCACCTTATTGATGCTACTAATGCTATGCGAGTTGGGGTTGAGCTCACTGGCGTCGGTGTGCCCCTCACTGTAGGTAGGCCATTCTATTTTACCTACACTTCAGGAAAAAATTCTACTTTTTTAAAACGCCAAAGAGAGGGGAAAATCGACATTTCCAGCCCTTCTCGTCCGCTAGTGCCACGACGAATTTCAATAAACTCACCTTAATGATGCTACTGATACTGTGAGAGTTAAGGTTGAGTTCACTGGCGTCGGTGTGCCCCTCACTGTAGGCCATTCTATTCTACCTAAACCTTAAGAAACAAATTCTACTTTTTTGAAAACACCAAAGAGGGGGGAAATTCGACATTTCCACTCCTTCTCGTCCGCTAGAACCACGACGAATTTCAATAAACTCACCTTATTGATGCTACTAATGCTGTGCGAATTGGGGTTGAGCTCACTGACGTCGGTGTGTCCCTCACTGTAGGCCATTCTATTCTACCCACACTTCAGGTAACAAATTCTACTTTTTGAAAACGTCAAAGAGGGGGAATTCCAATTTTCCCATTCGCTCACCTTATTGATGCTACTAATGCTATGCGAGTTGGGGTTGAGCTCACTGGCATCGGTGTGTCCCTCACTGTGGACGGATCGACTGCTGCTCGAATGGGCCAGTGCGTGACTCGTGCTCGATGTGGTGGTCGTTGTATTGGCCGCGTCTGCGGCACCACCATTTTGTTGCTGCTGCTGATTGGCTGGTACTGACGAGTTGATGCGAGCCTTCAAGTATTGATTCAAACTTTCAAATTCGTTTTTTTGCACGAACTTTTAAAATCGATATGCGGACAATTCATTTTGAACAAAAAATCTTAACAAACCAGAAAATGGCTTCAACCCTGAGTGAAACTCCTTGACGAACATTCAATTTTGAAACGATATGAAACATTTCAGCACAATTGTTTTTTTTTCTAAGAGACTCGCCTAGAGCGACTAGCTCCCTGTTTTTTTTTCTTCTAACCCGAATGCGTCGTTTCTTGAAGTAGTAGTTGTCGAGTTTGCTCACCGCCAACTCGGCGTCGTCGCACGTTACAAACGAAATCGTGCTGAAAATTACGGTGACATCAGAAAATATGTTATGACTAATAAAATACTAATTATAATCGAAACTTTTTTCAAACAATGAAAATAGTGTCACGGTGGGTGAGAGGTGACACAGTTTCAGTCTAATAAAGTGTGACAAGGCCTAATAAAGTGTGACAAGACAAGGCCTAATAAAGTGTGCCATTGAATGAATTAATGAAAAAAGCACATTCTAATAGTGTGTGTGTGACTGCTGGTGACAAAAAATATAAAGTGTCACAGATAAAACAGTCCAATAGAGTGTTACTCAGTCTCATAGTGTGACACGGGCTATAGCTATTAATATGTGACACAGTCTAATAAAGTGTGACCAACGCTCTGGTATGGTTACGCATGAGCTTGATGGCGGCCACAGCACCGACGCGTGTCACACTTTCGGCCAGCACCTTCAGTGATGCCTCCGTCACATCAGCGCTCACCGGAAGATTCTGTAAGTCAATCATTTTTTCAAGTTCTATTACTTCAATTCAATCACTGAATGTTATCTGACAAGCATTTATTAATTGTTGAATGAGTGATGATCCGGATACAAAGTAGAATGAGAGAAGAAATGAATTATTATATAGAGGAGATGCCAATGCCAACAAATTAAAGAATAGGTTGATCGGAAAAGTTTCAAAAATTAAAGTTACATAAGCAGGGGTGGGCCGGGTTTTTTGGCGTTTTGCAAGGGGTGGAGGGGGTAGCCGACAGAAAATCACATTTTACCCGACCTGTCCGAAAAGTGGGGGGGAGGGGGGGGGGGGGGGTAGAAAAAAAATTCGCATAAAACGCTTGTTTTTTTGCTTGTTTTTGCTAAAAAAATCTTCTATTATAAGGTATAAACATCACATATACCGGTTTTTTTCAGGTTTTAACCAAGAAAATTAACCCAGAAAACGTGTTTCTTCGAAAAAAAATTCTCACAGCCAGAAAATTTTGAAAAATGAGCCTCAAAATCGAGGTTTTGAGGCTGACTTTCTCAAAAATTCCGAGTAGGGGGGGGGAGGGGGTAGGCGACCTAAATTTTTGTCTAGGGGGGAGGGGTAGGCTACCCGCCGACCCTGAAAAGTGGGGGGGGGGGTAAACCTTTACAGCGTTTTGAAGCCTGCTGAATTGTATCAGAAACTTATCTGAAAACTGACAGGTTGAGTGGCGCGTAGCGCTAAAATTTCAGCGTTTTGAAGCCTGCTGATTTGTATTAGAAACGTATCTAAAAACTGACAGGCTGAGTGGCACGTTGCGCCAAAATTTCAGCGCTTTGAAGCCTGCTGATTTGTATTAGAAACTTATCAGAGCCGAAATTTCTGCGTTTTGAAGCCTGCTGATTTGTATTAGAAACTTATCAGAAAACTGACAGGTTGAGCGCGCGCAGCGCCAAACTTTCAGCGTTTTGAAGCCTGCTGATTTGTATCAGAAAAGTATCTAAAAACTGACATGCTGAGTGGCGCGTAGCGCCAAAATTTCAGCGTTTTGAAGCCTGCTGATTTGTATAAGATTTAGAAAAGTATCTGAAAACTGACAGGCTGAGTGGCGCGTTGCGCCAAAATTTCAGCGCGTTGAAGCCTGCTGATTTGTTTTAGAAAACTTATTGGAACCGAAATTTCTGCGTTTTGAAGCCTGCTGTTTTGTATTAGAAACGTATCTGAAAACTAAAAAAGGCTGATCGGCGCGTAGCGCCAAAATTTCAGCGTTTTGAAGCCTGCTGATTTGTATTAGAAACAGTGGTGGGCAGCGAATTTGGCCAAAATGGCGTTACGGTCATACACTTTTTCAAAAATCGGTCTTACGGTCAGGCACCCTCCCGGGTTTCGATTTTGGGGGGGGGCATGACGGTCAACATTAAATGAAGTCTAATTTTTTACTCAAAAACATCAGTAATGGCTTGAAATAATGACCGAAATTTCGGCATTTTGAAAGTCGCTGATTTGTATAAGAAACTTAACAGAAAATTGACAGACTGAAAGCGCGCGGCGCCGAAATTTTGGCATTTTGAAGCCCGCTGATTTGTATTAGAAACATATCTGAAACCTGACAGGCTGATTGGCGCGTAGCGCTGATTTTTTTGCATTTTGAAGCCCGTTGATTAGTATTAGAAACGTATCTGAAAACTGACAGGCTGAGTGGCGCACAGCGTCAAGACTTAAGCATTTTTAAGTCCGCCGATTTGTATAAGAAACATATCTGAGCATTTTTAAGTCCGCCGATTTGTATAAGAAACATATCTGAAAACTGACAGGCTGACTGGCGCGCAGCGCCGAAATTTTGGCATTTGAAGCGCGCTGATTTGTATTAGAAACATATCTGGAAACTGACAGGTTGACTGGCGCGCAGCGCCGAAATTTTGGCATTTTGAAGCCCGCTGATTTGTATTAGAAACTTATTTGAAACCTGACAAACTGAGTGGCGCGTAGCGCCGAAATTTTGGCATTCGAAGCGCGCTGATTTGTATTAGAAACATATCTGAAAACTGACAGGCTGAGTGGCGCACAGCGTCGAAACTCAAGCATTTTGAAGCCCGCTGATTCGTATAGGAAACATATCTGAAACCTGCCAGGCTGACTGGCGCGCAGCGCCGGAATTTTAACATTTGAAGTGCGCTGATTTGTATCAGAAACATATCTGAAAACTGGCAGGCTGAGTGGTGCACAGCTCCGAAATCTTAGCATCTGAAGCACGTTGATTAGTATTGGAAACATAGCTGAAAATTGACAGGCTGAGTGGCGCCCAGCGCCGAAATTTTTGCTTTTTGAAGCCCGCAGATTTGTATCAGAAAGGTCTGAAAACTGACAAGTTGAGTGCACAGCGTCGAAACTTCTGCATTTAGCCCACTGATTTGTATTAGAAACGTATCTAGTGGCGCGCAGTGTTGGTTGATAATACAGTACTGAGTATATCATCCAGCACCATACATCAATCATCGTATCGTGCATCGAATCGGTCCAACGAACACTGATTTTAAAACTTGAAACGTTTTCGACCAATTTTTGGTCAATTTTTTCAAAATTTGAAACGTTATTAATTAATTTTTGAAAAAAATTGAAACTTGAAACGTTTTCGACCAATTTTTGGTCGTTTTTTAGGCGATTTCGTGTAATTTTAGGTCATTTTGACAGTAAATTCTCTCAAGATTTGACCGTTACGGTCAATGGGTCAATTCTGAAAATCTCTCTTACGG
>OZ038448.1:7476599-7491353 GCA_964036265.1 Daptonema setosum
GTCACTTTTATTATCAATTACCGGGCTGGGCTGCAGGCATTCATGTGTCAATCAGTCACTGACTGACTGACTGACTGACTGACTGACTGACTGACTGACTGACTGACTCACTCACTCACTCACTCCATTCATGTGTCAATCAGTCACTGACTGACTGACTGACTGACTGACTGACTGACTGACTGACTGACTGACTCACTCACTCACTCACTCACTCACTCACTCACTCACTCATTCCCTCGCTGACACCTTTAATTAGTGGACATAACTTTGCCGTTGGCGTATCATGATACTGTATCATACAAGCAAAAGGAGGACAGAGAAATCGGAGGGGAAACTCACCGTCAAGTGGCAGGAAAACCCGTTATTTTGAATTGATATTTTTACTGATATGAGCATCTCAAAAATTATAATCCCAAATGTTCATCATTGAGTAAGGAAAGTAAGTATGTAAATGATCCGCCAAAAAGGCTAGCTCACCACCACTGGTGGACGAGCTTATCCTCCAAAGGGAAGGGAATTTCGTTAAAGAGGGGGAATCAGCAGGAAGAAAGCCATTTGACCTACACCTTAGGGAACAAATTCCACTTCTTGAAACCGCCAAAGAAGGGGAATTCTACATTTCCCACCCCTTCTCGTCCGCTAGTGGTCACCACAGTGCTATCAGTAAGATGACTCTTTCCTAAACCATATAAGATGCTATCAACATCCCTGATGGGTCATCCCTATACCATGTGATATCCCTGATAGCTTGACCCCCGCACCTGAAAATTTTCATGATCCCATATTTCGCCCAGCGATCAGACCCTATAATTTCCCAATCAACATTTATGTATGTGCAACAGGGCATTTTGTATGCGAACACTTAGCCATGACTGAGCCTTTTAGGGTGCTGATTTATGTCCCCCTTATATCCCCACTGAAATAGACCTCCGGTTATTGTTGGTTATAAGGTGGTGGTGGGTTATCCCGGGTTTATGGGCGCTTGAGAAAGCAGAAATCATGGTACAGCTAATCCGAGGTGAAATGGGGAATCTATTTAGCCGCAGGATGCTAAGAACCGGTCAATCAGTATTGGCGACCGAATATGCTTATTAATGCGAGATTATACCAGTCAGTTGATCAGTCCCTCAGTTTGCCGTTATTTTATCTATCTTTCATTCAGTTGTTGAACTCACTTCCCTCGCTGATGTATGGTAATTTTCTACTTCTAGTCAGGCAACTAGCAAACATCCGTTCACACCTATGTACATACTTGGTTTAACAAACCTATATTATAAACAAACAGTCAGTTATTAAGCTAGTTACTAATACGGTGTTTATCCTTATTTCGTTTACTGCTCACTTGTAAACACGTGTTAATCCCCAATATACCAATATTAGCATTACACTCGATTACTATATCCTGCCCACCCACCACCACTCTTATAGTCGATTAATTCGATACTGTCACCACAGTGGCTTAGTACAACTACAAGCCCCGTATAGTAGTAGCCACTTATCGGGTATTGTGTAAACACACACTCAATATCAAATCGGTGACACCCTCTTCACACTGTCCGCAACAATACCATTTACTGTAAGCAATCCCATTTACAGCGCGCAGCCAGCTTGTTTACACGTGACGAGTAAGCAAGTGCTGCACTGTAAACGGGCATTATCTGCCGTACAGGGTGTTTGGTAAATGATGCATGATATCTAAAACGATCCACTGAGTCACCAACGGCATCCTGATGAGTGGTTGCATGATCCATGGAAGGAATCGTTGAATTCTTGACTGATAGGAGAACACTGGCGGGGCGAGTCAATCCTCCAAAGAGAGGGGAATTTTACCAAAGAGGGGGGATTGACAGACTTTAGGGTTATTACCTACCTCTTCAGGAACAATTTTTACTTTTTGAAATGTCCAAAGAGGGGGAATTCTACTTTTCCCTCCCTTTCTCGTCTGCTAATGTGACAGAATAACTTACTTGCTGAGTCACTAATCAGGTGGTGAACTAGTCGATCAGTTAGCCTGAGGAACTGGTTCACCAAATAGTTGTCCAACTGATTAGCTGAATTATTGAGGAAGTTTTCGATACATGTACGGTCGTGATAACTGCAAACTGACTTATTAGATTTTAGTAAACTAATAAATACTTGTATCGCCCACTGGCGGACGAGAAAGGGTGGGAAAAGTGGAATTCCCCCCTCTTAGGCATTTACAAAAACTGTAATTCGTTCCCTAAGGTGTAGGTAAAATGGCGTGAAAACTGCCAATCCCCCCCTTTTGACGAAATTCCCCTGCCTTCGGAGGTTTGGCTCGTCCGCCAGTGGTATCGCCCCTATCCAACCACCCTGTACATGTTCCAAGACAGTGTCTCAGCTACTTGCTACTTACCCAAATCCCACCCACTCGAGCCAGATTCAGTGACTGGTTCAGTGGTGGATGAATAATGGTGAAAAAAATTATAGGGCGAAAAAATTCGCACAAACTTCAAATTAACAACGATTTTACAAATTAGAAAAGATCCTGAGGTTTTTATCAGATTCATTTATTTTTGTAAAAATTTTCCCACCGCCACTGGATATCGATGATCGGTATTTACATTACGGTCTATTGTCCAATGACTGTCACACAAGTGTTGCAAGCTGACACCTGTCTTTGCATATATGGTGAGTGAATGGCCGTTGTCTGTCATTGAGTCTGTCATACCACTCACTTTTGTCTGTCAGTCTGTCAATCGCACACTCACTGATCTCGCACAAATATCACATTACGCTGATGGCTTACTGTAATGGCCAATGGTACTGAGGCTTTGTCCAGTCTGGTGGTCATTGTTGCAGTTGCAGTAATGAAAGCACATTTGTGCAAGTTTGCAGTAAATATGCTGCTGGTTCAGGTAAACATTGTCAATTAAATAGAAATATCGTATGTGTGATATGTATGTAGCTACCTCCATTTCTCTCTTTTTATTAACATGTATGTGACCGTGTCAAGTCGTAGAACTCGGTCTCACTTCGGTCTCTAATCAGACGGAACCCGTTATAAACCATTTCATGGATGACAAGTAGAATTCGATCAATTGATAAGTGACACGTAAATTAGTGAACCTCAACCTTCGATTATAAACCCAACAACTACAATCTTTCAATCACTAGCGGACAAGCCAAATCTCCAAAGGGAGAGGAATTCCGTCAAAGAGGAAGGAATCGGCAGTTTTCAAGCCTATACCTTAGGGAACAATTTATACTTTTTGAAACTGCCAAAGAGGGGGAATTCCACTTTTCCCACGCCTTCTCGTTCACTAGTGAACCCAACAATTACAATCTTTCAATACAATACTGCGACCACTTCACTTTCCCACACTACCGTAACCCGATGCTTACACAACCACTGTATGTGTCGTCATTAAATATTTACCCAAATGCAATTCAGAGCTGCTGCTTACATTCCGAGTGATTGGTCATTGATTCGTCTTAATCAATAAAGCGCCCCATGGGCATGGCTAAGACTATTATTCATCTTCAGATTTAGGATTGTCGCGAATTGGATATCACCAAACCGTGAACCTATACGAAAGTATTTATGAAAGATATTCAGTGAGGTAGACTGATACTTAGTCTCATCATACGTGTTGAAATGGTGTATCCGTTCAGTGTATTTCCAAAAGATATTAAATATTATCTACCTTTTCCCCGCCACTAAAGTCTGAGATTGTTTTGGATGCTCCATCGAGCTTATTTAATGTGCTTACCGATGGTCCTCACGATTGATAACCCGCTGGTATGGTAATTCTATGAGGACAGCCTTTTGAGGTTCGTTTCAGGGTTTAGGGTAGCCTTTAAAAAAGGTGCGTAATTCATTGGCCACTTTCACTTAATTCTGTCCGACCAGCAAAACAATAATAATAGCACCCGGCGGGTGGTGGCAGTCTTTATTGGATGAGGCAATATGACGCTACTGTGAGTGAGTGAGTGAGTGAGTGAGTGAGTGAGTGAGTGAGTGAGTGAGTGAGTGAGTGAGTGAGTGAGTGAGTGAGTGAGTGAGTGAGTGAGTGAGTGAGTGAGTGAGTGAGTGAGTGAGTGAGTGAGTGAGTGAGTGAGTGAGTGAGTGAGTGAGTGAGTGAGAGTGAGTCAAACAGTGAATGACTTAGTTGAGTGAGTTAGTGAGTGCACTGGCGGACGAGCTAATCCTCCAAAGGGTGGGGAGTTTCGTCAAAGAGGGGGGAATCGAAAGTTTACAGATCCTTTTTACCTATACCTTAGGGAACAAATTCGACTTTTTGGAATTGCCAAAGAGGGGGGAATTCCACTTTTCCCACCCCTTCTCGTCCGCTAGTGAGCGAGTGACCGAGTCAAACAGTGAATGACTTATTTGAGTAGTGTAGTGTGTGTGTCGGCGAATATTAGCCAAACCAAATTTCAAACGAAAAATAGGTATGTATGTAAGTTAAGACAAACAGGTCACATAGTCTATAGCTAAGGTCTAAGTTATATTTGCTTCACCCCTCCCTCCCTCTAATATGTATCATGTTGCATGGAGCACGCGCGGCTGCATGCAACCCCCTCACCCCTCCGCAATGAGCGCATGCATAAAAGCAGTACGATAAGCTCCGCCCCCTCCGGATGAATCGGTCGACCCCGATATCTGCCCGTACTAGTTGTTGTTATGCTACCACATTTTAGCATCGGGCTGTCTGCCGTTTAGTGCTGCTCCTAGTTGGCTGTTGCCATTTGGTTTGGATGCTACTAATCATTTGGTACTACTCCTAGTTCAGTACTGTTTTAGTCTAGTGTTATTCCTAGTTTAAACGTGTTAATGGAAATAGGACACTAATAAGCTGATGCTAGGTTTTAATTACTTTGCTTGCTATAATTTTTTCTGAACTATGTTTTATAAAACATTAGCTTGTGCAGTCACGAACTCTATAATGCTCTACCGTTCAGGTGCTACCAGTTTCCTATACCCAAGTATTGATCAATTTCAGTCTGGTTGTTGTGTGGTGAAATTTAAACATCCCATAAACACAGCCTGGAACGGGTGAAAAAATTATTGCACCCATTTGTTTTGTGAACTCTAGTTTTCATGACATCTAACTAAATTTTGTTCACCGATTGTGTTCGAAGTTTACTGTTTTACTTCGTCCATTTCACCGTGTTTGTTTGATTCAACTGACAGCTTATTTACAGAACAAGCAGTCTTAATCATCACCTACCCGTCACAGCATATCTTCAACTACACTACCGAGCACTATATAAGCTCGGTTCAACTGAACTCAACTTGCACAATATGCCGTACCGTACAGAGCTGAAACGTCCCGACCTGAAGGGTAAGTATGCTGTATTTTATACCAATTGTTTTACGTGAAAAGTTTTGGATTTCTTTATTTTTTGTGTTTATGCATATAAATCGAATTCATATAAAAAAATTCCTGCAGGTCAATTTCCCTGCAGCGTGTGTGGCAAAGTATTCTGCCACAGCAGTTCGTTGTCTCGCCATCGCATGCAAGCTCACTTCAAGAGCTACCAATGCGTGCTCTGCACCCAGGAGATTGCCAGTAAGTTCTGTTTTTAAACTTTTTCTATTTTTATTTTAACTTTTTTTATTTTTATTTTAACTATTGAAATTTTTTGTATATTCATCTTTTTTACATTTTTGCTTTTTCCATATGAGCCTAGAAAATAAATGAAGACGACACCCAATGAGTAGAAAAAACTGAAAATCGCAGGCTTAAAGTCAGTTTCCTTTAGTTTCCACATTGTAGACAAATTGATGATAATTTGAGTGGACGCCTGATTTTACTGGCCAGTTTAATGTTGTCTGCCTTTTTTGATGGAAAGTCTGTGTTTAGCGCCATTTTAGTACGGGAAACAGTTCGTTTCAGTTCTAATTTAGTATAAAGTAGGTGTGTTTGTCGTATTTATTAGTTGCCTCCATTGTATGACCAACAACAGCCCACGTTTTGACAACTTTCATTAGCTGACTGACTAGTCATCAATTGGTTTACGAGGTTTGAGTATGTTCCATTTGTTCGATGATTCATTCACTGACAGGATGCTGACCGGTTTTGTGTCACGTTTTGAGAATAAATATTAAAGTTTGCTTGTAAGTAAGTGTAGTTCTCGAATCATCAGCGCATTTCAGTTTGGGCATATATTCTGCTGAAAATGTATGGTGTCTCCTTACCCCCGAAACATAAATAACCTATCACACAATTAATCACTTCACACTCATTTCTCGTTTTCAAGTTGAACAAACCTCAATTATGCTTTCGAAGAATTCCAATCCCCAAACCACAAATCACCTAATCCCACCCTAATATAGCTTGGATATGCGTTATTACACGGCACGCGCCCGCACGCTGGACAGACCCTGACCTGCTTTACACAGATCGTTGCATACGGTAGTGCGTGTTGCAAAGGCCACTATGCGTTGCACGAACGCGCGTGCGTGCTGTAAATAGCCGCTTTCCGCAAGTCACCTTGTTGCAGCAGCCGTAAGTAGCATCCATCAAGGTTATGAGTACGTTGTAGCGGGTGATAACAATTCAACATGGTTATTTATTGGGATTACATGAATTTTCGCGCAAACTTTGGTTAGAAGTATTTCCAGCAGACTCAAATGACAGTCTGACTGCTTCAAATATGGAACACACAAATTATAGTCGGACACCATCACCCTGTCAGTTTGAGGTGCACGCGTACACGTTCCAAAGCCTCATCGCTCCGCAACAAGTAACAACGTTACCGAGTTTCGCTACAGCTGCTCGTAACTCTTATATGGTGATCGACAGTCACATATTCGGGCGGGATTTGACAGAGCCGCGCGCATAGAGGAATTACGCGAGGGTTATGCGCTTTGCGTTGCAACATTGGCGAGTTCGCACGCGTAACGCACACAGCAACGCGTTGCATGTCATTTAGCATGTTTGACACGCGCGTGTGTACATAGAGTGCATCAACATGCGTAATGGTGCGCTGCAGTGTACACGCTTCCAATCTGCTAGCCGCTCGTACCTGCCCGCTGCTGCTGCCCGCAACCCAGGGTGGTCACACAATTCTGCGCAACATCAAGCAATGAGAGTACTTTCATGTCATGTATGAATTCAGCATCCACTGAATAAATTGGCACTCTGTAAAGTGCTGGTGGGCTCGCATGCAAGCTGAGCTATTGACACAGATTTGGTTGTTGCGCTGCTGGCCGCGATCGAGTCGTCGGGTGTTGCGCAACAGCAGCGGATGTGCAACAGCCCGATGTTGTTGTTGTTGCTGCGCTGAATAGCAGCTTGACCTGGTGCGAGTGAATACGCTGTTGCGCTTGCTGAAGACGACGGGCGTTTTGAGGCGGGTGTTACGCCGTGTTACGCTTATTCGTTTATGTGGTCGTGTTGCAGCGTACGATTTGTATGTGCAACCCCGATTGCACCAGGTGCAGCATTATCCATATGGAAAGATCTCCGTTTACACGTGTCGCGTAACACCGCGCTACTTTAGATTTTTTTGGGCTTTACAACACCAGCGCAACGTGCAACGCTGACACGCGAGTGCAATTAGTTTTTTTGTGTTTGACGACTTTTGTTATGATGGTGCTGCAACGTGTGAAGTACAGGACAATGCGTTGCGTAATAATACTCGTTTTGGTTGCAGTTGTGTGACATTGACATTGACATTGATGAGCTCGTGGTTGGGGATAATCTTATGTTGTGGGTGGGCTACAGATATGACTACACGTACACCTGATATAGAATCAATCAAAAACTACATTCTTGATTAGTTTTCTAACATACTAATCAACAATGCAAACGCTCATTCACAAACACAAGTAATCACAGTAGCCAATTGACCGTAACGAATGATCAATAAGAAATGAGTGATCAATTGCCGGTTAGGTCAATGACCGTCACATAATCCGAGTCCGGGCTGAATTGATGCTATCTTGTTGTGCCTCCTCACTATCCAAAGCCATGATACTCATGAATAGTACGTTAAGAACAAATACAAATGCATTAACTATCCACTTATCCATCACAGTTACTCGTTCAAATTAGCTTCTTCCCATATTAACCGTGATGATCAACTGGTTTATTCATTCGCTCATCACCCCACGATGTTTATCTACCAAAACTCCTCCGACTGCCTGTAAGCAGGATGTGTACCTCTGTGAGCAGCTACGTCCCTCCATCTGTCAGCTAACCGAGCACCTGATCTTACACGATCGGTCGGTCGGCCTTGGAAATCTTGCCAGTACGACCGACGATGGCTTGTGTGAGAGTAACGACCTGTGCTCTAGACCTGCCAGCTTACATGTCCTGACGTTAGCATCCATATTTCCTTGATCATCTTATAGACGATGCCTCGACGACGCATCCCCCGTCGCAGCCACATGCTTATGTTTTTCTCGCATGTTCACACATGAAGAAGCCTATGTGCATACCTGTGCAGTCAGCCGTGGCAGCTCTTACCGCTGGTCAGGGATCCTTTATTTGACTCATCAACGCCAATCATGTGCTGGATTGACTTGGCTTGGACGTATCGTCAACATTAGAATAGCCGAAATAATTAGAGCTTGAAGGGCGAGCCATCATGCACGCTCAACACGAGTTGTTGCATTGCATGAGTTAAGCCCAACCCTCCATAGCCTTTAACATCTCGCATGCGCATCATCTTATCTCGATATATCCACCGAGATCCCTTTTATATAAAGCCAAGGTCGCGCTTCACCAACGTAGCCTGGCAGCGCAGCATCACCGCTACTGGCTACCGACTACATACTTGCAGCCACAAGCACACAAATTAGTAGTTATACTAATACACACTTGCGTTGGTCGGGGGTAGTAATCAAGCACTGCGGTAGGTGGTGATGTGATTGAGATAACGGTCAATGCTAAGTGCACATCACAGGGTGTCCGGTTTTATGGTTGCTTGCTCGTTTGTATTTTCACGTTTTCATAAATGTCGGTGAATGAAAAGCTCACTCATATCGTGGAACATGAAACTAGTCTGTGCAATAATTGTATGCTATATCATTACCAACCACCCTGTACTAATCGTTGTAATTACCCGACGTTAAGTCTGATATGTCTGTCTTCAACGTGAAGGTTGATCAACCGCTGCCAAGTTTAGCTGATTTATTTATGTGTAGTGTAGAGCTTTAGTAAGTTCAACCTTCACAATCTGTTACCAAATGTGGTCGTCACATGTTTCAATCAACAGCTTCAACAATATACATACATGTCTTTTCAACCTGAACTCACAATCGTTGCAACCAAGTACATAGCACGGGATGCTACACGTCTCGAGGGATTAGCATTATACGAGAGCAGTCTCGACTCGCAAGTTGACGGTGTACGGGATGAACATCCTCCCATAATTATCCGATCCAGACTACTATTCCCGGATTGACCTTCAACGTCGAAGCCGCTTTCCTTTTTAGCCTCTCAGAAGTAAACGAAGAAGACACCGACACGCGGTCTATAAATGGCGTTTTAGCTGCGACGGCGCTGTTGATGTTGATGCCAAAGAGTAAGACACCCCATGGGACAATAGCGATCAACATGATCACCATTACGCATTATCGTATTGTATGTTGATGAGTCGGGGAAAGTGAAGGCTATAAATTAAATTGATACCCCCTCTCGGCCACCCAGCGAACAACGGACCGCTTTTTAAATTCAATTTCAATAATAATTCAGTGTGTCGTTGTGTGGATGTTGATATTCCCACGGGGTGTATCATCTCCATAACAGAGTAATGTCGCATAAGATGATGGGTGATGGTCGGTATTTAGCTCATCCTTCTTGTTTTTCGTATCCGAGCGGCATTTCATTAAAGGATGTTGGTTTACCGCTGGGGAAAAGAAATGGAAAATGATCGCATTGCTGCTAGTTAACCAACCTTGGATCACCTACATCACAGTCGGCTTTTACCCACTAAACCTAAATACGAAGCCTTCATTCAATTACCATAACCAGCCAGGGGTTGTAAATGGTGGTTCGGCTAAACACCAATGTTCCACTTACCGTAATCCGTGGCACAAAAGGTAACGTGATGTCAAGTGTTGCTTTTGGACGAGTGGCGGCACTCGGGTCTTTAAGGTGTACCGATGGGATGAGCATTCGGGCCTGTTGACTGCTGCCTCGTTGATCACACCTATTTATCAATAATACATGATGAAACATCACCACCATCATCGATACAATAACGATGCATGATTGATGCAGTTGGATGGGGTAGGCGGCAGAGGATGTATGTCAAGGGCTTTATCTCCTTTTTAGATGCACTGAATAAACATGCACCACCCTAATGGCTGGATACAAAGGTGGATATATGCGTTTAGTGTATGCAAAATGGTAAATGAATGTACCTGCCATTAGAATCAGGCGGTGTCATCAAGCACTGAAAAGCGGAAGTGCTTGATAACAGCAGTAAAGCACTCGCATTGTTAACGCTTACGGCTTTGTTTATGTAGCTGCATCGGAAGTCATCACCTATTATCATGCAATTTAGCTGGCTGCACCGCCACGTGTGTTTTGTGATATCAATGGTGCTATAACCCCGATATGATAATGGACGGGTGTTGATGTTGTTGAATGCTGCCTGCTTGTTCAACAAATAGCCACTTCCGGTTGAAAAATTCGGACTTAGGTACTATGATTTCTGGTCGACGACTCTAGACGACGAAGATACCATCACCCTGTAGTGGACGTTTCTTGCATGCAACACTAGCCGTAAAATCAATGGCATAACCTGACGTTGATTTGGCCGGCAGCTATTTACAGTGCCATCCTCACTGAATACAGTAATACGTTGTAACTGTTGCAAAGATGAGCATGATAAGCATCAACCTGAAGCATGGCTGACCGACTGTAAATGGACCGTGCCTTTATGATCGGTACCTGGTCTTTCAAGTGGCTTGACATGCGTCATTTGATTACTGATCACAGTGGTCAATTTACGATTATTGCATGACTGAAGATGAGTGAGAGATGTTTGGTAAGTGTGCCGCTGATAAGCATGTGATGTAATGTTCTGAGTTTGTACTCAGTATGGATGCCGACTCTGCCAATCCTTATCCAAGCGTGATGCTCACGTCCGATGGATTCGAGCTGGCGCCTACCCTGGCACAAAGCTAGCTTTCACCTTCGACCTCAGAACAAAGTGGACTCACCTTGACCGATGCACCCGTGCAGCCCCTTTTGTTAAGGCAAAGTACCGTCACCCATGTCGGCCGCCAACCTTCCATTCACTGATAATGAGGTGCAACGAAAGCCGGTGGCTTGTGCTCGGTATCACGATGGTCAAAGCTGAAGGTAGCCCGTTCACAAAAGGTTGCATTAAGGTAGAATGCTGTGATCACCCATTTGCTTGATGATAGCGGCTAATCATCAATGGAACACCCCATTATGAATCACCACATGCTGTGGGGCTTCGTGTTGACAATGCGGCGCCAACTTCTGAATGTCTGGAATCTTATGTAGACCGGAGCTTCTTGGGGTTCGTGGAATTTGGTAATTAACGGAAACTGTGAGTGTGTGACATATGACATTTCGCTTATGTTACATGCACTATGGATGGTAAGCAACATAAATTAAGATTCAAAAGAGCACATCTGTGTTTCTTCAATCTGTGTTCATTACTATCGCCTATGTCATATCAAACTAAAATTTTGTGGGGCAATTTTATTGTAATGTGGGCCATCAAATCACCGGACAATGAGTTTCCTCATTCATAGTTGCAGTGGCTGGCAGCAATATAGCCAAGTGCTAATTCAAGGTCTGGTCTTTATGCCCTCATCTCGCATAGGTGATTCGGATTCGGGCTCATCTGCCATGCATGATCGGACATCGGCTATCACCGATCAGTGATACTCAAAATCACGGATGATTAAAATTTGAAAATAAGAAAGTTTTTGTTGTCTTGAAGGTTTCTATAATGGATTTCTCGCAATATGCATGTTCTGGGTGTGAGAAAGTGATAATCCCCTTTGTTTGGGAAAGATTTCTCATTGAGTGTGCTGCTCATCCGCATGTTGATCAACGATGAGCATACATTATATGGTGATTTCCAGCGCGATTATCATGAGCCAAGTGACGCTGCGCATGAAATTATTTATCAGAATTATTGGTTTGACCCACACTCACCCTGCCTCCCCCTCATTTAGTGACCAGCTCCAGCGCTCCGATTTGAGAGTGACTAACTCAACCCTCCAAAATCCACATTACGGAATTTATTAAATGGGATTTATTGGATTCGATGCATTTCAATAGGTCATGTTGCTCCCACATTAATATGGGATTAGAATTACGGACAATAACTATGGGATGCTCTGGCAACTGGTGACAGCTCTATAGCTCTTGTAGTGCAGGGTTGTGTTTAGTGAATGGTTGGTTGACTGGTTGATTGTACCCATTGTGCGTCACTGACTGACTGACTGACTGACCGACCCAACTGTTATTCATCACCATTTCATTAACTGGCTAATAATAAAGCCGGTCTCATTTCGTATGCGCGTGAGAAAAGAGCATGAATGCTACATACATATATTAGAAAAGCAGGGGTGTGACGGAATTTTTATGTGTGATTCAAATGTGTTTAATTTTTTCATGGTTAACTGATGATCTTGACGTAAGCCGTATGATTCATGGCATTGGTTATTTAGTTTACGGTAACCGTCATACGTGCTTGGGAAACTAATTATAAATGGTGTCAACACAGTAACGCTGATTTCATGTAGGGTTACGGTAGCCATCATTGTTGCATAGAAATTATATTAAGGAATCGCCAGCAACGAATCACTGAAAGCTAATTACACGAATTAATATTCTACTGGGTTACGGTATACCACAATGGTGCATGCAAGCCTGATTACCAAATACACATGAATCGAGTGAATCGTGCTGAGAATAGAATGCATCTTAGAGATGTGCAACAGTTAGCACTTACATAGCCATTCGCGTTGTTGTAGTCGCCCATTATTCAATTCCACGACTGAGTTGCGGATAAAGAACTGGGCGAAATCCAGTGATCCAAGGATTTGAGGATAGAAGCTAAGCTCTCAACATTGTGCAACTTGATATAAATAGACACAACATGGAGAATTTCTAGATACTTGAAAAATTCCTAACATGATGAACTTCCCCGATCCGCCAAGGAAGGTAGAGGTAGTCATGCATGATTATATGCTTGATAGCACAATAGGTGGCTGATGCTACAGGTAGGATATATAAGGGCTTCCATCGGGGTCATCCCATTCATTCGCGCTTTTGTTCTTGATCCACCACACCTTGGCCCTCCCCCTCCTTCCATGGAGCTGCGCTGAGTCATGCACTGAAACGCAAATCATAAATGAGCAATGGCTTTTTACCCATTGTATTGTACTGGGCATTGATTGATTGATTCGACTGATTAATGCGACCACCGTATAATAATAAAACGGATTATAAAAATTATGAAGCACTATACATCGGGACAAAACGGAGCAGTGTGAAGACTTTTGTTATGGGCTATGAGAGTGTGCTCGTTAACCTGTTTGTACGCCATTGTGATTGGCTGCAACAATGGGTAATAATAAGTGATTAACGATTGGGTGGGCGAACCAGTGGCTGTCGTTGCAAAAATGCAATAAACACAGTTTTTGCATCTTCGTTATGGTTCGTCTATTACTGATATCCGTTTTTGTACAGAGAGACTGACCCAGACACACACAAGTAAAGTGGAAAGAGCAAGAAAAAATACAGAACACAAAAACTGAAGTAAAATTTAGAATTGGCTATCAGAACTCGGGTGGTCGACGTCCATATGAAACATTACAATGTGTAGCACTGAAATGTTATAATAACATTGATTTGTAACAGTTTCCCGATATGTTTCAGGCAACGAAACACTGCGTTCGCACATGTTCCGTACACATCAGATCAGTCGGATGTTCATGTGCCGCTGCTGCAACTGGGCTTTCCCGGATAAGACCAGTCTGCACATCCACATGCAGTTGGTTTACACGAGATTATCTCTTTTATCTCCTTTTTTGAGATTATCTCTTTTGTCTCCTTATTTGAGATTATCTCTTTTATCTCTTTTCGAAATTCAAAAATCTAGAATAATAATATTCTGGTTATTTCAATTAACAAAGTAAAAAACTGATTTAGATCCATGATGCGTACGGGTACACCCGGAGACGTGCAGATACTGGCCAAGAGCAATGCCGAGCCGGGCAGTGCCATTGATCCCGCTCTCATGAAAAATGTTTGTTAACCTCACTCACTCACTCACTCACTCACTCACTCACTCACTCACTCACTCACTCACTCACTCACTCACTCACTCACTCACTCACTCACTCACTCACTCACTCACTCACTCACTCAATCACTCACTCACTCACTCACTCACTCACTCACTCACTCACTCACTCACTCACTCACTCACTCACTCACTCACTCACTCACTCACTCACTCACTCACTCACTCACTCACTCACTCACTCACTCACTCACTCACTCACTCACTCCACGTTGCAGGAGTCATTCTTGGACGATCTGGATGCGGAGGAAACCTCTCCCTACGGCAGTGAAGCCGGCGAACTCGACGTCGATGGTGTTGATTCCACGTCCGATAACCGAAGCCATCGTGTGTCACCGAAATCCAACCCACCGATTCTCGACCAGATCAAGCCATTGCCGAATCAGTCAAACTTGCCGAAAAACTCGGCGCCCAACGCTCAGCACTTACTGAATTCAGCACTCGGTCAGATGAACTCGATATTCCCGGCCGCGT
>OZ038448.1:7496553-7524053 GCA_964036265.1 Daptonema setosum
ATTCGGATCGGGTGACTAAAATTAATTAAATAAGTTATAAATGTGTTATTTATTTGTGAAATAACTAAACCATCATGTCACATAATACGTCTCCGTATCGACGGATGCCAGAAGACGGTCAAAACCAGTTGCAGTCGTCGGGAAACTCAGGTTGTTTATTAACGTTTGACTGACCGGTAATCGCGACCCGCGTCAACCGGGTTAAGTGATCTGATAGCACTAGCGGACAAGTAGGGAGTGAAAAGTGGAATTCCCCGCTCTTTGGCGGTTTCAAGAAGTTGAGTTTGTTCATTGAGGTGTAGGTAAATGGGTTCAAAACTGGTTACTCCCTCCTCTTTGAAGATATTCCCCTCCCTTTCGAGGATTGACTTGTCCGCCAGTGTCTAATAGGTCTGGTTGCTGTTAACAACGGGTTTTTTATTTGCAGATGAACCGCCCGTCCAACGGTCGCAGTCCATCTCGTCCGTTGTTCTCGTTCAGCAACGAAGATCGTGCACAATCAGGTAAGTTGTTTCTGTTTCTCAACTCACTCATTCACTCATCGACTCATTTAATCATTCACTCACTTACTCACTTAGTCACTCACTTATTCACTCACTCATTCACTCACTTAATCATCCCTCACCCACTCGCTCACTTATTCACTCGCTCACTCACCGACTCATTCCCTGACTCACTCACTAGCTCATTCACGCACTCACTCAAGGTCCCTCCCTGTGGTACAAATACTAAAATCATCCGCCTCAAATCAACCAATCTCCTTCAGGCAACTTTTTTTGCAGTGTGTCAAAGTTTTCGTTCGCGGTTGGGCACGTTTACAACGATCTTTGCGCGTGCATGTGGTTCACGTACTTGATGTTGTTTCTGCAAAAAGTACTGCGTCTCAACTCGTCACATGCCGGCTTCCTCATGCTCGTTGGACAAGGTGTGCCTGCACGTTTATTTTTCTATTGACTCGTTTATACATAATGTTTCACCGTAGATTGAGGTTTAGTAATAAATTGGCGGACGAGCCAATCTTCCAAAGGGAGAGGAATTTCTCCAGGTCGGGATGAAGCAAATACCTCCAATCAATATATATCCGGATATATATGAATATATCCGGTTACTTTGAAATATATCCGGATATATAGCAAAATTGCAGTATATCCGGATATATATCAAAGTATCCGGATATATAAAAAAATTTATGATTTTTTGCGGCAAATATATAACCTGATAAAATTTTATATATTTTCGAAAGTAAGTTTTTGCGGAGTTCGGTGGAGTAAAATTTGTCAGCTTTTAACATTCGGAGGGCCCATTTCATTGTTTGTATGGCTTCGGCTTAGTCATTAGCACAGACTGTTCGTTCTAAGCAAGATCGCCGAGTATGAGGCTAAGAGTTAGTTTTCAGTTTAGGCTTAGGATTAGGCTTAGGGTTTGGGAAGGGCTTGGGCGCGTAGCGCCTGATCCCTTCTCCAAAGGCTAAGCCTAAGCCTACACTGAAACCTACGTTTTATGCCCCCGCCTTGGAACGTTAGCACCGCGAAGCGGAGGTGTTCAGCGTGATTTTTCTTGTGATCACGAGCCGAACCATTAGCCAGAACTTAAAATATGAGGCAAAATGCTCATGAACGTTGGTTTTATAACAGTTCCGCTTTTGACGTTTCCGGGTTATAAAGTTCCGCCAAAAACACACAAATTAAATCCATTGGTTCGCATAAAAAATTCGGCTATATATTCTTGACAAAATATTCTTGCCGAATTTTTTTATATATCCGGATACTTTGATATATATCTGGATATATTGCAATTTCGCTATATATCCGGATATATTTCAAACTTTCAAAGTATCCGGATATATTCATATATATCCGGATATATATTGATTGGAGGTATTTGCTTCAACCTGACCTTTCTCCAAAGAGGGGGGAAACGGGCGGAAATTACTCCCTTTTACCTACACCTTACTTAGGGAACAAATTATACTTTTTTGAAACCGCCAAAGAGGGGGGATTACCACTTTTCCCACCCTTCTCGTCCGCTAGTGGACAGTGGTCCTGGTCACTACATAAAAGTATTTGTTTCAGTAACCGACGGCATCGCGACTCCACTGGTCGGCATCGGTCTGGATCGTCTCCCTCTTCCAGATGTCCTATTTAAGTTCGGTCGTCGAAAGACCTGGCATCTGTTTGGCACCGTTTTGGTGACACTTTCGTTTCCTTTCATCTTCAATCGGAGTTTTCTAGTGCCGGACGATTATGAGGGCGTGTCCGAGTGGTATAAGGTATATTACTTATTATAGTTTCTTTACTTATTACCATTTGTTATTATTCCGGTGGTGAACGTGGTCTTCTGTCTTGGTTTGTTTTTTGCGATGTTATTGTTTTTGGTCGTCATTCGCTAATCACAAATAATTTATATTTGCGAATTTTGCTCTGATACGTGTTGGTTATCCTTATCCACCCTGCCTCTTGAGACACTTCACTCTTCAAGTCGTTTTTTGTTTTGATAGTTAGGGTTAGTCAGTCAATTGGTTATGCTATTGTTATACTCAGCAACCTGACCACTAATTTTTTTGTGAAAGAGTAAGTAAAAATATTCGTGAATGTAATTTCACATGGTTTCAGGTTCTTTACTACGTACCTTTCATCATGATGTTCCAAATCGGCTGGGCGTCCGTACAGATCTCACATTTGGCGCTGATTCCGCATTTATCCCGGTCGGAGAGCGATCGTACAACATTCAATAGCTTGCGGTTGGTGGATTTCGTTGATATTCGGGATATGTAATGATTTCAGGCAGCTTCATAGTTTTTTTGTGGTTTGTGTTTTTGAGTATTTTGTCACATCCTAACCATATTTATTATGATAGAAGGGCTCAATTTTCTTATGAGCGTATATTTAAATGTCGGTGTCCGTGTCGGCGCTCGACAAAGGACCGTCCACGCTCCAGAACTAGCTCGATAGATCAGGGGGATTAATGTACAGAGGTGAATCAAGCAAGGCAACCAAACCACGCTCATTTCTGACAATGTAAAATTGTGTTTGTAGTATTCTATTTTCATCCAATTATTCTAGTCTAGGACTTTTAATACTTTTAGTTACGCGTTTTCGGTGCTTTCGAATCTGCTGGTTTACGGATTCATTCTGGGCTTTCTGTACGACCGAACAGCCTCGGGTGCCGCTGATACCGGCCACACGTCGCCTGCCGACTTCTATACTTACCGGGTACGTTTGTGCACTAGCGGACGAGACGGGAAGTAAAAAGGAAGGGACCTAATTGGTGTCAATGAAGAGATTCCCCTTCCTTTAGAGGTTTTGTTCGTACGCCAGTGCCGGGTAAATTTATGGGTTTTTGTCGTTGGTTTAGGCATTCTATGATGGTATTACCGTTTCTCAATGACGTCAGTAATGAAGAAGTCTCCAAAAACCTTTGTTTCTTCCTTTTACCCAACCTTCCGTAATATGTTTGCAGGATGTGGATCTGATTGTGGTTGTGATCGGGTGCTACGCGTCGGCCATGTTCTATTTCGGCGTTGAGGACCATCCGATCCATTACAGTCAACTCGGCGGCATGTTGGGTCGATCGATCAGCGTGCCCGGTAATGTGGCCGAGATGTCGCTGACCGATTGGTTCAAACAACCACAGTTCTATATGGTTGGTCGGTACTTGTTGGTGTTGTTGTTGTAGGCCTCCAAAGGGAGGGGAAACTCTCCAAAGAGGGGGAATTGGCAGAAATTAGGCCATTTTACCTACACCTTGGCTTTAGAACATACTCTACTTTTTGGAACCGCCAAAGAGGGGGGAATTCCACTTTTTCCTCCCCTTCTCGTCCGCTAGTGTTGTAAGCAGAGCAAATTCATTTCTTGCGTGTTGGCGTCACCATTTTGTAATTACGTCGAGTCGGCTTGTGTATTGGTGCATCACGCTTATTCGGGTGCAACAACCCAATGTTAAGTGGGTAGATTGAAAGCGTAACTTTTTGTGTTAAACGAACTATTTTCAAATAATATTCTTTTTTTTTCTCTGCACATTTTGCTACGGCCAGATTATTAGTCACTTGATGTGCCCTGTTAATTATGATGTCTACATATTTTTGAGAAATAATACTTTTGTTACGACTACAACTAGATTAAATATTCTATTCTTTTTAGATGGTGTACTTTTATTTTAATCCTTTTTAAATTATTTGTTATTGTGTACTTTTATTTTATTTTCAGATTGGTTTTCTCTACACGGTCACTCGTCTGTACGTCAACATATCCCAAGTCTACTACCCGTTCTACATTGAGCTCACACAGCACATGTCCAAGGTGAGTGTGATGTGATAAATCGAATCAAATCATTTTTTATTGTATATCTATCATATCAGCCATTGTTTTTTGATATCCTATGATACTTTAATTATAAATATATTAAATTATGGTAAAATTTAATTATATCAAGTATATTAAAATGTTTAATTGAATATATTTTCTCAGCACTGCGTGGCCGAACTGCCGCTGATCGTGTACCTGGCATCGTTTATGGCATCTAACCTGACCAGTGTGTCCTACATCAATCAACATCTCAATCGCAAGGCAAGTTGCGGTTGTTGCTAAATATAATTTTAATAATTTTCCGGTTGCTATGTATATTTTAAGTGGTCAGGTCAGTCCGCTTTCCAACAAACTAAGCGCATTTGAAAATATTAGTGAGAAAACTAGAATATGAGAAAACGCCGTATTTTATCTCAGTTCAAACGTTACATAGCGCGTTTGAGATTACATTACAATATCAATTGCCCCTCGAAAGTAAAAAACCATGCTTTTTTCATTGCACCAACCGAAATCTGTTAGCTAAATTTTCCATCGGAATTTACATTATTCTTATTACTTATTCAATTTTTGATTGTTCAATACATTGTTTTGAAAAGAGAATAAATAAATATAATAATAATAAAATATTTTTCAGTTATGTTATCTGTTCGGTTGTGGACTGGGCTTGGGCGCATGTGGTCTGTTGTACATAATGCCTCTCAATGAGTGGTATCTACGTGGTGTGTCGGTTATTATGGGCGCGGCTAACAGTCTATTGATTGTCGGTGCCCTGGCGCTAACGGCCGATCTGATAAGATATAATACGGTTGGTCAACTTTAATTATTATATTATGTTTTTTACGTTCTCTAATTTGTTGTAACATTATTTTACTTATTTGCGACATTTTCCATCACTTAATGGATGATCACTGTTTCTTAACTATAAAGTCTGCTATTCACTCAGAGATTGACGTAATTTTCACACCACGTTAAAAGCCTGTCAGGGTGGCCTGAATGAATGAGTAAAACCTGTCACATTGTGAATTATTCAGTGAGGTAACGTATGGTGTGTTGTGTATGTATTGTATACACTAGCGGACGAGAAGAGGTGGGAAAGGTGGAATTCCGCCCTCTTCGGCGAATTCAAAAATACGAATTTGTTCCCTAAGGTGTAGGTGACATTGTCTATAAACTGCGAATTCTCCCCTCTTTGACGGAATTCCCCTCCCTTTGAGTTTGGAGGATCAGCTCGTCCGCCAGTGGTGTGTATGTATTGTATAGTGCGTAAATGTTGCAGGAGTCGGGTGCTTTTGTGTACGGCTGTATGAGTTTCTGCGACAAGATCTGCAATGGCGTCGCGTTTCAGATTATCGAACTCATCAATCCGTCTTGCGAGTTGGTTTTGTGTGCATTTTTTGTTTTTTGCCTTATTTTGATAAGTATGTCGAGTTTTGGAATTTGAACTAAAACCTTGTCTATGTTTTGGTATGAACCGACGGAACGAAGAACTCATGTTTTTTCATCGAACTGAGTGGGTCAGTCTGATAATTCAATTCAAAATACGTTTGTTTTCATTCGACGAATGTGCAAGTCAGATTGCTCACTCAAACATCAAAGACTCATGATCACACAACAACACAAATATGTGCGTCTATAAAGAGTATATGAAGTTGATCATAGATAACAGATTCATGTTAATGACCAGAGTTTGATCTTGATTTTTATGATTATCTTTATTAAAAGTAAGGTTGGGTAAAGTAATGTAACCATAAATTACCTTTTTATCATTCATAGTCTCTGGTCGTATGAATTGTTTCTTGATACCAGAGGTGGGCCGCAGGGGGGGGGGGGGGGTAGGGGTTTACCCCCCCCACTTTTCAGGGTCGGCGGGTAGCCCACCCCTCCCCCCTAGGCAAAAATTTAGGTCGCCTACCCCCTCCCCCCCTACTCGAAATTTTTGAGAAAATCGGCCTCAAAACCTCGATTTTGAGGCTCATTTTTCAAAATTTTCTGGCTGTGAGAATTTTTTTTCGAAGAAACATGTTTTCTGGGTCAATTTTCTTGGTTAAAACCTGAAAAAACCGGTATATGTGATGTTTATACCTTGTAATAGAAGATTTTTTAGCAAAAACAAGCAAAAAACAAGCGTTTTATGCGAAAAAAAATTTTTCTACCGCCCCCCCCCCCTACCCGACCTTACCCCCACTTTTCGGACAGGTCGGGTAAAATGGGATTTTCTGTCGGCTGCCCCCCCCCCCACCCCCTGCAAAACGCCAAAAAACCCGGCCCACCCCTGCTTGATACTGTGGCTAAAAACCCACAGCTGGGACAGGTGTGCTGCAGGGTCATTCGATTTCTCACCTCTGATGTTCACTCGAGTCAATTTGACTGCCATTTTATTTTCCCCGATGTATTTACTGCTGTTTTTATTATTACATGGGGCTCGCTGGTCAAGTGGTTAAGGGGCTAGACTCTGAAACCGCCTGGCTGGCCGCACACGGGTTCGAATCCCGGGGCCGTCACCAACAAGCCTTATGGCAGTCAAACAGAAGTGTGACCTACTGGCTGATGGTCGTTAAAGAATATGCCTTGAACATCCGATAGAGTGACTTGGAACTTGATTCCATGATATGCCTAATGGCAAGCACCATTCGTGATTGGGTTGGGACCCAGCGAAGTCTTAATCCGAGTGAGACAACCCAACAAACAAACAAAAAAAACATTGCTTTGATGTTATTTTACAATAAATTAAAACTATAATTTCAGTCCGTCGGAGCCACACGAGGCGTGCACGCGTTTCTACCGACGTCTGCAGACGATGGTGCCGGGTGTGTGTCTGCTGGTCTGCATCATCGTGCTCGTGGTGCTGCTGCCACAGAAGATTGGTCATCGACCTGGTACGGCTCACGGCACCACTATCACGGCCGAACAGACGGCCGGTTAATGCATTAGCGGACGAGAAGGGGAGGGAAAAGTTGAATCCCCCCTCTTTGGCGTTTTGAAAAAGGGCATTTTGTTCCCTATTCTCTCTCAAGTCGCCAATCTTTGACGAAATTCCCCTCTCTTCGGTTGTTTAGCTCGTCCGCCAGTGGGTTGATATTGTTGTGGATTTCCACTGGCACTGGGTATGGTCGGGTCCCGCTGAGTTATTTAAAAAAAATTATTTCGTGCTGTTTTCAGGTCATTTTTAACATCGAGATCATTTTCAGCAATGTACCGATTTTCAAAACTTTTTGATCACTAAAACTTGATGATTATTTTGTCTAATTTTTCACTTCTTTTCAGCCGCCAATCCAGCTGCCTCACAGCATCCGAATGATGAAGATGAGGAGGAGGGAGAAGAAAACGACGAAAAGCCGAATTCGGAAGATTCTTTTGCTTCTGAGTCTTCAGAGGAATTACCGAGCAACGTTCGATCATGAATCTGATAAAAATGTTTGGTTGAATGGAAACAATTTATGTTGGATTATGGAGTCGACGACTTTTATTCGAAAACAAGACAAATATATGCCGAGAGGATATTTCAGATTTAGTTTTGCTTGACGATGGTTTTAATTGAAAAAAGTTCGTAATTCATAACCTTAGCTGCTCTGATCAGAACAGACTGTCAATCTTTCACTAGGATTCATGATTTTTCCATTACTTTTACCTCGCATAATGTTATGTGGTTGTTATCTTATTATCATAATCGTTGTCTGTTGACTTACAAGTGGCTTTACTTAATTACATTTCATGTGCCATATATTAACCGGTCGTCCCCTGGTGTCATTTGTTCTGATGATCGATATTCTTCAAAAATCATAGTAATTTATACTACAGCCGAAATTCGGAATTATTAACGAATAATTTTTTATATAGATTTTGTTTCATAAATGAGTTCAGTTATCAGTTTCGGAGATTATGCCTGAATTGCTCACTTCGTTTGTAGCATAAGTTTGACTAAAATTTCGACTTCACTTGTGTTAAAACTGTTTATATTTTCATTGCTCATAATTTTGTTCTTGTACTTTCATGTCTTCCACCTGATTCATCCTCCCCAACAGATACTCAATCCACTATTATAGGGTACAGTGCTATGTTTTTTACGATTCTCAGCAACAAACATGTTGGTTGTCATTGGCAATTTGTTAATATTATTATTCTGTTCGGCTCTATACCAGTTCTATACATTTTTAGAGAATACTTTGATATTTTATATTTCATATAACCGATTTTATCTATTATTACTACGTAGAAAGATGTGATACAGGCACTTGTTTGTTGGTATTTGAAGTGATAACGTTTTATAATTGTTGATCCATTTGTTTGCATTGTACTATATAGCCTTTCCTTTGGTTCTGTGATATTACAACTCGTGATGAGATCGTGTACATATTCACTCACTGTATGATCGTGATGTGATTATACATTTTTAAATACGATTCTATCCAACCCATCATGGTTTTGTAAAAAATTATATCCTACTTCGGTAATCTTCACTTCAGCGAAATCTAAACAACTTTTTAAAGCTTACCTATAATGATAATAAAACTGTACAAATTGATGTGGGCAATCACCGTTATTACTGTCTGGAAGTAAAGTTGTCTCACCGCATGACGCTGCGCGCGTACTTTTTACTCACTAAATATATACGATGTTATCATGTATTAACGGCTTGATTGACGTGTTGCGCTTTTTCACTCGTGTTATTATTAGATATTATTGCTTGCATTGCAGTGAAATAACGTTTACAGTTATACTGACGATACGATTGGAAATCTGGAATATTTCTCTGGTTGAGATGTGTATTGTTCCAGATAATAGTGCTTGAGCAACTAGCAAGCAGTCCAGTTATTTTTCTTTACCACCACAGATAGTCTCTCGTTTGCAGCCACATCCTTTTGAAAAACAACAACCACAACAACAACCACATCATCAACAACAACAACCACATCATCAACCACATCAACAACAACAACAACAACCACATCATCAACAACTACATCAACAACCACATCATCAACAATAACCACATCATCAACAACAACAATAACCACATCAACAACAACAACAAAATAACCCTGAGTCATCATGGTTGATCTGGACGCCGATGAAATGGAGGATCTCACGACTGATCCCGCTTGGCAGGTTGACAACTTTGTAACATTTTTATGAGTGTTCTTTTTATTGTCGGAATACTCAGGTTTATTACCCGAGTTATTATTATTTTACCCGCCAAGAGAGAAAGTGCCGTGCCGCATTCATTGTGGTTGAAAATCTGGATTCATTCCCAAAATTTTAACACCTGATTTCGAACCTGTCATCATTTGATTGTATATACTGTTCCATAATTATAAAATGGCAACTTCGTAAAATCGAATTTTAAGTTTTTTCTGAAATATCAGTAATATAATGTGATGATTTGGTTAAAACTGGTAATGGATGACTTATTTAGGTTAAACCACGGCCTGGATTTTGTGTGAAGTTTCGCGACTGTTTGACGAAATCTGGTTCGGTCAGCAAAGTGTTCGTCAATGTCTGCGTTTGCGATCAGCTGCCGAAACCGAGTAAAACGTTGAGTGAGGTTGGCCAATTAATTTTTTTACGTCAATTCGAAGGTTCTTATATTTAGTTTCCATATAATCTACTCATCTCAACTTTTAAAACGCGTTGCCTGAGAAAATCTACAAGTCGTGGCCCAAATAACAAAAATTGAGATTTATGGTGTTTTGGGACCTACTATGGGAGTGTATCAAAACCCTATAGCCGTTTTGTTCAAATTCGCTTAAAACCGGAAAAATCCGGATTTTAAGATTTTGGCCAAAAATTTTATGTCTGCATGCGACGCGCGCACTTCAAACGGCCGTACTGAACGATAGCGTTTGCCTATGCTAATGAGAGTATGTTATTCTGAAACTAGACTATTTTGCGCGTCTTTTGAGCCCTAAAAGTTGTGTTTTGAAAGTTTTTTCAAATATGTACCAGTTGCCTGAAAAAAATGAATGTTAATGAAAAAAGTGAGAAATCGTCGAGTCGTCAACTTTGAGGTCAAATAAAAAATTTGGCCCTCAAAGCGAGCTCAAACCGTGCCTGTAGCGTGATGCCCCAGATAGTCAACTTTGAAAAAATCGATGTTTACCCCCCCCACACCCCCTTCAAAATCGAGATACATGAGCTTTTTTGAAAAAAAGTGCAAAAATTGGCGAATTTCACTTGCCGAATAGTATCTGCACACGTGGCAACAGCACCTATGGCGTATATTTTGACTCTGCTGGTTCCTATCTACCGAATGGTGTACATGTCGACCGTATTCGAGCTCATATGAAAAAGAAAATCCACTTAAAAGTGCCAAAAACTGCCCTTTTTCAAGATTTTTCCTAACGAATTTTCAAAATTTCCACCCCAACATGTGATAGGGCTCTTTTAAACTGGATTTCTGAATGCAACGCAGTTGTCATACTGCAGTTATGTACTGCTGATACGATAGAACTGTGTTTCATCAATGAAACATGGAAAGATCGAACCATTTAGGTGGGTTTTTGTGAAAAATCGAAAATGGACACGCGTCGCGCGCACTTCAAACGGCCGTTCTGAACGATAGCGTTTGCCTATGCTAGTGGGAGTATGATATTCTGAAACTAGACTATTTTGCGCGTCTTTTGAGCCCTAAAAGTTGTGTTTTGAAAGTTTTTTCAAATATGTACCAGTTGCCTGAAAAAAATAAATGTTAATGAAAAAAGTGAAAAATCGTCGAGTCGTCAACTTTGAGGCCAAATAAAAAATTTGGCCCTCAAAGCGAGCTCAAACCGTGCCTGTAGCGTGATGCCCCATATAGTCAACTTTGAAAAAATCGATGTTTACCCCCCCCCCCCCCCCACACCCCCCTTCAAAATCGAGATACATGAGCTTTTTTGAAAAAAAGTGCAAAAATTGGCGAATTTCACTTGCCGAATAGTATCAGCACACGTGGCAACAGCACCTATGGCGTATATTTTGACTCTGCTGGTTCCTATCTACCGAATGGTGTACATGTCGACCGTATTCGAGCTCATATGAAAAAGAAAATCCACTTAAAAGTGCCAAAAACTGCCCTTTTTCAAGATTTTTCCTAACGAATTTTCAAAATTTCCACCCCAACATGTGATAGGGCTCTTTTAAACTGGATTTCTGAATGCAACGCAGTTGTCATACTGCAGTTATGTACTGCTGATACGATAGAACTGTGTTTCATCAATGAAACATGGAAAGATCGAACCATTTAGGTGAGTTTTTGTGAAAATCGAAAATGGACACGCGTCGCGGGCACTTCAAACGGCCGTACTGAACGATAGCGTTGGCCTAAGCTAATGGGAGTATGATATTCTGAAACTAGACTAATTTAAGCGTCTTTTGACACCTAAAAGTTGTGTTTTGAAAGTTTTTTCAAATATGTACCAGTTGCCTGAAAAAAATGAATGTTAATGAAAAAAGTGAAAAATCGTCGAGTCGTCAACTTTGAGGTCAAATAAAAAATTTGGCCCTCAAAGCGAGCTCAAACCGTGCCTGTAGCGTGATGCCCCAGATAGTCAACTTTGAAAAAATCGATGTTTACCCCCCCCCCCCCACACCCCCTTCAAAATCGAGATACATGAGCTTTTTTGAAAAAAAGTGCAAAAATTGGCGAATTTCACTTGCCGAATAGTATCAGCACACGTGGCAACAGCACCTATGGCGTGTATTTTGACTCTGCTGGTTCCTATCTACCGAATGGTGTACATGTCGACCGTATTCGAGCTCATATGAAAGAGAAAATCCACTTAAAAGTGCCAAAAACTGCCCTTTTTCAAGATTTTTCCTAACGAATTTTCAAAATTTCCACTCCAACATGTGATAGGGCTCTTTTAAACTGGATTTCTGAATGCAACGCAGTTGTCATACTGCAGTTATGTACTGCTGATACGATAGAACTGTGTTTCATCAATGAAACATGGAAAGATCGAACCATTTAGGTGGGTTTTTGTGAAAAATCAAAAATGGACACGCGTCGCGCGCACTTCAAACGGCCGTTCTGAACGATAGCGTACGCCTATGCTAATGTGAGTATGATATTCTGAAACTAGACTATTTTGCGCGTCTTTTGAGCCCTAAAAGTTGTGTTTTGAAAGTTTTTTCAAATATGTACCAGTTGCCTGAAAAAAATTAATGTTAATGAAAAAAGTAAAAAATCGTCGAGTCGTCAACTTTGAGGCCAAATAAAAAATTTGGCCCTCAAAGCGAGCTCAAACCGTGCCTGTAGCGTGATGCCCCAGATAGTCAACTTTGAAAAAATCGATGTTTACCCCCCCCCCACACCCCCCTTCAAAATCGAGATACATGAGCTTTTTTGAAAAAAAGTGCAAAAATTGGCGAATTTCACTTGCCGAATAGTATCAGCACACGTGGCAACAGCACCTATGGCGTATATTTTGACTCTGCTGGTTCCTATCTACCGAATGGTGTACATGTCGACCGTATTCGAGCTCATATGAAAGAGAAAATCCACTTAAAAGTGCCAAAAACTGCCCTTTTTCAAGATTTTTCCTAACGAATTTTCAAAATTTCCACCCCAACATGTGATAGGGCTCTTTTAAACTGGATTTCTGAATGCAACGCAGTTGTCATACTGCAGTTATGTACTGCTGATACGATAGAACTGTGTTTCATCAATGAAACATGGAAAGATCGAACCATTTAGGTGGGTTTTTGTGAAAAATCGAAAATGGACACGCGTCGCGCGCACTTCAAACGGCCGTACTGAACGATAGCGTTATCCTATGCTAATGGGAGTATGATATTCTGAAACTAGACTATTTCGCGCGTCTTTTGAGCCTTAAAAGTTGTGTTTTGAAAGTTTTTTCAAATATGTACCAGTTGCCTGAAAAAAATGAATGTTAATGAAAAAAGTGAAAAATCGTCGAGTCGTCAACTTTGAGGCAAAATAAAAAATTTGGCCCTCAAAGCGAGCTCAAACCGTGCCTGTAGCGTGATGCCCCAGATAGTCAACTTTGAAAAAATCTATGTTTACCCCCCCACACCCCCCTTCAAAATCGAGATACATGAGCTTTTTTTGAAAAAAAGTGCAAAAATTGGCGATTTTCACTTGCCGAATAGTATCAGCACACGTGGCAACAGTACCTATGGCGTATATTTTGACTCTGATGGTTCCTATCTACCGAATGGTGTACATGTCGACCGTATTCGAGCTCATATGAAAGAGAAAATCCACTTAAAAGTGCCAAAAACTGCCCTTTTTCAAGATTTTTCCTAACGAATTTTCAAAATTTCCACCCCAACATGTGATAGGGCTCTTTTAAACTGGATTTCTGAATGCAACGCAGTTGTCATACTGCAGTTATGTACTGCTGATACGATAGAACTGTGTTTCATCAATGAAACATGGAAAGATCGAACCATTTAGGTGGGTTTTTGTGAAAAATCGTAAATGAACACGCGTCGCGCGCACTTCAAACGGCCGTACTGAACGATAGCGTTTGCCTATGCTAATGGGAGTATGATATTCTGAAACTAGACTATTTCGCGCGTCTTTTGAGCCTTAAAAGTTGTGTTTTGAAAGTTTTTTCAAATATGTACCAGTTGCCTGAAAAAAATGAATGTTAATGAAAAAAGTGAAAAATCGTCGAGTCGTCAACTTTGAGGCAAAATAAAAAATTTGGCCCTCAAAGCGAGCTCAAACCGTGCCTGTAGCGTGATGCCCCAGATAGTCAACTTTGAAAAAATCGATGTTTACCCCCCCCACACCCCCCTTCAAAATCGAGATACATGAGCTTTTTTGAAAAAAAGTGCAAAAATTGGCGATTTTCACTTGCCGAATAGTATCAGCACACGTGGCAACAGCACCTATGGCGTATATTTTGACTCTGCTGGTTCCTATCTACCGAATGGTGTACATGTCGACCGTATTCGAGCTCATATGAAAGAGAAAATCCACTTAAAAACGCCAAAAACTGCCCTTTTTCAAGATTTTTCCTAACGAATTTTCAAAATTTCCACCCCAACATGTGATAGGGCTCTTTTAAACTGGATTTCTGAATGCAACGCAGTTGTCATACTGCAGTTATGTACTGCTGATACGATAGAACTGTGTTTCACCAATGAAACATGGAAAGATCGAACCATTTAGGTGGGTTTTTGTGAAAAATCGAAAATGGACACGCGTCGCGCGCACTTCAAACGGCCGTTCTGAACGATAGCGTACGCCTATGCTAATGTGAGTATGATATTCTGAAACTAGACTATTTTGCGCGTCTTTTGAGCCCTAAAAGTTGTGTTTTGAAAGTTTTTTCAAATATGTACCAGTTGCCTGAAAAAAATTAATGTTAATGAAAAAAGTAAAAAATCGTCGAGTCGTCAACTTTGAGGCCAAATAAAAAATTTGGCCCTCAAAGCGAGCTCAAACCGTGCCTGTAGCGTGATGCCCCAGATAGTCAACTTTGAAAAAATCGATGTTTACCCCCCCACACCCCCCTTCAAAATCGAGATACATGAGCTTTTTTGAAAAAAAGTGCAAAAATTGGCGAATTTCACTTGCCGAATAGTATCAGCACACGTGGCAACAGCACCTATGGCGTATATTTTGACTCTGCTGGTTCCTATCTACCGAATGGTGTACATGTCGACCGTATTCGAGCTCATATGAAAGAGAAAATCCACTTAAAAGTGCCAAAAACTGCCCTTTTTCAAGATTTTTCCTAACGAATTTTCAAAATTTCCACCCCAACATGTGATAGGGCTCTTTTAAACTGGATTTCTGAATGCAACGCAGTTGTCATACTGCAGTTATGTACTGCTGATACGATAGAACTGTGTTTCATCAATGAAACATGGAAAGATCGAACCATTTAGGTGGGTTTTTGTGAAAAATCGAAAATGGACACGCGTCGCGCGCACTTCAAACGGCCGTACTGAACGATAGCGTTATCCTATGCTAATGGGAGTATGATATTCTGAAACTAGACTATTTCGCGCGTCTTTTGAGCCTTAAAAGTTGTGTTTTGAAAGTTTTTTCAAATATGTACCAGTTGCCTGAAAAAAATGAATGTTAATGAAAAAAGTGAAAAATCGTCGAGTCGTCAACTTTGAGGCAAAATAAAAAATTTGGCCCTCAAAGCGAGCTCAAACCGTGCCTGTAGCGTGATGCCCCAGATAGTCAACTTTGAAAAAATCTATGTTTACCCCCCCCACACACCCCTTCAAAATCGAGATACATGAGCTTTTTTGAAAAAAAGTGCAAAAATTGGCGATTTTCACTTGCCGAATAGTATCAGCACACGTGGCAACAGTACCTATGGCGTATATTTTGACTCTGATGGTTCCTATCTACCGAATGGTGTACATGTCGACCGTATTCGAGCTCATATGAAAGAGAAAATCCACTTAAAAGTGCCAAAAACTGCCCTTTTTCAAGATTTTTCCTAACGAATTTTCAAAATTTCCACCCCAACATGTGATAGGGCTCTTTTAAACTGGATTTCTGAATGCAACGCAGTTGTCATACTGCAGTTATGTACTGCTGATACGATAGAACTGTGTTTCATCAATGAAACATGGAAAGATCGAACCATTTAGGTGGGTTTTTGTGAAAAATCGAAAATGGACACGCGTCGCGCGCACTTCAAACGGCCGTACTGAACGATAGCGTTTGCCTATGCTAATGGGAGTATGATATTCTGAAACTAGACTATTTCGCGCGTCTTTTGAGCCTTAAAAGTTGTGTTTTGAAAGTTTTTTTCAAATATGTACCAGTTGCCTGAAAAAAATGAATGTTAATGAAAAAAGTGAAAAATCGTCGAGTCGTCAACTTTGAGGCAAAATAAAAAATTTGGCCCTCAAAGCGAGCTCAAACCGTGCCTGTAGCGTGATGCCCCAGATAGTCAACTTTGAAAAAAATCGATGTTTACCCCCCCCCACACCCCCTTCAAAATCGAGATACATGAGCTTTTTTGAAAAAAAGTGCAAAAATTGGCGATTTTCACTTGCCGAATAGTATCAGCACACGTGGCAACAGCACCTATGGCGTATATTTTGACTCTGCTGGTTCCTATCTACCGAATGGTGTACATGTCGACCGTATTCGAGCTCATATGAAAGAGAAAATCCACTTAAAAACGCCAAAAACTGCCCTTTTCAAGATTTTTCCTAACGAATTTTCAAAATTTCCACCCCAACATGTGATAGGGCTCTTTTAAACTGGATTTCTGAATGCAACGCAGTTGTCATACTGCAGTTATGTACTGCTGATACGATAGAACTGTGTTTCACCAATGAAACATGGAAAGATCGAACCATTTAGGTGGGTTTTTGTGAAAAATCGAAAATGGACACGCGTCGCGCGCACTTCAAACGGCCGTTCTGAACGATAGCGTACGCCTATGCTAATGTGAGTATGATATTCTGAAACTAGACTATTTTGCGCGTCTTTTGAGCCCTAAAAGTTGTGTTTTGAAAGTTTTTTCAAATATGTACCAGTTGCCTGAAAAAAATGAATGTTAATGAAAAAAGTGAAAAATCGTCGAGTCGTCAACTTTGAGGCCAAATAAAAAATTTGGCCCTCAAAGCGAGCTCAAACCGTGCCTGTAGCGTGATGCCCCAGATAGTCAACTTTGAAAAAATCGATGTTTACCCCCTCCACACCCCCTTCAAAATCGAGATACATGAGCTTTTTTGAAAAAAAGTGCAAAAATTGGCGAATTTCACTTGCCGAATAGTATCAGCACACGTGGCAACAGCACCTATGGCGTATATTTTGACTCTGCTGGTTTCTATCTACCGAATGGTGTACATGTCGACCGTATTCGAGCTCATATGAAAGAGAAAATCCACTTAAAAGTGCCAAAAACTGCCCTTTTTCAAGATTTTTCCTAACGAATTTTCAAAATTTCCACCCCAACATGTGATAGGGCTCTTTTAAACTGGATTTCTGAATGCAACGCAGTTGTCATACTGCAGTTATGTACTGCTGATACGATAGAACTGTGTTTCATCAATGAAACATGGAAAGATCGAACCATTTAGGTGGGTTTTTGTGAAAAATCGAAAATGGACACGCGTCGCGCGCACTTCAAACGGCCGTACTGAACGATAGCGTTATCCTATGCTAATGGGAGTATGATATTCTGAAACTAGACTATTTCGCGCGTCTTTTGAGCCTTAAAAGTTGTGTTTTGAAAGTTTTTTCAAATATGTACCAGTTGCCTGAAAAAAATGAATGTTAATGAAAAAAGTGAAAAATCGTCGAGTCGTCAACTTTGAGGCCAAATAAAAAATTTGGCCCTCAAAGCGAGCTCAAACCGTGCCTGTAGCGTGATGCCCCAGATAGTCAACTTTGAAAAAATCGATGTTTACCCCCTCCACACCCCCTTCAAAATCGAGATACATGAGCTTTTTTGAAAAAAAGTGCAAAAATTGGCGAATTTCACTTGCCGAATAGTATCAGCACACGTGGCAACAGCACCTATGGCGTATATTTTGACTCTGCTGGTTTCTATCTACCGAATGGTGTACATGTCGACCGTATTCGAGCTCATATGAAAGAGAAAATCCACTTAAAAGTGCCAAAAACTGCCCTTTTTCAAGATTTTTCCTAACGAATTTTCAAAATTTCCACCCCAACATGTGATAGGGCTCTTTTAAACTGGATTTCTGAATGCAACGCAGTTGTCATACTGCAGTTATGTACTGCTGATACGATAGAACTGTGTTTCATCAATGAAACATGGAAAGATCGAACCATTTAGGTGGGTTTTTGTGAAAAATCGAAAATGGACACGCGTCGCGCGCACTTCAAACGGCCGTACTGAACGATAGCGTTATCCTATGCTAATGGGAGTATGATATTCTGAAACTAGACTATTTCGCGCGTCTTTTGAGCCTTAAAAGTTGTGTTTTGAAAGTTTTTTCAAATATGTACCAGTTGCCTGAAAAAAATGAATGTTAATGAAAAAAGTAAAAAATCGTCGAGTCGTCAACTTTGAGGCAAAATAAAAAATTTGGCCCTCAAAGCGAGCTCAAACCGTTCACTTTTTTCATTAACATTCATTTTTTTCAGGCAACTGGTACATATTTGAAAAAACTTTCAAAACACAACTTTTAGGGCTCAAAAGACGCGCAAAATAGTCTAGTTTCAGATTATCATACTCCCATTAGCATAGGCAAACGCTATCGTTCAGTACGGCCGTTTGAAGTGCGCGCGTCGCATGCTGACATAAAATTTTTGGCCAAAATCTTAAAATCCGGATTTTTCCGGTTTTAAGCGAATTTGAACAAAACGGCTATAGGGTTTTGATACACTCCCATAGTAGGTCCCAAAACACCATAAATCTCAATTTTTGTTATTTGGGCCACACTCTCCATACAAGCTGTAGGTTTTCTCAGGCAACGCGTTTTAAATCCTAGTTTGAGGTATTCTATTCATATCTAGTTTTTACATTTTCTCTACCTCTTACGTTATGTGGTGCATTTATATATTTCTAGAGTAGTACTGTATTTTACTATACTAAGCAATTATCGGCTGACGAGCAAATCCACTCCATGAGGTGACTTTTCGCAAACCAGTGAGTGAAATTTTCGAAGTCACCTTTAACATGCAGTATCTTCACCTTAATTTTTGCTAAAAAAACGGGGCAATACCAGGATTGTATTCGAGTTTTTAGCCAGGTTTGGCGGAGGATGTATAAACGAAATTTTCAAAAATACTTTGTTTTATGTTTCAAAGATACTGTTTGTGGTTTTCCCGTTGTTTCGTTAACCCCTGTTTGTTGGAAATTTTTTTAGTTACTCTTACCCAGCGAAACTATGTAGTTTTTCTAGGTCAGCCTGTGTTGCCAACGCTGGGCTCTGATTTCAGATTTGGTTGTGTCTGAGACGCAAAAACCGCCGATTTCATGCTTTCATGACTGACGGTTTGCTTTCCCCATCGTGGCGGGGTGTTTTAACGATTGGTTTTTATAGGTTTTTTGCTCCACTACTCAAGAAACAACTAACTTTTCGGGGTGATTCGGAGAACTGAAACTCTGCTCAAATTACATATTCTACTTTCGCTTGTCTATACTACACTGTTATATAAAGCACTGTTATTTTTTCAATATCCGCCCAGTTGTTTCTGTCTCTCAATCGTTAACTGTTCTGTCTGATGGTGAAATAAAGCATCAAAGCTCTGGCGGACGAGCCAACCTTCTAAAGAATGGGAAATATCGTCAAAGAGGTGTGAATCAGCAGTTTTCAGAAGATCTTATCTACACCTTTTGAAAACGCTGAAGTAGGTGAATTCCACTTTTCCCACCCCTTCTCGTCCGCTAGTGCATCAAAACAATGAACGGATTAGCGATCTTTATGGGTGTTATGGTATCGCGGTCCGCATCCGATTGGTAAAGGAACAAATCATTGAACATACAATAACAATACAATTACGTTTCAGTGTTACGTGAAATGGGAAAATGAATCCAAAAACACCTGTTTCAGGCTCAACTAGCAGCCCTTCTGGACAGCGATGATTCGTCGGGCTATCAGGTGCCAATGAGCGTGGGTGACGTCCAACGATCCACTGATCACAATGCCGAGACGTGTCTTACGGTATGTCTATTCAAGTTCTAGTTATATTTTTTTATTTTTTATACTCTGACTTTTTTATTAACTGAAGCCATAAGGCACACTAATACCAGTTTATCACATCATTGTTATTATGTTTTGTTGCTTGCCTAGTCGAGTGCGTAGGGCGCCAGCCTAGGAAACTGACGGTCTTAGGTTTGAAAACTGCTCGAGAAACAGACCCTGACTCTTGACGTTGCTCTGGGGTTTCTACCATTGCCCGTCAATTTAGTCAATCTCTCTGGCCACTACGAAACCACCATTCTAATAAAGGTTTTAGTCTGTAGGTTAGTAGTAACATTTTAATGAAGAAGTCCCAGTAAAAAAACAAGATCTCAAGAGTCAATTGCTAACCAAATTGTTAATTGTCAATATAAAATCACTAGTTTACTTGCCTCTACGTTGTGTTCATTTTGTGTATTTATTTCCGTTCCATGTTGTGTATTTCCAGGTGGACGTGATCATCAACGCCGACTTTTTTGAGTCGCACGTCAAATCGAGCGAATTGTTTCGGGTGTATCTGGTTACGGTGGCTTGTGGTTGGTGGCAGTTTTTCGTCAGTCAGTCAGTCAGTCAGTCAGTCAGTCAGTCAGTCAGTTAGTCAGTCAGTCAGTTGATCAGTCAGGCAGTCAGTCAGTCAGTCAGTTAGTCAGTCATTCAGTCAGTCAGGCAGGCAGTCAGTCAGTCAGTCCGTCAGACAGTCAGTCAGTCAGTCAATTAGTCAGTCAGTCAGTCAGTCACCATTTTTCCCTACTCCGGAAGGCGCTGAAGCCCGTAAGCGATCCAGATTTTATAAGTTCCCTACACAAACTCTGGTTTTCATTTTAAGTGATCGGCAAGTACATCAATCCGCCAAAAAAATCTGATCTGAAACTGAAACGCGAGTTTGACGTTCATTTATCAAAAAATTTCATCCTGTTATGTGAGAAAACTGACCGGCTATTTTCAAGTTCAACCCGTACATCTGAAACTGTGCCTGGTTTTTCTTGTAACCAAAGTCTACGTTTACTAACAGATTTTCTGAACCTGTTATCACAGCGCTTCATGATTAAGATATTTTTCTATGTATGTTACTCATCTTTCCAGGTCTGATCGAGGGTAAATACCCTGGTTTCACACTCATGGAAGCTCTCAGGGAAAACCGATGGACCATCCTGAAGAACAAAAAGTACATGGGTCAGTTGGCGCCTCAGACCATACGGCAGAAGCCACAGGGAAAGAAAATTGTTGAAATTTCTTCGCCAGAGCAGGTTGGACTTGAACATGTATTCGATTCTTGAGCTGAGACAACTTTTTGTACACCTCCATACATTATAGAAATTTAGTCTAAATAGTTGGCTCTGTCTTTCTGACAACACCAAGTCTGTCAACTCTGTCAAACTAACTAGTTTCTACTTTTATGTTAACCAAACATGTGATGTTTGAACAAGAATTTGATTTCAGCCGACGACATCCACCAGCAAGCCGACAGTCAATGGTTCCGTAAAATCACCCGCCACCCTACCAAGAACCAAATCTCCATCCAAGTCTTCTCGTCATCAGAACACCACTGATGCCAATCGATCATCATCGTCTGCCGGAGCAAAATCTCATCAAAACGAGGTGAAATTCGCCAAAATGACCATTCAAGACAAGAATAATGTTTCGCGTTCAAAATCGTCGACTAAGCCACTGGCTCAACCATCAAGCCTACCCGAACCCAACTACACGCTCATGTCAACTGTGGACACTGCTGATGTTTCACGTCGGCTGTTAACCTGCCGATTCCACCTGAATAATGTTGCAAAACTGGAGCAGATCCAACTGGAAGTGTCGTCGAATCAACTCAAGTTGTTGTGTCCCACCAAGTACGAACTGGACATCTGGCTGCCGGTCAACGTGAACACGAATGATGTCAGGGAGTGCTCGTTTGATGCTCATTCTAAGCTGTTGGAGTTGGTGCTGCCCATTGACAAGTAGAACTTGTAATAATAATTTTGGCATAAAAATTGTAATTGTTTAAAAATTAATTCGGGCCCGGTAAATAGTATTCCAGTCACGCGGTTACCGTAATTTGAAACTTACTGTTGTTCATTATTCTTCTTGCTACACCGTGAAAATCAGTCAAGCGTGTTTTTGTATTACCTTTTTTGGTGTTTCCTTCTCGTCTCAATGCCTGCCGATTCGAAAACTCTTATTTCAATATTGTATACAATTCAATTCAATACAGAATTACAGAGTGAGTTGAAAATTCAGGTTTCATGTTTGTCTTTGCAAGGATCTGTTGATTTTTCAGCGATTAAGAGTAATAAGACAGTATCATATGTATGTCTCAAATTAGTGCCAACTATAAGTTCTGATTCTTGTAAAAAATGGTATGGTACTTTCTTTTATTGAACGTCAACCAATACGAATATACGATTTTTCCAAGTGTTCCACGTTGTTACCTCAATGTCATTAATACGCTAGTTTTTTTTTCGTTAAACTGTTGTCAGTCAATTTCACTTGTTTTTTTGAAAATTATATCGTGTGTTTTGTGTTAAGCTCAATTGATAGCTACTTCTATCAAATAATTTTATTCAGATATTCTATTTTATTGTGTCAACTCGATATCAGGAATCCTCCAACTTTGCAGTTTATGCGGTGATCCGTCGTTTTGTATCCATTTTGTCGGATTTGCTCTTTTCACCAGGCTAGGCTTCTCATTCTCTCTTTCATGTTGTTTCGGTTTGTTCAATTATTGTTTCCGGGATACAATACACATCATTCAGGACACTGTTGCGGACGAGCTAATCCTCTATAGGGAGGGGAATTTAGTCAAAGAGGGGGAATCGGCAGTTTTCAGATCATTTTTCCTACACCTTGAGGAACAAACTCAAATTTTTTGAAAACGCCAAAGAGGGGGAAATCCACTTTTCCCTCCCCTTCTCGTCCGATGGTAATTCGGGCCGCAATGCAAAAAAATAATACAATCTGTAGCCAAGTTCGTGGTGGGATATTTGGTTGCATAAAAATTGTTACTCATAACAATTGTTACACCGCACTCAACAAATAAACATCGGTGTAACGTGCGGTTGTTTTGACTCCCATGGTACATTTACGGTTTGACTCACACTGTATGTACATCTACACTTTGACTGACCTGTACATTCATCTACATTTTGACTCACCCTCTAAAGCCCGTATGTTGTTTCTGCCAGCAAACGTATCACCCAAAACGTCTGATAATGAAACATCAAACACGCACATCTATCATCATCACCCATGCTATACTGTGTTAAACTAAGGTGTCAACCGAGTTGAGTGGAGGCTAGTGATGTTTCATTATCAAACTTTTTGGGCAATATTTTTGCTTGCAAAAACGACATAGATCTTACGGGCTTTACATAGATCTTCGTTTAGTTTTACCACTACGAAATTGTTGTTGTCTAAAAAGTCAAATAAACAGAGTTGTATGAAGTGCAGTAGATGGTTGGCAACTGATAACAGATATGGGTTTGTGTAACAGTGTGCTTTGCCGATGCAAACTGAGTTCGCACTTTACTTTAACTGTTGGCAATATATTCAACAAATTATAGCAAATCTGCAAGTAAATTTGCATCATGTTTTTCCATACGTGTTTATCGACTTACAAAACCAGGGCGATATATCTTTCCTAATTCAATGTTAAAATATTTATGTTTGCGAAATGAATAAACCTTGTTGTCAATCTTTTATAATTGCTTAGGAACCAAGTCTGCTTATGACCTTTTGAAATAAATAAATGAATCCCAGAAACGATAATTTTTATCAATGTTTATTATTTTATTAATTGAAATAAAAATTGTTCGCATAAAGTTTATGCAAAACTAATCCAGTTATTATAATAGTAATGGTGGTGCAACATGTGATTCGTCGGTTCGCATCGGCCGCCGCTACCGTGCATCCGGTACGTTGAAACTACTTTTCCCCCTCTTTGGGAATTGTCGTTGTCGAAAGGTAGAATTGGTGACTTGAGATTTAGGTACAATGGCGTCAAAACTTCAAATTCCCCCCCCCCCCTTTCTAAGAAATTCCCCTCCTGTAAAGCATTCTCAATCGATTACCTGATAAAAATCTCATTTCATCACGTCTGTTATAAATTTTTCATGCATCTGTCAAGCAAGGTATGTATGTATCTCATCAGTGTCAATATCGGTCACTATTACATCGTTTCAAAAACGGATTGGTCTTGAAAGTACCTTAGAAAACAGTGCATTCAAATTGAGTTTGGCAATGAATTGAGAATGCTACATAAAGCCCGTATGTTGTTTCTGCAAGCAAAAATATTGCCCAAACGTCTGATGATGAAACTTGCCTCAACTCAACTCGGTTGACACCATAGTTTAACATAGTATAGCATGATGTGAGGATGATTGATGAGCGTGTTTTAACACTCATTGTCTGATGTTTCATTATCAGACGTTTTGGGCAATATTTTTGCTCGCAGAAACAACATACGGGCTTCAATAATGTTTGTAAGCAAAAATTATAACTTTTTGGAAAATTGTGTTTGCTAACATCAAAGAGTTAAAAAAATCTAAACGTTGTTTCGGCCCAATCTACTGGGTGTTGCAGTATGTATATACAGGGTGTTGCAGTATGTATATACAGGGTGTTGCAGTATGTATATACAGGGTGTTGCAGAATGTCTCGGCCGTTCTACCGGCTCTGGAATCGGCACTGGGCAGTCAGCTGGTGAGCACATCGGATTCAGCCCGACAGTATCACGCTGGTGATGAGAGCTATCACAAGTTTGTAACCGATTTTCTTCAACTTTAAAAAATCTTCTTTCCTAGTCACAAGTTTGTTACCGATTTTCTTCAACTATTTTTCCTCATCAACTTGATAATATTTTTAAAAGAAGTAAATTTTTCTGACGTCTACAAGATTGGCTGTCGTGGTGTCGATAAACGTTATTGTTTGTATAATAAACGTAACCCTTTATGTTATAACTAAACCTAATGTTTGCAGCATCATATGCTGGTGATGAGAGCTATCACAAGTTTGTTACCAATTTTTAACATATAAAAAATTAAGGCGATTTTCTTTTTTCTCGATGATTGTTGTGATTGGTATGACTCTCGCTATATTTTGGGTAATAAACAAAACAGAACCATGAATGCTATCACAAGTTTTTTTATCTTTTCGAACATGTAAAAGGTTTTATGAACGAAAATTAAGTTTTCCTCGACATGATTGATTGTCGATTTTTTATAGTCTGGATGCACCTCTCTATGCAATAAAAATCTGAACTGTTATGTAAAATTTCTGGTTGTGTCTGAACAGGAGAAGAGGGATTACAAAACACTACCACCAAATGTTCTGAAAATGATAGTATCTATCCAGCGTTCCAATTCTAACTTAAACATATAAGAAGTAATCCAGTAAGGGTGCCTTCATAGTCAGTTGCAAAACGGTTTGTTATAAGCAGCATCCACTGCAACCCACATACCCTGCGTGTTAAATTACGGTAGTTGCAGTGCATGCTGCTTATAACAAACCGTTTTGCAACTGACTATGAAGGCACCCTTACAATTCAGACGTTTGGCACCTGATGTAGTGATCACGCCCACCACCGTCGACCAGGTATCAGCGGCACTGAGACTCTGTAACGAACATCGTGTACCCGTGATTCCGTTCAGTACTGGCACTGGTCTAGAGGGTGGCACCGTGGCATTGAAGGCATGTTCTCAATCATAATATCAAGTCTCAATCATACTATAAACTCTCAATCATAGTATCAACTCTCGATCATATTATCAACTCTCAATCATAATATCCACTCTCGATCATATAATCAACTCTCAATCATTTTATCAACTGTCAATTATAGGATCAACTCTCAATCATAGTATCAACGCTCAATCATATTATCAACTCTCAATTATACTATCAACTCTCAATCATAATATCAACTCTCAATCATAATATCAACTCTCGATCACAGTATCAACTCTCAATCATAGTATCAACTCTCAATCATAGTATCAAATCTCAATCATAGTATCAACTATCAATCATAGTATAAACTATCAATCATAGTATCAACTCTCAATCATAGTATCAACTCTCAATCATAATATCAACTCTCGATCATTTTATCAATGCTCAATCATAGTATCAACAACTATCAATCATAGTATCAACTCTTAATCATAGTATCAAACCTCAATTATACTCTCATCTCTCAATCATAATAACGCCTTTAAATCATTTTATCAATGCTCAATCATGTTATAAACTCATCTGAACACTCAATGTCCCTCGCTGATCGACTATTCCTTCAAGGTTCCTTATCATTCGACTCGATATTGAGAGACTTACATGTAATACGACTAAATGTTCTTCATATAAGTGAATTGGTTAAGATGATTGGATAGATTTTACAGGGTGGTGTTTGCATCGACCTTATGGGACTTGAACAGCGACTCGATTTTGTGTCGGAAGACTTCACGGCAGTTGCCTCAGCCGGCGTTACTCGATTGCAGTTGAACCATCACATCAAAAATGCGGGGCTGTGGTTCCCTTTGGGTTCGTCGTTGTTTGTGTTGTTGTTGTTGTTGTTGTTGTTGTTGTTGTTGTTGTTGTTTTGTGTGTTTGTTTTTGTAGTTTTAGTTTTTAATGTTGTATTGTAGTTGTTGTTGTTGTTGTTGTTGTTGTTTTGTGTGTTTGTTTGTGTTGTTTTTGTAGTTTTAGTTTTTATTGTTGTATTGTAGTTGTTGTGGTTGCTTTTTATTGTCGTTTATGTTACTGTTGTTGTTGTACTGTTTGTCATGTTGTCGTGATCGTTGCTGTGGTTGCTATAGTTGTTGTGAATGATGGTGATGATGTTGTCAATATCGTTGTTGTTACTGTTGTTTATCTTGTTGTCCAAATGATGTTGTCGTCATCGTTGTTATTTTTACTATAGTTATTGTTGTTGATTTGATGAAGAAGAAGATGATAATGAGCTTGTTGTTGTTTTCTTGCTGCTGTTGTTGTTGTTGTTGTTGTTGTTGTTGTTGTTGTTGTTGTTGTTGATGTCGTTGTTGTTGTTGTTGTTGTTGTTGTTGTTGTTGTTGATGTCGTTGTTGTTGTTGTTGTTGTCGTTGTTGTTGTTGTTGTTGTTGTTGTTGTTGTTGTTGTTGTTGTTGTTAATGCTGCTGTTGGATTGCAGACCCGGGCGCAGATGCGTCCCTCTGTGGCATGTGTGCCACGTCTGCATCGGGCACCAATGCCGTCAGATATGGTACTATGAAGGAAGTGGTCGTCAATTTACAGGTTGGATCAATATCATGTTATTTTCGATTTTATTGAGGATTTTTTCCAGTGATATTATCTTCAAAATATAGTTGAATTCGAACTTTACTCTATAACATCGCCTCACTTGGTAAAGTTAGCTTTTCTGTGTGAAAGTTACAGTACATAGCTTTGGCACTGGTGATTTGTTTCAGGTAGTTCTAGCGAACGGTGATGTGTTTCATACGCGCGGACGTGGTCGGAGTTCCAAGTCGGTTTCATTCACTGACTTATGTCAAAATCTATCACTCAAGCTCGAATGTTGTTTCTGCAAGCAAAAGTATTGGCCAAACGTCTGGGTCTGATAATGAAACATTATCGATCATCGTCACCCCATAC
>OZ038448.1:7526553-7556553 GCA_964036265.1 Daptonema setosum
TCCCGTGAAGCTTCGGTTCCTATAAAACTCGATCATACGTTGCTGGCAACGGGTATTCAACTAGTGTACATAAAATAAGTATTATCTAAAAACGGAAGTGTCAATCACTACAGTTGTTGTTGTTGTTGTTGTTGTTGTTGTTGTTGTTGTTGTTGTTGTTTCTGTTGCTGCTATTTCCCCTTGATTCACTGCATCGATTAACCACATACATGAGGGTAAAGGTGTTTAGGATTTGTCCTGCTCTGTTGTTGTTGCTGTTGTTGTCAATGATGTTATTGTTGTTGTTGTTGTTGTCGTTGTTTTTGTTGTTGTTGTTGTTGTTGTTGTTGTTGTTGTTGTTGTTGTTGTTATAAGTTTGTTGTTTTTAGACGAGCATTAGCCGCTGGCGGTACATGTACGGGTGAACACGGCATTGGTATTGGGAAACGAAAGTACTTGGAATTGGAGATGGGCCCGGAAACATTGTCCGCAATGAAAATGGTGAAGTCATGCTTTGATCCGAAAGGAATAATGAACCCGGGAAAGGTTTTCTTTGAGTGACCTTATCTATACTTTACATCGATTGCTAGAAATGGAAAACCTTTATGAAAATTGACCATTAATTTTATATCATGTGCACTTCATTCTGATTTCTATTATACCTTTTTTTACTACAAGACCACATTTGTGCGTTAACATGTACATGTAAATGCAAGGTGTGTACATACCGTAGATGTGTACATATTGTGCCTTTTAATTAAATCACAATCATTAATCATTTTATATTATGTTGTTATTATGCGGCTCGTTAATGCAATATTACCATAGAAATATTTTGACTCTCTCGAAGTTAATAATAACAACCATTTGTAATACGATGAAGGATTACCTGTAAACATTTAGGAAAGTGCCTTGTTTTAGTGTCTTATAATGATTATGAACGTACAAAACTGATCAACAAACATATAACTTTGCTGGACATGAAACTTGAAGACTTCATGAGACTTTATCGAGATTATCCGTAAATTGTGGAATTTCGCCGAAACTATTCGCAAAACCAACTGGTGTTAAATGTTCACACACCGTGAAGTTCATTTGACATTAATTCATGAACTTCTCTCGGCATTATTACTGCATTATTTCTAACTTTAATTGTGTGTAACAGTGTGCTTAGCACCGGGTATTACACGATCCACGTTGCTTTTACTGGTCACACTTATGGTCTCAATTGAGTACTTTTTGGGGATACTAGACTGGCAGGTGATCAGTGCCAGGAAAGCACCTCTCATGTCCTTATGACGCCCAGTATAAAGGAAGAAATTAAATATCGGGTTCAGGTTGGAGAGACTGGCCAAAACCGGGATGATCGCTGATAGACCGATGTTAGCGAAGATGGTGGCCACGAATTGAGGGATGACCAGAAATACCAGCGTGAACATCGACGAGATGCCTGAAATACCGTATTATTAGCAACCAAACTTTCCTTTCATGAAAACCTTTCTAATTCATTGTATGTGTATCTTACACGACCACTCAATTATAGTCGCGAATAAATAACAGTTCCCAAAAAGTGCGTGAAATCTCGATAAAAGTCTCAATGATTCAGTATTTTATCAAATAAATAAATTATAAGTACATATAAAGAGGAACGGTCCTCTTCAAAGAAATTCATCCGACAATATCGTAAAAAAACTTGATATCGTGAATCATTGAGACGTTTATCAAAAATTCACGTATGTACCTTACGGGAAGAGTAACTCAGTTTCGACTATACACATTCACGAACTCACTGACCTAATACACTACTCATTCATCTACTCACTCACTCCTCCAACCAGTCACCTTAAAAAACTCTTCACTCACCTAATGTGATCATCAGCTTGCGTTGTCTGGCCTCATCATCCAGCCGTTTCTTTGCCTGCCTTTCAGTCTCTGCATTCCCGGTGGTCATCTTGCTCTTTTGACGCACTCGATACCACTAGAAAATTTAAATAAAACTTTTTCCAATTATGGCAAGAAAAAAACATGAATACCTCGGATACAAGACATGGGTATGAATAAACCAGATGTATAAAATCTTAGTTTTTTCACGTCATCAGTTCACTAACTCACGCTGATCTACAGTATTTACTGACTAAATCACATTGACGAACTCACTCATTCACCTATCTACTCACTAACTCACATAATCTGCTCATAAACACACCTACCTACCCACTACATAACTCACCTATCTACTCACTAACTCACCAATCTACTCACTAACTCACTCAACGCACCTGCACCAGAATCACGAATGCATAGAGCACAATACTGCCGAATCCCCCGATGGACTTGCTCATGTAGAAGTAGGTATCGTACCAGAATTCCATGACGCCGTGCTCCGACCAACAGATCATCCAAACGTCCACATCATGATCGTTTCGTTTGGAGAACGAAATTACTAGCACAACGACGAACGAGATGGCCTGTTTGAGTGAGTGAGTGAGTTAGTGAATGAGTGATGAGTGAGGGAGGGAGTGAGTAAGTGAGTGAGTATGTGAGTGAGTGAGTGAGTGTGTGAGTGAGTGAATGAGTAATTGAGTAATTGAGTGAAAAGGAGCAAGTGAGCGTGATTGAGTAAGCAATTGAGTGATTGAGTGAGTTAATGATTGAGTGAGTGAATAATAGAGTGATTGAGTGAAAGTGAGCGTGATTGAGTAAGTAAGTGAATGCGAGCGACCTGCCATATCCAAATGGAACTGCACAGTTTAATAGCATAGCCTCGGTTGAATTGGAAGTACTTGAGTGGAATAGAAACAGCAATCAGACGATCGAGTGACACAATCGACAACATCAGGGCTGCCAGTGGGTCAAACATGTACCTGAGAGGAGAAGATGAGTCAATCCAATGATCAGTGAGTCGAAGAGTCAATCCAATGATCAGTGAGTCGATGAGTCAATCCAATGATCAGTGAGTCGAAGAGTCAATCCAATGATCAGTGAGTCGATGAGTCAATCCAATGATCAGTGAGTCGATGAGTCAATCGAATGATCAGTGAGTCGATGAGTCAGTTCAATGATCAGTGAGTCGATGAGTCAATCCAATGATCAGTGAGTCGATGAGTCAATCCAATGATCAGTGAGTCTATGAGTTAGTCAACAAGCCAGTGAATCTCTCAAGTTGATTAGCACACCATAAAGCATTATAAACGGTGAAGCACTCCCATACGGTGGCATTAGCCAGGTATGTTCCATGGTAAACTCGCCATGATCTGATGGTACCGGCCAGTGCAAATGCTGAAACTGCGTGGTTAATACCATCAGCCCCTCAACAACAACAACCATAACAACAACAACAACAACAACAACAACAACAACAACAACAATAACAACAACAACAACAACACCTACAACAACAACAACATTAACCAAGTTCATTCCCAACATCAGCCAGAGCCAAAGAGCCGACAACCATGTATTCTTTGCGGCGTCTCAACTCTTTATAACGAGCGATAGCCAGAAAAACTATGAGATTAACGACAAACATCAGCCTGGGAAAACCGACATTTTACCAGTCTTTATGTTAGTCAGTCTGTCAGTCAGTCAGTCAGTCAGTCAGTCCGTCAGTCAGTCAGCCAGTCAGTCAGTCAGTCAGACAGTCAGACACTTTGTCAGTCAGTCAGTCAGTCAGTCGGTCTTTTTATGAGCAAGTTTATCCAACCATCCCTCAAAGAAGTATGCAATGTACGATGGTACGAATTTCGACGTCAAGACAACGACCATGTTGAGCAAAACTGCCTCACTTTATGAGGTATTGTGGTACAATTTTTTCAGATAGTACTTTTTTATGACTTTCACCTTCACGAGAAGCGTTATAGTTTTTTACAAATCTAGAAATATTGAAATCCAATGTAGTTTGCAACCGTAAAAAATATTCTCTGTTGCTTATACTGTCATCTACGTTTTATATTCTAGTAGCAAACAAAGTGCGGCGGGTTATTCTATAAAAACAAAGTAAAAGTAAACTCGTCTTATACTCGCTCTGTGAATCACAGTTGTAAAATCCCAGATCGAAAGTCTTAAAATAACTTCGGAAACACTAATTATCATCTGAGACACCTGTGGTGCAGTAGGTTGCTATGATCTTTCCTAACGACAATCATTTAAATTAAGATGGTTTTTAGCTTAGGAACCAAACCACCCATGGCGAAGCAATAATAAGACAGACAGGAGTTGAACGAGTTCGGAATGTTGTGAGTCATTGAGTCGCAAACAGAGAGCTGTTTTTTTTTAAAAACTTGAGCAAAAAGTTTCGAATCCACTCGATTAGCGCAGACTGAAAACTACGATTTGTGGCGTGACCTCAGTTACATATGCTCACCTCAGCTATGATTTTACTTAGCGATAGCCAATTAGTGAAGCTAATCATACCGTACCACCCTTTGTGAACCAATTAGACAAGACGATAAAAAAGATATATTTATTTTAGCTGTGTTTTTGGGTGCCCTATATCGTATTCTTTGCTGAATTTTGTCACATGAGCAACGTCAAGTTGAACGGTATGCACATATTGAAGCTTCAAATGCTTTCCCGTTTAACTTTTGAAGCTTCAAGGGATGATTGCAGAAACTCATCGAAAAACGTAAAATTGGCGAGTTATATTGGCAATCTAATTCATAACGAAGCCCTTGCGATTAATTATTCAAAATTGAATACGGATATATGTACGTCATCGTTTTCACGCTTCGAGTCATTGCATTTTCAGTGTAGCCGGCCTGAATTAAAAAATCACTCCAAAAATGGTATTGAAATCAATGGACTTGTCTTGCAATTTCATTCCAGAAACATTGCAAATAAAAGCATAATTCTTATTATTATTTCATTGGGAACGATCTCATTGCCGATACAGTATATCCATCGAAATCACAAGTAAACTATGTCCAAAAGGAGACCGGATAAACCAGAAGCTTCCCTATCTGTGAATGTGTCTTAGAAATTCCAATGTTAAAATATCATTTGAACGTTTTTCAGTTGCAGATTTTAAGAATTGAGTTTGAGATGTTCACCATATTGTACTGACTGAATGATGACGTGTTTCATGATGATTGTGGAGACATTGCGGAGAATATAATCAAAAACATATGTTCGTTCTCATGTAAAAAATACAGACATAAAACTGTATATATGTATGTAATTGCAATAATAATCATATGCTAAAATTTGGGAACTTGTCCATCTGTCCTGCGAACATGTGAGACGTGGATTAATCAAAGCAGCATGGTCAGTTTTTCAGTTTTCTTATTTTGCTGTTCAACTTCAATCCATTCGGTTAAGGCTCCGGCTTAGGTTTAGTTCCGAGCTTGAAACTTAGGCTTAGGCTTAGGAATGAATTTTGGCTCCGTATTAAGCTTAGGCTTAGGCATATGATCAATTTGAAAAACTTGAAGATGAAAAAAGGGTAGCTTATGGAAATCTGCGTGATTCAGCTGGTCGTGTTCAAGTCGTAGTCTTACAAGTTTTACATCAATGAGCCATTTATTTCAACTAAACGTTCACAATTGGGTTTGTTATATTCTGTGTGTAAACAACTTGAGAAACGCTAAGAATATGACGTCGATTAAAAGTTACTCCTCTGAGTTCTAACTGAGAGCTTGGTAGTTCAATAAAAAGGAGAGACCAAACATGGCACCTTCTCATGGAAAAACTCCTGCTAAAAGCTCAATCTACATACTACTGAATGGCTGCAAGTTAGATTGGACAACATGAATTAAATCGGTAGGTGAATTGATATTTATACGTTATTCCAACATGTACTAATGTACTATCACTTACAAATCTATCGTGGTGGGTGGATCGAATGCAGTTCCGTTTTAGCTTTAAAAAACAAGTGAACAAATGCCTGCTTTCAGTCTTATAATAGACTGAGTCTGTTGAAGGCATATAAAGAGCAATAAGAACGAAGGAATTAAATTAAGAAAAGGTGCGTGGCAAAAGGTACAACACAATCTAATTTTATGTACTGCATTTAATCTCATATATCTCAGTAACTTGATTGGTTTCGGTACAATTTAATAAAGATGTCTGTACCAGTGGGTGACATCTGAATAACAAACCTACTCGGGATATGTTATCCAAGTACAATCTGAATGGAACACCTATTACATTGAAGACATTCTCAGAACATTGTTACTTGTGTGTGATGTATTCACAGTATTCAGGTTACCATTGTAATTACTGTAAGTTACCTAGTTACAGTAACCTTCATAAGCTTTGATTACAAAAAAACTTTTCAATGCAACTGTATACATATTGTCATCTGCCAGGGTTCTCATGAACCTGAATATTTCCGGAAAGTTTCGATATTTCCGTAGTGATTAATATTCCATGTGAGTGAGTGAGTGAGTGAGTGAGTGAGTGAGTGAGTGAGTGAGTGAGTGAGTGAGTGAGTGAGTGAGTGTTTTCTACGTAACTTTTTGTTCTAGAAACTCAATCATTTTTAATTTCAAGTTTGTGCGTTGCATGCGAAACCTTTTAGAATACTGGTTAATGATAAATAAAACAAACAATATTTTATTCAATTTCGTATTAATTCATGAACAAAAATCACAACATTTAGCCGATAGAACACTAACATAACATATTCAATTTTAATATAACATAAATGTATCACAAACCTATTTGCAAATACTTAATAACTATAAATCATCTATAAACTACAAAATATAAATTCTATGATAGAAAGTTAATCAAAGGAACAAAGTATATAAGTATTCTTAGAGGAAATGTTCGTTCACTTTCACTCGTGACTACTGTGGTTTGATCCGGTCGTTGTTGTTGTTGTTGTTGTTGTTGTTGTTGTTGTTGTTGTTGCTCCTGCGTAATTTGGGCTGTGCGACGGGTTGATTCTGCCTCAGCTAAGACAAAACTGTGAAATGAATCGTCATTACAGTCTGATTGGCCGTAACAAACGCAGAATGTTGCAATGGGTTGCGGTTGTTGTTGTTGTTGTTCAATTGGTTGTTGTTGTTGTTGTTGTTGTTGTTGAGCATTTGGTTGTATTTTTGTATTTCTGGATCTCGTTTGTTTCAGTCGATAACAGCTTGTTCGAGGCTGCTGATGGTTAGTATTGCCGTTTTTTAAGGCGTTTGAATTAATCTGACTTGGGGTGAGATTATCAACATTATTATCATTATTATTGTTGTTGTTATTGTTGTTGTTGTCGTTGCCAGCGAAACAGCCAGAGATCCACAGTTCAGAGTGGTTGACCTCAATACTACCAAATACGCAAGCATCTGTTGTACTGTTGCATAGAACCTGAACTATTACATAGATCAGCTACTCACATTCACTCACTCACTCACTCACTCACTCACTCACTCACTCACTCACTCACTCACTCACTCACTCACTCACTCACTCACTCACTCACTCACTCACAAACCTGTTGAAAGTCGCAATTGATATTCGAAACGAATAATGTTTGTGACTGATGCTCAAACGGGAATCCATATTTGCATCGCTGACAAGCCAGTTGTGACGGAAACTCCAAGTTCATCTAAAAGTATGGTAAATTTATGATAATTCACTAAATCAATGAGTCAGTCAGTCAGTCAGTCAGTCAGTCAGTCAGTCAGTCAGTCAGTCAGTCAGTCAGTCAGTCAGTCAGTCAGTCAGTCAGTCAGTCAGTCAGTAAGTCAGTCAGTCAGTCAGTCAGTTAGTCAGTCAGTCAGTCAGTCAGTCAGTCAGTCAATCAGTCAGTCAGTCAGTCGGTCGGTCAGCCAGTCAGCCAGTCAGTCAGTCAGTCTGTCAGTCAGTCAGTCAGTCAGTCAGTCAGTCAGTTAGTCAGTCAGTCAGTCAGTCAGTCAGTCAGTCAGTCAGTCAGTCAGTCAGTCAGTCAGTCAGTCAGTCAGTCAGTCAGTCAGTCAGTCAACCTGTTGCTGTCTTGCCCAGATTGGTACGAACACAAGCCACAGAGCGGCCATCATTTTGTCAAAGGATACAATCAGTTAGCTAATGGTATCCATCGTTTTTCGTTTACTTGTTGCAACTACATTCATATTAAGAAACATAGAAACTTCTTCATATTATTTGGCTTATTTAACGAATTCGGCCATCTGAAATCACAAATGAACAAGGTTTACAAGTATAGAAGATACTAATTTGTGCTTGACAACAAATGATAAACAATAAAATATCCATCGTTTGTAATCGTTTAATCGGTCATGTATTGGCCGAACCCTTTTTATGACTCATACCGCTGTCAGAACAGTTAGCCGGCCACTCCATATGCCAATGCTAAGTATAACCATCAAAGTTTGTGCCGTCAAACATTATCAGGTACAATTACATATCCCTAGTCTTCAGGAACAAGCAGTCTTCAGGGGTATTTCTTATTTCTTAGCAAGTTATTCCAATTTGAGTTCAGTATAATCAAACTTTCTAACCCGACAAATCCGTAACCAAATCCATAAGCTCAAAGTGAAAACGCAATGTATCCATGCCAGAACAAATCTAAGCCGGATCGAGTCTGGCAAATTTTTGATGGACAACTTGATTCTACGGGATGAATCACGGGACATCAATTTGGCCAATTAAATATGGATCAATAATCAATATACCCTACCGTATTTATGTACGATGCACTGGCTAACGCTCCAAACACAAGAAACTTACGTCGAATGATTTTTTCACAGTTTTTCGATAATTTTCCCAAAACTGTTTAAGAATAGTTTTTTTATCCCGGTTAGACGAGGGAGTTATACTCTACCCCTAACTTCTTAACCGCATATGTGCTCAGTTGCATTGCATGACACCATCAAGATGTTCGCCATACTAGAAACATGAATTATGCAAATATCATGGTGGAGCAGGCTGTATCTGTATCTACGGTTTCTGAATCAGGCATCTCAAAGATTGAAAGTGGTGTGAGTCCTAATGAGAGGAACAAAATGTTGTTTCAACCGAAATGTCTCACATATGTTACTGTTTTGTGAAACCTGATTTCTCGTTGAAATAAAATTTTGTAAGATGAATTGAGGGAACCGACACAAAATCAGTACACGGCTGGACGTTTTTTACGTAATGAAGAAAGTCTACCCCAAAATGACAGACAACTATGTACATATTATGTACTGTATGTATGCAAGACGAATATCACAAATAAATATTTGCCTTCCATTAACTGCTTATGCTTTTTGCCTTTTTATAGACATCGGTTATACCCGTGTACGGTATGGTACAGACTGAGCCCATCAAAAAAATTTCCAGATGAAAAAATATAAATGAAAAATCAATTTTGAACGAACATAAAAAATTAATTTAAAATAACAATAAAAAACAAATGTATATTGAGACTAATTTGTTTTGAGAAGAATAGGTTTACATAAGCTCGACAATTCAATAAGACCTATTTCGTAAAAAAATAACTTGGTTCACTCACGTTTTCATAGATCATACAAAAAGCAACCGGATTGAATAATTTATCGGAATGTGGCATTTTCTCACAGGCTGGCACTTACATCCATTCACTGGCGGACGAGCCAAACCTCCATAGGGAGAGGAATCTTCACAAAGAGGGGGAATATGCAGACATATGACCGTTTCACATACACCTCAGGGAACAAACTATACTTTTTGAAAAAGTCAAAGAGGGGGAATTCCAATTTTCCCACCCCTTCTCGTCCGCTAGTGTTTCCATGGGACATAAATGACGTAAATGCAGGACTGTCCTACACATATAACTCCTAATCGACAAAAACGCTAACGGACAGATTACTATCGACTGCTCGTGATGAGTCGAGTTCACAAAAATATATAAAGTTAGCTTTTCTTGAGAGCATTTACAATAAACTATAGTGTAGTTCTCGCAATGAAATGAACTTTCAAACTCGTATTTGTGAAGGGTAATTTATAGATGAATATTGAATCAACCATCGTCGATTCAGAAACCATTTAAGGAGAATCAAAAAGAGGTATAAAAAGAACGGTTGTCGGTTTGACAGTTAAGCAACGTTACTGGGCAAACGACGGCTTAGAGTGGTTGGCTTTCATTCAAGTTGGTCAAGTAAAAAGATTTTAACTTCTCATACAGAACCTCAGTATTAAGTGCTACATAATAAAACCCTAAAGTTCTTTCTGCAAGCGAAAATATTGCCCAAAATGTCTGATAATGAAACATCAGACAATCAGTGTTAACACATATGTACATCAATCATCATCACCCCATGCTATACTGTGTGAAACTATGGTGTAAATCCAGTTGAGTTGAGGCAAGTGATGTTTCATTATCAGACGTTTCGGGCAATATTTTTGGTTGCAGAAACTTGTATTGATCGTCACTGTCAATCACATGAACAAACTCAAGTCAATTATCAAATATACCATATCAATGACCATCAAAACCAATACACCATGTTTATATAATTTTTTCCAGATGAATGTGACTGACACTTAATTTTGCCAGTCGTCCATACACCGGCGGATGAGGTAATTTTCCAAATGGAGGGGTATTTCGTCAAAGAGGGGGGAACTAGCAGTTTTCCCTATACCTTAGGGGGGGGAACTCTACTTTTTGAAAACGCCGAGGAGGAGAGAATTCCACTTTTCTCACGTCATCTCGTCCGCTGATGCGTCCATAATGGGGTTGCTATTTACCAAGTTTCTGAAATACAGTAGTTGGTTATTCATGAGTTCTCGATTTCTACTTCCTAGGCTTCAAAGTTTATTTTCTCTCCGGGCGATGAGAGCAAACTTGATTAAATTTTTATTTGATACTCAAAAGTGCGTCTGGAGCACAGATATACATAACTCGATTGCACTCAAGCCTCAATCAGTCAGTCAGTCAGTCAGTCAGTCAGTCAGTTAGTCAGTCAGTTAGTCAGACAGTCAGTCAGTTAGTCAGTTAGTCAGTCAGTCAGTCAGTCAGTCAGTCAGTCAGTCAGTCAGTCAGTCAGTCAGTCAGTCAGTCAGTCAGTCAGTCAGTCAGTCAGTCAGTCAGTCAGTCAGTCAGTCAGTCAGTCAGTCAGTCAGTCAGTCAAGTCAGTCAGTCAGTCAGATAGTTAGTTCCTTAAAATTAAACGTTATTCATATGAAGCTGGCAATCAGACTGATTAAATTCATCGCCCAATGAATGACTCACTGTTGAACTTTTGGCTCACTAAAGAGTAATGACTAGATGAACTTTTTTATACATGATATCTATGTAGCTTGGTAAAAGAATCGTGAGTGAGTGAGTGAGTGGGTGTCTATGAAACTCGTTCACATTATCTGATCTACACACGGAGAGAATATGTAGTTATCCCTCCTCCTTATAGGAGATGGAATAACAATAAATTACAGCTGTAGAAGTACATATGTCGTGGTAGCTCATGGTTTGATGGCTCATAAACCGAGGGCACACGGACTATGGCATCGAGAATGTAAGGCCCGCCATAAATTACTCCTGTAAATTTTTCTCATTTTGGTATTGAGTGGAATACTGGGAATACTGGGAATACTGGGAATTAGCTTCAGGTACATAATTAGATAAGTATCAGTGGCAAAATAGCGAAGTAGGACACCAAATCACAGATAAAGTGACGGTAATTTTCGAATTATCACGAAAAACGATGAGTACCAAAAAGTCAATAAAATCTCACACAAAACAGATTTTAGTAACCAGAACTGTTTACTGAAACCAGGTTATATATTTGTATCAGGTTAACGGTTTTAAGTAATTTATACAGCTCTTCTATTAGCCGATTCATGTAAGGCCCTGAACGCGTAACTGGCGCGTGCGATTTTGGCGCCGAAAATATGAACCGCTTTCCCGTACATTATAGCTCAATATCGGACGAGAAAGGGAGGGAAAAGTGGAATTCCCCTCTCTTGGGCCTTTTCAAAAACAAGAATTTGTTCCTCAAGGTGTAGGTAAAATAGCCTAATTTCTGCCCATTCCCCTCTCTTTTGAAAAATTCCCCTCCCTTTGGAGGATTCTCTCGTCTGCCGGTGATGTCAACGAATTACATGTTTTACAACAATATGCTCCATTAGACGAGTTTTTTGTCTTGTAGTGACGTACATACATACAGTAAATACAAAATATTAAGAGAAGAAGAGGCCTACACGCGCTGGCGAACCAGTCAAACCTCCAAAGGGAGGGGAATCTCCACAAAGAAAGGGGAATTGGCAAAATATAGGACTTTTTACCTACACCTTAAGGAACAAATTCTACTTTTTGAAACTGCCAAAGAGGGGGGAGTTCCACTTTTCCCTCCCCTTCTCGTCCGCCAGTGCCTACACGAACGGCCGCCGGGTCACATGACATGACCTACAGGGAATATGGGGCCATGGCTAATTTATCATCTCATTTCTTCTGGCAACATACGGTGCACTGTTGACGTAGGCACTAAACCATCACATAAATTACCACTGGCGGACGAGAAGGGGAGGGAAAAGTGAAATTCCCCCCTCTTTGGCGGTTTTAAAAGATAGAGTTTGTTCTCTAAGGTGTAGGTAAAATGGCCTGAAAAATGGCGATTCCCCCTCTTTGACGAAATTCCCCTCCCTTTGGGAAATTAGCTCGTCCGCCAGTGTAAATTACGCCGTACCACAGCGAACAATAAGCACGATATTTTCTATACAGGGTACAGTATAAGCAAAAACATTGCCCAAAACGTCTGATAATGAAACATCACTAGTATCAACTCAACTCGGTTGACACCATAACCATAGTTTAACACAGTAGAGCATGGGATGATGATGATGATTGATGTGCATGTTAAAACTGATTGTATGATGTTTCATTATCAGATGTTTTAGGCAATATTTTTGCTTGCAGAAACCACAAACGGGCTTTACATATGCATAAAACATCCCATCAGACTTGATGAAAGTCGGCCATCATTTCACAGATATACTTTGCTTGCAATGAGGTTACTGGATACTTTTATTAAAATCACCGAAAACCGAAGCCGCATTCATCCGCAATCAGAAAGTTGTAAATCGGATGACCGTTATTTCACTATTGTGACTTGGTATCCTACTTTGCTATTATGGCATAACAACTGAATAAATTTGCTTTGATTCGGATTCAGTCCCATAATTAGTTGAGGGTTCTATACCACCAGAATAATACGAACACCAGCAAAACCTGCCAGACGAACGTTTCTTGATGAATGTCGTTGTATGGCAACGTCGGGTCAGATAATGAAGTCGTGTCAATTGTATGGAACACCAAGATGGGAGGACAATATGACATGACATGTGTTATGAGAAACAAGTCAAGGAATACTCTTCGAAAAAAAATCAAAGCGAGTGAAAAAGTTGATTGGAACGGTGGAGAAACCTGATGTCAAGGACTTGAACTGACTGTATTCATCCTATGGAATGGAAAGCACATAAACTCAGTTATGTACAATGTACTTACAGGGTGGGTCAAAAATGTTCTGCTGCTGCCGTTGTCAGCTTCTAAACCTAATAATATCACAACGTTTTTTTCAAGTTAAAATGTCCTCTACTGAATGCGCAATACCGCAGTGTCATAGCTTTTCGACAACTTTTGCGATATCTGTTCAAAAGTGCCACGTTTTTTGCCATCCTGTTTTTTACCACCCTGTACATACAGTATGTATGTCAGTCACAGCCGGCCACAAGTCAGTAAATAAGCAAAAATACGTGTTCCGAAAAGCGTCGTACTCACATAATTGACTTGAGCATTGGCAAAGACTGCCCAAGAAAATGAGCACATTTGCAGAACATTCCGGGAAACTGTTTCAATCAGAAGTATTAAATTAGGTTTCGCTGAACACATGTCATTGGAGCGAAAATAGTCGTACTCTGGTGGACGAGCCAATCCTCCACAGGGAGGGGAATCTCGTCAAAGAGGGGGGAATTGGCACTTTTCAAATAATTTTACCTACTCTTAGGGTACAAACTCAACTTTTTGAAACCGCCAGAGGGGAGGGGGGGAATTCCACTTTTCTCTCCCCTTCTTGTTCGCTAGTGTAGTCGTATGATTAAGTTAGGCCCGCGTCCTATAATTTCTAGTCTGTTAACGAGTGCTCAAAATATGTCCGACCCCGGGTATCACTGGCGGACGACATATTTTTTCAAAGGGAGGGGAATTTCGTCAAAGAGGGTCGAATTCGCAGTTTTCAGGCCATTTTACCTTCCCCTTAGGGAGCCAATACTACTTTTTGAAAATGTCAAAGAGGGGGAATTCCACTTTTTCGTTCTTCCCTCGTTCGCTAGTGCCGGGTATGCTCAAAAATGCACACACAATGTTCATAAAGCCTCTCCCAAAACGTCTTATAATGAAACATCAGACACTCAGCATTAACACGCACATCAATCATCATCACCCTATGCTGTAACTGTGTTAAACTATGGTGACAACCGAGTTGAGTTGAAGCTGGTGATTTTTCATTAACAGACTTTTTGAGCAATATTTTCGCTTGCAGAAACAACATACGGGCTTTATTTATAAATGCTATCTATATATTTATATCATACAATATTGATATTGATTTTTTTACCTTTTTTCTAAAAAATAACTTTATATAATGTATGGAACTTCATTGTATTTTTTTAATCACTGCAATTTAATCATTTAAATTACCGTTAAAAAACACTTCAAGTAAAATTACTTTTTGCGACTTTAAAGTTGAAAAATTACACTAGTTTACACTCGCTTGAATAGGATGAGAATGGCAAAAGGTTTACAGGACATAACCCGATAAACCGACTGTAAATGTTGATTGCGTTTTTTTCGTTGCATATGCAAAACATAAAAATAACTTACAAAGAAGTCGATAACAAGTAAATAATACGCACACAGAAAAATAATCAAAGAGTGACTATTCAGCCTTTCAAGAGAAGTCATCCATGAAATGTGTACACATGAAAAGTATGAAGAAACGAAAACAAGCCGCAAGTGGACGCATCCTGTAAATGTGGTCAAGTCTGTTAACCCCAAACTTATATATACCAGTCGAGTAACCGGAACTACTGCTGGTGGACGAGCCAAACCTCAAAAGAGATGGGAATATCTCCGAAGAGGGGGAACTGACGGAAATGATGCAATTTTACCTAAACCTTAAGAAACAAAATCAACTTTTTGAAACTGCCAAAGAGGGGGGAATTCCACTTTTCCGTTCTTCCCTTGTTTTATCTTAGTATTATCTTAGTTTTATCTTTATCTCAGATCTTTAGTCTGCTGGTCATCTTCGAGACCGTCACAAACCACGACTGACCAAATCACGTCGGAAAAATTTTAGTAGATAGAATTAAGTGGATTAACTGAAGTAATTAATCGAGGGGTTTAGATTGAAATTTCTTTCAGTCTGTTTAATGAAGAGATGTGTTATTCACTTAAAATAAATGACTTAGAATTCACGGACAATGTTTTCAATTTCAACTTTGCTGACAGTTTCTGCCAGAAACGATGCCAAACCAGGAGGTATGTACATATTGGCGTTGACTGCAGGCACTGGCGAACGAAGCGAACCTCCAAAAGGAGGGGAATATTTCCAAAGAGGTGGAATCGGTATAAATTAGGCCTTTATGCCTAAACCTTAAGGAACAAATTGTACTTTTTGGAACAACCAAAGAGGGGAAAATTCCACCTTTCCCTCTCCTTCTCGTCCACTAGTGACTGAAGGTATGTATGACCAGAGTCAGACGTACCTTGACTACGATTGCAATGGTGCCAGTCTAATGGGTCCAGATCCATTACAAGTGGCAAGTAACTATAAAATGGGGCCATAATGACTCAAAAGGTCTGATCAGCGCATGAGAAGCAGAGATATAAAAAAGGTCCATTCGTTTCTCTCCCAAAAAAAATTTCGGTTCCATTTGTAAAAAAATGAACTGCCGATTCCCGTTTCTTTGATGAAACTCCCCTGGCTGTGGGCCATTCGTTCGTCCGCCGGTGATAGGATACTCGGATATGATAACACCATTCGTATATATGTACATACCGAAGCTCACTGGCGGTCGAGCTAATCCTCCAAGGGAGGGGAATGTTATCAAAAAGAGGGGAATTGGCAGTTTTCAGGTCATTTTACCTACACCTTAGGGAACTAATTTTACTTTTTGAAAACGCCAAAGAGGGGGGAATTCCACCTTTCTCACCCCTTCTCGTCCGCTAGTGACGTAGCTGGATATTATATGTACTTTTAAGAGTCGGTGTTGTAATGTCAGTGGAAGAGATCTAAACAGGTACCCCCATTATAAGGCCACACTAAAAATAGTAATTACACCCTTGTGTGGAAGAATGAAAGAATGGAAAAACGAACGAATGAACATTGGTTTAGTTTTTTTTGGACTTTTTCATTAACTGAAGCCAACGAGGCACACTAATACCATCCATGTCAGAATGGTGTTTTCGTAGTGACCATAGAGTTGAACAAACTGACGGGCAATGACAGAAACCCCAGAGCAACGCATCAGCATCTGTGTCTCAAGTCAGGTTTCGAACTTAGGACCGCCGCTTTTCGAAGCCGGCGTCCTACGCACTAGACTATACAGGCGACAAACTTTTTTGCACTCTTTTTTACCTCTAAAAATGTTTCTCCTAATATAAGGGCAAAAAATTTCCAAATTACAGTATTCGATTACCATTTGCTGACTGTTGTGATTGTGAAAAAACCTGAAATTTCATTAAGACGAAAACTACGTTTACTGTGCCTAAAATGGAAGGAATGACCCGTGACATGCGAGAGACCTACCTACATACTTACTGTATATGAGCCTACATAAACTCACTGGCGAACGAACTAAACCTCCAAAAGAGGATAATCTTTTCAAGGGGTGGAATTGGCAGTTTTCAGGCCATTTTACCTACACCTTGGGAACAAATTCTATTTTTTGAAACCGCCAAAGAGGAAGGAATTCCACTTTTCCCATCCATTCTCGTTCGCTAGCGCATGAACTGTACCATTACGGCCGTATCGATAAATGTGGTATAAGAAATATGTAGCTTCCAGTACCTCCGATAATTGTGACGGATAAATGTAAGGTTGTGGGGTGTCGGCGTCGGGTAATCGACAGTCATTCAGGCTGCCAACCAATGATAGTCGTGTGCATGTGGTTCAGTGGCGGACGAGCCAATCATCCAAAGGGAGGGGAATTTCCCCAAAGAGAAGAATTGGCAGTTTTCTGGCTGTTTTATCCACACCTTAGGAATAAATTCCACGCTCACAAACCGCCAAAGAGGCGGTGGTCTAATGATTTTATATAGTGTAGTTGGCACGGCTCTAATGGATCTGCTATTAATGAGATCCACTTCTTGAACGTTTAGAAAGGTAAAAGGTATATCAAACTCACAGTGATCAGTAGGAATGGCCGCAGAAATGAAAATGGATCAGATTTTTTATTATGAGAACTATTTTATTAGGAACCCAATATTGGTTTCTATGTTTATGAAACTAAGTAAGACTATAGAACTGACTGTGAAACTTTTACATGAAACTCTCACGTCCGTTTTTTGTGAATCTGAGCAAAATGCAAGTGGTTAATGTGATTATCAGTTAATATTCTATGTACTTTTCATTCATTATGCATCGAAAGACTGGGGTCACTAGCGGACGAGAAGGAGAGGGAAAAGTGGAATTCCCTCCTCTTTGACGGTTTCAAAAAGTAGAGTTCGTTCCTTAAGGTGTAGGTAAAATAGCCCAAATTCTGCAGATTCCCCGCTTTATGGAAAAATTGCCCTCCCGTTGGAGGTTCGCTAGTGGCCTGGATGGTTGATTGGCACAAACGTAGACATTAACTTGTATGACGTCATTAATTGTTAATTTTATGTATCAGAACAGATTAGCCACACACGTCCTATCTACAAATAACAGTCTGCCAACATTCATATGTGTTCATAAATGAGTGTACATATTATGCAGAAATACGTGCTAAAGCCCGTATGTTGTTTCTGCAAGCAAAAATGTTGCAAAAACGTCTGATAATGAAACATCACTAGCCCCAACTAAACTCGGTTGACACCATAGTTTAACACAGTATAGCATGGGGTGATGATGACTGATGTGCGTGTTAACACTAGTTGTTCATTATCAGAAGTTTTGAACATTATTTCTGCTTGCAGAAACAATGTAGGGCTTTTTATAAATGGGTACAAATGTAGAAAGTGAAACGCAGTAACAATGTTCGTGACTAGTGTGACGTTCGCAATTTTCTCCGGAAACTTTTTTTCATCCACCGGAAACAGGCAGAACTAAATGTGAGCCATCATAAGCACTAGCGGACGAGCAAAACCTCCAAAGGGAGGGGAAAGTTCTCAAAGAATGGGAATAAAAGAAATGTTAGGTCATTGTACCTACACCTAAGAAACAAACTCTACTTTTGAGATCGCCAAACAGGGGGGTAATTCACTTTTCCCACCCCTTCTCGTCCGTTGATGATCATAAGACTAACATGATGTGTGACGTTTTTAATCAAGTTGTCGGTTCATATTCGCAACTGAACGGGTTTCTCGTTGTAGACATTCATTTCCGATGAGCAAATAAAGGTCAAACTTGTGACTGGGCGTAATGAGACACCATCTGAGTGAGTGAGTGAGTGAGTGAGTGAGTGAGTGAGTGAGTGAGTGAGTGAGTGAGTGAGTGAGTGAGTGAGTGAGTGAGTGAGTGAGTGAGTGAGTGAGTGAGTGAGTGAGTGAGTGAGTGAGTGAGTGAGTGAGTGAGTGAGTGAGTGAGTGAGTGAGTGAGTGAGTGAGTGAGTGAGTGAGTGAGTGAGTGAGTGAGTGAGTGAGTGAGTGAGTGAGTGAGTGAGTGAGTTAGTGAGTGAAAGATAGCGAACCAAAAAATAAAAAAATATTCTTAAATGTCCATCCAACGATTCGATAATTTCAGTGTAGTTATACAACTACATAAGTAATAGGTAGTCTAAAAAATTCACTGGTTCTTCAAACCCGTCATTACTAACTTGTCCAAATTTATGGTTTCCAAACAAACTGTTTTCAAGGGCGCCTTTGTTTCAGGGAGACTGTGACTTTTTTTAGCGCTTGGCTTAACGTGTAATGATTGACGTACGGCCATACACACAGTGCTGGAAGTGGTCGGGGATAACCATGTGGGGCGCGGGCACACATGTGCCGTTACGTGACTGACTGACTGACTGACTGACTGACGGACTGACTGACTGACTGACTGACTGACTGACTGACTGACTGACTGACTGACTGACTGACTGACTGACTGACTGACTGACTGACTGACTGACTGACTGACTGACTGACTGACTGACTGACTGACTGACTGACTGACTGACTGACTGACTGACTGACCTGACTGACTGACTGACTGACTGACTGACTGACTGACTGACTGACTGACTGACTGACTGACTGACTGACTGACTGACTGACTGACTGACTGACTGACTGACTGAATGACTGACTGACTGACTGACTGACTGACTGATTGACTGACTGGCAGAAGTCCACCCGGCTCAGGCCCTTCGTTGGGGGTCTAAAAGACAATCAGTGCCTCGTCAGTATACAGACAAGACGCCACCGAAAACGACCAAACACTGCCAGAGAAAGTCTCGGGTCTTTAAATGGAGATTGGGGTGGGTTTTGGGGAAACGAACAGCGGGTGACTGGTACTCGTATACCGTTGGTACATTTGGTAGACTGACTGACTGACTCACTGAACGACTGACTGACTGACAAACTGGTAAAACAATTGATTGACATATAAATCCATAATTTTTTTAATAAGAACTGGTTGGTAAATCGGAATCACTAGAAGAAAGCATGACGTGTAAATTAGAGTTAGAGAACATGGGTGGGCAGTGTTTTTCCAAATTACAGACCGTTTTGACGATACTTGTTTGTTGCTGTCTGACTATCGGACATGCAGATTAAAACTGATTGAGTGGGTGATTCTTTGCTGGCTGCTGTGAGTGAGTGAGTGAGTGAGTGAGTGAGTGAGTGAGTGAGTGAGTGAGTGAGTGAGTGAGTGAGTGAGTGAGTGAGTGAGTGAGTGAGTGAGTGAGTGAGTGAGTGAGTGAGTGAGTGAGTGAGTGAGTGAGTGAGTGAGTGAGTGAGTGAGTGAGTGAGTGAGTGAGTGAGTGAGTGAGTGAGTGAGTGAGTGAGTGAGTGAGTGAGTGAGTGAGTGAGTGAGTGAGTGAGTGAGTGAGTGAGTGAGTGAGTGAGTGAGTGAGTGAGTGAGTGAGTGAGTGAGTGAGTGAGTGAGTGAGTGAGTGAGTGAGTGAGTGAGTGAGTGAGTGAGTGAGTGAGTGAGTGAGTGAGTGAGTGAGTGAGTGAGTGAGTGAGTGAGTGACAAATTATAAAATGAGATGAACCGAAATGGGGTGAACGACATACATAAATACAACAGCAAATGAGTGTCCTCATAAATTAAAACTCGACATGGGTGGGCCATGGTACAGTGGCCAATGGATGGCATCACCTGATCATGCATCTGATATAGATTGATCCTGGAAAATTATGGAAACAATGGAATCGGATAATGAGCGAAAATGTATGGATCAGGCGCACTCGTACATAGTTCTGCTGGTATTACATGAATACATCGGATACATTCAAAACAGATTTTTTCTCGACTAAAAATTTTCGCTGTGTCTTGATTTTTTATAATGTTTTCCATGACAGTTACAACAAACCAACAACAGTTCTTTGAACCATTACAGTTGGTCTAGATGGTCAGACTCGGGCCCAACGCGAAGATGTCCAGTGAAAATAGAATTGGCTTTTCATTTATGATGAGAACGTTAAGGTTATGGTTAGTAATGAGGTCACTAGCAATCGTAAGACTAGAAACATCTGGTTCTTCGATGATCCGAAGGAAAACTTCTTCATTTCCAAGTTTTCCACTAAATGCAGATCTCTAGCGCGTCGCGCGTCAAATTGAATTTGAAAATTTTCCGTTTTTTTATATTTTGTCTTGCTGTGAATTTTCATATCACAAAAAATGTAGAATGTTCATATTTATACAAGCTTACGGATATTGGAAATGCCAGGCACGTTGTCGAACAAATAGCGTCTGACCACTTCACTGAAAGTGGGTGTGAAAGAGTGAAGAGCGCCAAACTACTTTTATGCAACATGTACAGGGTGTCCCAGCGAGGGGTTCACGATTTGTTTTTTGAATAACTTTAGTATGCGTTAGACAATAATCTTAAAAATTGATATTATAAATACCAATACCTTAAGAATTTTTTGCCTTTTTAAAATTTTAAAATTCCTTGATTACAGCTCGAATTATAATCGAATGAAAAAAACCTAATTTTTTTACGAATTTTCAGAAGAATCTCATTTTGAAACATATTCAAAATTAATTCAATGGTGATTATATGACATATATACTAGCTAATTATGCGGGAAACAATATAAAAGAAAAGCTTCATTTAATATGACCACCGAATTTTATCGATACAACTATCTTTACGAGTTTTGAGATCGAGTAATGCGTTTGGTTGCGATTCTGCAGTGATGTTTGCCATTTTCAATAAGATCATTTCTGTGAGTTCTTCCACTGTAATCATTTTCTGGGAATAAACTAGTTCCTTGAAATGTCTTCAAAACCAGTAATTAGTAGCTGTTTAATCATGAGTTCCTCCACGTTCGACCCATTCAGTGAAGTGATCGTGCACGCAGGAACCGCGTGCCCTCCTTTGTGGTGGGGCACCGTCAGCTTGCATGATAATCGGTCCATGAACGACTTTTCTAATAGTTTCGAGATACTGCAGTAAAAAATTATTGAGCCTATTCAGTTACTTGTCATAAGCTACAACTCCATCAAACTTCAAAGAGAAACGGTCCGATCAAACCGCCGTACAAATTGGCACACCAATCGTTGATTTGGGGGCGTGCCTGGGTTGAGTGATTTCAGGATATGGTGCAAATATTGAATAAGACATTTCTTTTGCATCGTTTATAGCATAATCTGTGATTATATTTGTAGTATAACACAATTGAATTAGTTTTGAATATGTTTCAAAATGAAAATTCTTCTGAAAATTCGTAAAAACGGATGTTTTTTTCACTCGACTATAATTCAAGCTGTAATGAACGAATTTCAAAAATTTAAAAAAGCAAAAAATTCTTAAGGATTTGATATTTACAGTATGAATTTTTAAGGTTATTGCTCGACGCATACAAAAGTTATTCAAAAAACAAATCGTGAACCCCTCGCTGGGACACCCTGTATATGTAACTGTGTCAAGTGCTCAGAGTTATAGCGTATCCAGGGTTTCTTGTTAGCCAAAAGGATTTTGGCGCGCAATTTGAATTCAAATCTGCTTTTGGCGCGAATTAAAAATGCTTATTTTATTGCATACGTGCCGTCATACGCATCATTGTAACCGGCCCACAAAATTAATTTTCGATAACAACAAACTCTGACCAAGCTATGTATGATGAAACAGCTGAGCTGCGAAAGAGAAAATGACGGAAATTTCAAAAACACAAAATCTCCAAAAAACGCAATAACTTTGAAAATTTTTTAAAAATTTATAGTAAAAAAAAAGATGCGTATTATGGAAATCAAGTTTGATAACATGATACATACATACCTTGACCGAGCGGAACATTCTAAGCTCATTGAATACTACCATTCATATACAGTAAAGGTTTTCTTCAATATGTATTTTTGCGATTCCTCCTGTAAAAAACTTAATCTTGAAGTCATTTGCCCGGAATTCGTCAACTATGTAAACCTGCCAAGTTAAAGAATGTATGCTTCAAGAGTTTTATTATATCTATTTTCAGCAGAAGTGTTACGAATGACAGACGTGTCGTCGTTATATACAAAATGGTGCCATATTTCCGGAAGCTATGATGGAATGGATGCATGCAACATTTAATAGTCGACTCATAATTATAGACTGACTGACTGCCTGACTGACTGACTGACTGACTGACTGACTGACTGACTGACTGACTGACTGACTGACTGACTGACTGACTGACTGACTGACTGACTGACTGACTGACTGACTGACTGACTGACTGACTGACTGACTGGCAGAGGTCCTGACTAACTGACTGAATAAAGTAGCCGACGAAATCATTTTTTGGCTGTCGAACTATGGCACAAAATTTGGCGTCTAGTTGAAACATGTGGCCAGTTATGTACAGCATTATTATCAGACGATATTTAGGAAATAAAACCGAGTTGAATATGCGTCTGAATTGAGTCGAAAACCTAGTTATTAGTTGCGAGCCGGCTGTGCCGCCTAGAAAAGACACTTTGACGGCAACAATCGGGGCCGGCCGGTCGGTCAGACAGTTTTATCTGACTCATGAAAGGCGTAAAGCCCAATCAAACAGTTATGTAGGCTTTATAAATAGAAACGCTGGAGTATTCATGATTGATTCAGAAACTGATGATGACGTTACACTATTTTGTGAGACTTTTCTTTAGATAGAGACAGAAACGCAGAAAAAAACTCCGTAACTCCAACAATAGTTCTCGTATGACCATGCGTTGCGTGCGGAGTGATTGCATGAAAGAGTACGAAATGCTCAGAAAATGGGCGCGCAAGTAAATTCAATCTCGTAATCGTTTGTGATTGCTGTGATAAAGTTTGCGCCAGCAATAACCAAACACAGAGAAAAAAACAGAAAAAAAAACGAAAAAAGCAAACATTCAACAAAAACAAATCAGTTGTGTCGCCCATTGAACTAACTCATTCAAGCATTACAAACCCGCTGTATCTGCCATTCATTCACACACATCGTATTCTATATAACCAATTTAGACGCAAGTTTGTGGTGGGAGCCACGCCAAAAAAGAGAAGTCCAGTGGTATGGTTACTCAGGACAAAACATGAGTCTTTCCGTCGGTGAAAAGCGGTGGGGGAAGATAAGGAGAAAATGACAGGAGGTCTCCATCTTATGGGAATGTGGAATTTCAGTTTTTCACCAAGCCATAATTTATTCACAAACTCCTTATTTGAAGTTATAAAAAATGAAAAGAGTCACAACATACCAAAATTGAGGCACATCCATAAACTCTACCATCGACCACGCCATGGAGCTGAATAAGGGGTAAATTGGTGTGGCGATAATGCGTGAGTGAGTGAGCGAGTGAGTGAGTGAGTGAGTGAGTGAGTGAGTGAGTGAGTGAGTGAGTGAGTGAGTGAGTGAGTGAGTGAGTGAGTGAGTGAGTGAGTGAGTGAGTGAGTGAGTGAGTGAGTGAGTGAGTGAGTGAGTGAGTGAGTGAGTGAGTGAGTGAGTGAGTGAGTGAGTGAGTGAGTGAGTGAGTGAGTGAGTGAGTGAGTGTGAGTGAGTGAGTGAGTGAGTGAGTGAGTGATTGAGTGAGTGAGTGAGTGAGTGAGTGAGTGAGTGAGTGAGTGAGTGAGTGAGTGAGTGAGTGAGTGAGTGAGTGAGTGAGTGAGTGAGTGAGTGAGTGAGTGAGTGAGTGAGTGAGTGAGTGAGTGAGTGAGTGAGTGAGTGAGTGAGTGAGTGAGTGAGTGAGTGAGTGAGTGAGTGAGTGAGTGAGTGAGTGAGTGAGTGAGTGAGTGAGTGAGTGAGTGAGTGAAAGGAGGAAATAGGTTTCCTGAGTTTCTGATCTACTGTTTATCGATTAAAAGAAGTAGTACGAGGAAGTTGCAGACTGACTGACTGTCGACATACTGACTGTATGACCGACACTCTCTATATTTATTTGATTGCCAGTCATTCAGTGGCGTCGATCAAGCGCATCATGACGACTTTTTATGATTGGCGGACGAGAAGGGGAGGGAAAAGTTGATTTCCCCCTCTTTGGGGTATTAGGAAAACTCGAGTTTGTTCGTCAAGGTGTAGGAAGAATGGCATTATGTCTGCTGATTCCCCCTCTTTGGGAAAGTTCCCCTCCATTCGGAGGTTTGGCTCGTTCGCCAGTGGCAGTGTGCCTCGAAAAATGACTGGTTTATCAAACGAGTGGTTTTGGTCTGGCCGACTGAATGGATGCACTGGCAGACGAGCTGTATTTCCAAAGGGAGGGGAATTTTGTAAAAGTGGTGGAATCAGCAGTAAGAAGGCCATTTTACCTATACCTTAGGGAACAAATGCCACTTCTTGAAACCGCCAAAGAGGGGGGAATTCCACTTTTCCCACCCCTTCTCGTCCGCTAGTGACTGAACGTAGCGGAAACAGATGGTTGATTCACCAAACTTACATGATATATATCTGGAACAGGAGCAGTGAAGAACTAACTAATCAACAGCGGAATAGAAATTTATTGAATTAAAACACCAACTATTTTCCATAATGTAACCAACTACTTTCCTACTTTACCGAATGGTGTTTGGAATGCCGACAGACTCAACGTATGATGAATTCATGGATAACCAACTATCTAACTCACTCACTCTCTAATAATAATAATAATAATAATAATAATAATAATAATAATAATAATAATAATAATAATAATAATAATAAAAATATAAATAATCTGATAACTAAACAAAGAAGTCAATAAATAAACAGCTATCTAATTGAGTAACTAACCCCTACACTCAGCTTATAACAGCCGCAAGCTACTGCCACCTGACACCTCAATTCGCCTTGAGTAAAATCATCATCACCCTTACGAAACAATGGACGATAACGGCTCGTGTCTTTGTTCGTCGTTCATAGCTGCCGGCTAGTAACCTACTGGCAGGTAGGTTTAGGTGTAGGCTTCATGTGCTCATATTAGGTTATGGTTTAGGTAACATGAGGTAACAAGGTCCAAACAAAGGTGTCAGTGCGTGTACAGTAGCCCGTCAATTGTTTGACCCCTTTTGATTCGGGGCGAAAGTGAGCAGCCATCCCATTAGGTAATCAGGCTGCCGGCAGGCACTACCCGACGAAAAAGGGTGGGAAAAGTGGAAGTTCTTCTTCTTTGGCCGTTTCAAAAAGTGGAGTTTGTTCCCTAAGGAGTAGGTAGAATGTTCTGATCTCTGCCAATTCTCTCCTCTTTGGCAAGTTTCCCCTCCCTTTGAAGGTTTAGCTCGTCCGCCAGTGCCGGCAGGTACGTACTGCAATCTACAACAACAAATAATTTCAGTAAAACACACCCTAATATCTCTTTCATATTAGAAACTTTTTTGATGTGAGAAAATGTTTTTCTGTCTTTTGATCATAATGTGGTGATTTGCTGTTTCTTTTCAAAATTATGGAGATCGGATTTGTGAAGCTGATCCGCTTTCATGGTGACATAATGGGGCTGCCTCCTGGTATGACCATTTTTGACTGGGAAGCATCGGTTTCATTTGTTGAGTAACTAACCTAACCCAGTAACACATTCTGATTTGATCAGATTTGCTTTCTTTTCCCTATGATCCTATGCTTATCTTAAGAAAACTTTTGCTGTGTGAACTTTTGAAACAATTTTACCATTGAGCGACGACGGACGAGCTAATCCTCCACAGGGAGGGGAATTCGGTCAAAGAGGTCATTTAGCCGTTTTCAGGCCGTTTTATCTACACCTTAGGGAACAAACTCTTCTTTTTGTAACTACCAAAGGAGGGGGAATTACACTTTTTTCTCCCCTTCTCGTCCGCTAGTGATCTGGAATACTTGTTTCATTCGTCAAAGAATCTCGGGAGTTGAGTTCAATGATGGAACAGTTTTGCGTACATTTTTACAAACAAAATTTTAAATTTAATTTATAATTTTAGTTTTTACTTTACTTATCTTATACAAAAAATTTCCAATAAATATGACTGTTTGCATACATCGAGGGACGAGTCTGCTTCTTCACGATCACGATCAGACTATTTAGTTTGGGAGAAGTAAAATACTTTCTTGTCTCATACTTTTCGCGATTGGATTTGCCAGAATAGCCCTGGGCATTTTTGGTTGCATGTATCCATCGTTCTAAATCAATAAATCTTATCTTAAGTTTGTCAGAAAAGCGTTTTTCAGACCTTTAAATAACTTTAGATAGCATTTTTTCATAATTGATCAACAGGTGTTTGGACGCGATACCATCAAACAATTTTATCGAACATACTTTATTCAAAGTATTCAACAATAATTGGAAGAAATCATCTAGATGACCGATGGTCCGTGCTGATTCAGGTGATCGGGAGCCGTTGTGGTTAGTTGAATGTTTGATGTATGATTTTTTTATACTTTACATAACTAAGGTACTACTCGTCTACTAACTCACTCACTCACTCACTCACTCACTCACTCACTATTCACTCACTCACTCACTCACTCACTCACTCACTCACTCACTCACTCACTCACTCACTCACTCACTCACTCACTCACTCACTCACTCACTCACTCACTCACTCACTCACTCACTCACTCACTCACTCACTCACTCACTCACTCACTCACTCACTCACTCACTCACTCACTCACTCACTCACTCACTCACTCACTCACTCACTCACTCACTCACTCACTCACTCACTCACGTTTCCACTCACCCATTCGTTATTCCATGGAACAGATCGATATCACAAACAAACAAACAACAAGACAGCTCAAAATTGAATCAATCAATCATCTATTATTCATTCAATTCCTCCCAATCAATCAATAGTGTCTCTGCATAATATTCATATCCAATTCTTCACTCGATTCCATTTTCATTCTGAGGTCAGATATTCTGTAATCTATCACCGTCTTGTCACCAATGGTGCACAACAACTTATTCCTAATTTCAACAATTTAACCCGTAATAGTGATCCTTACAACTTAGTTGCTTCACAGCTGTCCATTTTCGCTGCATGACTCCCTCAATATTGACAGTTGCATGAATGCTTTTAATTAGGTGTCAAAATTTACCCGATGGCGGATGACCAATATGATAACATTGAATAGAATCTTTTTACAGTCAAACATAAACTCTTTTGTTTATTCTCGTCAAAGATGGGAATCAGATAAGTGAAACTTGAGTAAACTTTTATATGGAATAAAAAAACATACCCACTGATATGTTCAATCATCCGCAATTCTGCCCCCTATCCATGACCGTATTACACAGTGTCACGCATGCAGTGTACACTAATTGAGTTACACAACTTTCCGTAGTGTAAATATCACATCCACCTGGGCATACGGGGGGTGAACCTAGTTGAGGCTAATTAACCAATTAAGCCTGATTACATTAGCCAGTGTTATGGATGTGTCACTAGATCAACATATGCGTTACAGTGTGCTGCGAGGGGGGACGAGGGGGAGGCAGACTCCGCCCCATCGTTCGTTGGCCAGTGATTCGGTGATGTTGCACAAGACCAGTCAGACCAGCTAAACCTGACCTTACATATAAGCAATCAGCAGAATGACGAACCATCAGTTAGGATCAGTGAACGATATCAGTTATTAGAATATACTTCAGACTAAGATTAAAAGGTAGATAGGATAATATAGATGTAACATGAGGTTAGTATTTGAATCAGGACTAGAATAGTGTTACTCATTTCTGATTGTAGTCTATGTTCTGCATCGCTTGTAAAATGAATTAATCGACTTTGAAAACTTTCTTTGAGATAAATATATTTTTTTGTTTATAATTCACCTTTTTGATGTACATATTGGTACCCTACACTTCATATGGTCTGTTCCACGTGAAAGTTCGAAATCGAACGATTTTGGCATAAATTTCATATGTTCAACATTGGCACATCTGCCCGAGTGATTCATCTGTTAAGCCGCCCGATTTGTTAGTTTTTTTCTCATCCATCGATGCGGTTCGCTGCGTCAGTGGGCAGCCACCGCGCACGTAACGCTCTTTACTCTACCAAAAAGTTCACACGTTCCGCCGATGAGCGCGTAGATTCAATAAATTGTATGCGCGTAGACTCATCTGAGCGCAGTCAGTGTCTTCCACTCGTTGGCTGTACACGAGCCACCGATCGAGTTATCATTAATTTCTTTGCCACCACCAACCACAGCCTGAACACCAATTCCAAATAAATCGGCAGAAGCAGAAACTCATTCTGTTTTCTCCCTCTCTCTCTCAGCTGGTAAAGGTCTCATTATTTCTGGGAAGCGTTATAAATATGAGTTATGCGTAACTTTCATTCAGCAATTTTCACTCGTATATACGGACATCAATGTGCGCGCATCGATCAATGCTTCGGTTCTGTGTGATGGGAAAAGTTTCTCTACTCTATTGAAAGTTTTTGTTGGTCGTTGTTGTTGTTGTGAGTTTTAGGGTTGCATAACTTTGTTGTTGGCTCAATTGAACTGACCAACAGTCTTATGTCAGTCATGTCAATTAGCACCATAGACAATCGTACAGTCACTTACAATGACTGTCATCATAAATTGCATAACCGACCAAACCAATCAGTCAGTCATTTCCTTCACCACAACACCAGATGCGTGAAGACAGATAAATTCAGTCATCATAACAATGACAGACTCGAGCGAGTGACAGATCGACCACCGTTATATAGGGTGACAGTCGGTCAGTCAATCAGTCAATAAATTTACGCAGTCAGTCAGTCAGTCAGTCAATGAGCGCACATGAATTTTCGTCGACTTTTTGTACGCACATCTCCACGCACCTGTGGCGAATGGGACAACTCTTCTGGAGAAAATATTCTTTCTGATACTGAAGTTTTTCCATTTCTGGTTAATTGACTTGACTTTAATCTTCAAACTCTAGCTGTGAATTATTAATTTAGATCAATGGTCATTTCACCCGCTACTGTCACGCGTGCAGTTTATTGTTATGCATGAGGCTCTGGGGAGTCATTTCAGGCTCAGAGTGGCTGTTAGGCGTTTAGGCTAAGCACATTTCTGAGTCGAGTATTTACGGGGGTGATGACCGATAGTTGATCCTTTTGGCGCACTTTTTATAAGTGGTATATTGATTGACTGACTGACAAGTCAACTCATTAGGGACTGTGCTCGTGTCGCTTTGTTCTAGATATTGGACTAATCCACCTAGTCAGTCAATGGTTTATGTACATCTGTCTGTCAATTTGGGTTAGATTGTCTGTCAGTCTGTCATTCAACAAAAAGTTCAGTAGTCACTTTGTTAAATGCCTAGTGTTCAGATTCTGGAGTGAGGTTTTGGATGCACAGCAATCAGGATTCGGTTTGTCATGTAAACAATAAATCAACCAACCACTTGTTATATC
>OZ038448.1:7559053-7560870 GCA_964036265.1 Daptonema setosum
TGGGTCGGTCAGTCAGTCAATTGTCAGTCTTAAGTCATTAAGTCGGTCAGTCAGTTCAGTGGATTATCCCCTGTATCTACACTGTATAATCTGTCACCCAACTTTCGTCATCATGATTGAACGGTGTACCGGCGCGAGGATTTGTCTGTCATTCAGTCAGTCATTGCGTCATTGACAGATCAGTGACAGACCACAAAATCGGTCAGAAACTCATTTAACCAGTCGTCAGGGGCCGTCAGTCAGTCACCGAGGAAGTGCGAACGAGAAAAACGCATCATTTGTTGACATAATCAGATAGGTGGACATCAAAAGCGGGTGGTTACGAGAAATTAATAAATTAATTTCATTACACAAAAAAATACGAAAATAGAAAAAAATTACGATTGTGAAACAAAAATTTTATCCTTTTCTGTGAACTTTCCGCGTTCGACAGACAGAATTTATCCGCGTGTAATTGGGATTGTTTGCGGACATCAAAGCCGGACTAGCCGACATGCGGTATGGGAAAGTGTTCTTGGATTCGGGGACTATCACTACTACAATACTACCAACCTTGGATTGACTGACTAACTTCTTAGTTTCTGACTAACTTTTTAGTCACTGACTGACTGACTGAGTCATGGCATCATACAGGCGGATATGGTCTACTGATTCCGATACATCGTTTTGTTTGTTCAACGACTGATAAACAGACAATCTCGTCTGCGCTGAGTCATCAAATATATTAATATATAAATAAACAAATAAACAAATACAGTAACAAGTACTTTTATTTGTATTTATTGGCTTTGTGATTGCTGTATTAAGTGAGTGGGCGGGCCTCATAATCTGTTTCACACGCTCGCGCTGAGTAACGGATTGAACATACATGTATTTCAAAATGGATTTGAGTCACCAACGGAATGTTTTAATCCTCATCATTCTTAGGATCGGAGGGACCGGATAATATAACTTGGGCCAGACAGATTTCACCATAAAATGCAATATCAGTCTGTGTTTTATGTCTCCACTTTTTTTCACACTAGTTGTCTATGGGCAATTGACTGACTGGCGGGGCAAAAAACTGTGGTCAATAATCCAGATCCGTGGAACGAGTCCGCGACTGTACGGGTATCCGGTGATTTGTGGCTCAAACGACCCGGCTCCGAATAAAATCTAGTCTTCAAAAACATTTTGTCAGCTCAAAAAAATATTTTTCAAAAAAGTTTTTCATTAATCGGTTTGAAGATTTACCATGATTTATACTTACAGTAGGTAGTTATCATCTGATTTACCTACCCATCGGAGTACATTGTGAATAGACGTATGCGAAATCTGGCATATGTCATGATCCTGACATGTCTGTTTACTACTTGACATTCAGCTCAAAAATAAATCCATTGCCGGTTCCCTGATAAGGAATGGATTCAGTTGTGTTGTTATGATGAGGCCAAACAAACCACATAAAAGTTTATAACACAATCAAATGCACATATCGGTAATCTCTTGATTGATAAAGTAGTCGATCAATTTAGGTACGCAATTTTTAATTACCCATGTTGAACAGCAGGGTTTTTTTGCATCCGAAAAACTGTTCCAAAGATTACTCGCACCGCCGGCGCTCAGCACCAACCAACAAATTTCCTTGTTTGTACAACCAATGCTGACAGCAGCAAAGAAGCTTTGTGGTCAGAGCACAGACACAAAAAAAGTATATTTATTTGGGAAGGATGTGGATTCGGCGACACCATCCAAATCAATTTCCTTTACCTTCGACCGCAGGAGGGTTAGATGGTCAAGAATTTTTTTCATCCACGGGTTTCATGTTTTTTTCTGTG
>OZ038448.1:7561070-7593570 GCA_964036265.1 Daptonema setosum
AATTCAACTACATCATGATATTCCTCGTAATTTTTTACATCGATTAGATGTCTTATGTTTCATAATTAATATGAAAATTTCAAATTTTCCACAAAAAACAATTTTTTCCAAAAAAAATATTTGCAATTTTTTTATTAAAATGGATTTGACTCACTAATATTATAAGTTGCCAAAAACTTCGACTACGATTTCTGTCAGACAACTTAAGAAGGTGTCTAATACGATGCTCAGATTGATCAAATTGTTTGGTCGCAACATAAGAAAAATTGAGTTGAAGATTTTTTGCAGAAAAACACAAAATACATTTTTTCAGGATAACTTTTCACCTAGTCGTCTGACAAAAAATTCAACTACATCATGATATTCCTCGTAAATTTTTACATCGATTAGATGTCTTATGTTTTATATTTAATATGAAAATTTCAAATTTTCCAGAAAAAACAATTTTTTCCAAAAAAAATATTTGCAATTTATTGGTTAAAATGGATTTGACTCACTAATATTATAAGTTGCCAAAAACTTCGACTACGATTTCTGTCAGACAACATAAGAAGGTGTCTAATACGATGCTCAGATTGATAAAATTGTTTGGTCGCAACATATGAAAAATTGAGTTCAAGATTTTTTGCAGAAAAACACAAAATATACTACAGAAACTTTTTACCTAGTCGTCTGACAAAAAATTAAAACTACATCATGATATTCCTCGTAAATTTTTACATCGATTAGATGTCTTTTGTTTTATATTACATATGAAATTTTTAAAAATTTTTACAAAAAACAATTTTTTTTCTTTTTTCAAAAAAAATTAATTGCTATTTTTCATTAAAATGGATTTAACTCACTTATATTATAAGTTGCCGAAAACTTCGACTATGATTTCTGTCAGACAACATAAGAACGTGTCTAATACGATGCTCAGATTGATCAAATTGTTTGGTCAAGATTTTTTGCAGAAAATTACAAAAAAAAATTTTAGGATAATTTTTTACCTAGTCGTCTGACAAAAAATACAAATTGAAACAAATAAATTGCAGTGTAAATCTCAAAATGAGTTTTACTAACTTGCATTTTACTTTCCTATTTTGATTCAACTTTGATTACAGTCAGGCAACATGAAGGTATTTTATACAATGCTCAGATAACTCAAATTGTTTGGTCGCTTGATGTGAAACATTGAGTTGCAAAAACTGCATTTTCAGTATAACTTAGTTTCTGGTCATCTGGAAAGTGTTGGAGTATAGACAGGGCTCTCCTCAAGAGACTTATCTAAGCTGCTGAGCCAGAGACCAGTCTTTGAAGACTTTCTGAGCAGTCTTTGGCTAAGCAGCTTATACTAGTCTCTCGAGGAGAGCCATGGTTACACTTTAACACTATCCAACCGGGCTCTACAGGGCTCTCCTCGAGAGCCGGCAGTTGGACGTTCACGGAGCCTATTTCATGACGTTCCTTGTGACTTTCTACATTGATTTTTTATTTAAAAAGGAAAAAGTTTCGACGTTTTCTAACAGAAACCAATTTTGCATGAAAAGTAAACGGCAGTTACTGGATTTATATGGATTTAACTATTAATAATTTAATTCGCCAAAATTCGACTTTGATTTCAGTCAGACAACATGTGAAGGTGTCTAATACGATACTCAGATTGATCAAACTGTTTTGTTGCCAAATGTAAAAAATTAAGCTGAAAATGTTTGTGCAATTGCCCGTAGCGAACGTTAAAACTTCTGTTAACGCAATGGCTTTTCTGTTTCTATGCAGAAAAAAACTTTCACTCAATTTGTATTTGACCTTTACATATATATTGCCTGTCTGAAATCATAGTTGGAATGTTTGGCAACTTCTATCATTAGTAAGTTAAATCCATTCTAAGAAAAAAAACTGCAAATTATGGTTCTAAATTTTCATATTCTTATGTGGAGCATAAAACATCTATTCCATGCAGAAAATCACGAGGAAAATCATGATGTAGTTCGATTTTTGGTCAGACAAATTTAAAAACGTTTTTCAGGAAACTAAAAACAATGTTATCCTGCAAAAAAAGTTTTTTGGGTGTTTCTAAAAAAACGTCCACTAAATTTTTCACATGTTGCGACCAAATAATTTGACCAATTTGAACATCGTATTAGACACCTCCATATAATGTCGGACAAAACTCGTATTTCATATTTTTGAGAACCGCGAGGATCAGTGAAAAAGCTCAAATTTTCACATCAAGGACCAAACAGTTTGAGGTTGAACTATCTGTATTATTGATACCTTCATATGTTGCTTGACTGAAATCTTAGTTGAATTTTTTAGCAACTCAGAATATTAGTAAGTTAAATCTATTTCAAGTAAAAAACTGCGACTTAATTTTTATGAGAAAAATGTTTTAATTGTGAAAAAATCCAAATTTTCATTTTCAATATAACACATAACACATAGAATAAGACATTCAATATAATACATAAGACATACGATGTTGAAAATCACGAGGAACATCATGATTTAGTTGTATTTTTTGTCAGACGACTAGGAAAAAATGTCCTGAAAAATGGTTGTTTTATGTTTTTCTGCAAAAAAACTTCTACTCAATTTTTCACATGTTGTGGCCAAATAGTTTGACCAATCTGAGCATCGTATTATATATACATTCATATGTTACCTGACATAAATCGTTGTTGAATTTTTCGGCAATTTAAATTGTTAGTATGGTAAATCCAATTTAAGAAAAAAAGTTCAATAATTTTTATTGAAAAAAGTTTTTTGGTAATAAAAATTTTAATTTACAATTTTAGTATAAAACGTAGAACATCTAATCGATGTGAAAAAATTACGAGGAAGATCATGATGTAGTTGGATTTTTGTCAGACAACTAGGAGAAAAGTTATTAAAAAATAGTTTTTTGTGTTTTTCTGCAAAAAAAACTTCAACTCAATTTTTCACATGTTGCGACCAAACAATGTAACCATGGTCGTATTAGACACCTTATGTTGTCTGACAGAAATCATAGTCTAAGTTAGATCCATTAAGGCAACTTATAATATAAGTGAGTTAAATCCATTTTAATGAGAAATAGCAATTAATTTTTTTCGGAAAAAAATTGTTTTTTGTGAAAGATTTCAAAATTTTCATATTTAATATAAAACAAAAGACATCTAATCGATGTAAAAATTAACGAGGAATATCATGATGTAGTTGAATTTTTTGTCAGACGACTAGGTGAAAAGTTATCCTGAAAAAATGTATTTTGTGTTTTTCTGCAAAAAATCTTCAACTCAATTTTTCATATGTTGCGACCAAACAATTTGATCAAACTGAGCATCGTATTAGACACCTTCTTAAGTTGTCTGACAGAAATCGTAGTCGAAGTTTTTGGCAACTTATAATATTAGTGAGTCGAATCCATTTTAATAAAAAAATTGCAAATATTTTTTTTGGAAAAAATTGTTTTTTGTGGAAAATTTGAAATTTTCGTATTAATTATAAAACATAAGACATCTAATCAATGTAAAAAATTACGAGGAATATCATGATGTAGTTGAATTTTTTGTCAGACAACTAGGAAAAAAGTAAATTTGAAAAAATTGTTTTTTGTGTTTTTCTACAAAAAAACTTCAACTTAATTTTTCACATGTTGCGACCAAACAATTTGATCAATCTGAGCATCGTATTAGCCACCTTTATATGTTGCCTGACAGAAATCGTAGTCGAATTTTTTGGCAACTTAATTTGTTAGTATGGTAAATTCTTTTTTATAGAAAAAACCAGAAATTTTTTTTCTAAAATTTTTTGGTTTTTCATGAAAAAAAGCTAAATTTTTTTTTTAAATGTAGAGCATAACATATCTATTCGATGTAGAAAATTACGAGGAATATCATGATGTAGTTGAATTTTTTGTCAGACAACTAGGAAAAAAGTTATCCTGAAAAAATAGTTTTTTGTGTTTTTCTACAAAAAAACTTCAACTCAATTTTTCACATGTTGCGACCAAAAAATTTGCCCAACCTGAGCATCGTATTAGACACCTTTATATGTTGCCTGACAGAAATCTTAGTCGATTTTTTTGGCAACTGAAATTCTTAGTATGGTAAATCCATTTTAAGAGAAAAGACATGCGATTTATTTTCCGTAAAAATTTAGTTTTTCAAGAAAAAAATCTAAAAAAAATTTTTCGCTGTAGAACATCACCCTTCTATTCGATGTAGAAAATCACGAGGAACATCATGATGTACTTCAATTTTTTGTCAGACAACCAGAAAAAAAGTTATCCGAAGAAAACCGGTTTTCGACTTTTCGACAAAACATGAGCATGGGGGGTTTTTTCAAATGAGTACCCTGGACTACAGGAATGCGCTAGAGGTCTGAAATTTTGCACATCCACATCATTTCAGCTTAGGAACATTGCCTTATACTCGAATTTGTCCAGTTTTGACTTCGGGAAATTTATGTTCCAGATTTGCTCTTTTTGGTACCGAATTACACGGAATGGCTCTTAAGTACACACTGACGGAGAACTGATCTTATATGCTATTGCTATCTATTGTGGGTATGCTTCTTTACGTTGGTGTATATGTTCCGGGTTTCAATTTTAATTCGAGGGATGTATTCTCAACTTAAAATGCAGGTATGAGTGGCAAGAGGTTGTCGTGATGTTGCGGGGTTCCAGTGGTTTGTTTTTGTCTAGTGATTGAATCTGCCCCATTTTTCTTGAAGTAACCTATCGCTTATGTTTTACTCAGTTTTAAAATATTCTAATTCAATGATTGTCTAATGTTTTTCAGCGTCCTCTGATTCGGGTCTACGATACAGCTCTTCGGTACCCGACTGGACGTCGATAACCAGTCAGTTCACCAGCATCAACCTGACCAGTCGTCTGTCGGCATTGCCACAGATTGCGTTTCGCGAATTCGCGCAGCCACAAAGCAGTGCAACAGCCAACTCGTCACAGGTGCGATTCATTTCACGTTCAGTTTTGCCGAATTTATGGTACTAGAAATAACGTGTATGAATTTCAAACCGTCGAAACACGGTGTTTCCACTTTTCATATCACACTACTCTTACTATACCTACCTACTATAATATCACATTACTTATCACAGTGATATCACATAATATCACAGTGATGATGACTGCAATTTTTGTTCAACTTTCGTTTTATTCTTCACTTCACTTTTTTTATGCCAGTATAGCAAAGTTTATGAGATTTGTGGCTGAACAATAGTTGGCCGTTACTGCTTAATTAGGTTCATTTGATGTGATGTGATGGATGAAGAATTTCTTTCCATTAATTTATTGAAGAGTATCGGTGAACCGTTGATTTTAAGTCAAGTTATGTCTATGTGATCAGACACACTAAACTAAACACTATGATATGGTTTTCACTTTCAGGACGATCTTTCTGCTTTCGGCGAAAGTGGACTCACCGTTTACACCGTACAGCAAATCGCGGTTTGTTGGTTTATTTGTTGTAATTATAGAAAAGGTAACATCACGGCACAGTACACTCAACATCAACAAACCTATTAACTCTCGTTTAGTAAAAAAGTTTCTCATTCATTCCGTTTATATTCAACTATCTTAAAAAATCACTGATAAATATAGTCGAAGTCGAATATTAAATACTGTTCCAAAAAGGTGCGAGAATTCTCGATAAACAAACTGATGCTTCACTATGTCTGATTTTTTTCGATGAAGATATCGTCGGATAAAAGTGATTTTTTTCCCTGTTAAGACGAAATGTTCATTGACAAAGTATTATTTTACCTGCAGCCTCTCAACGCCGACGAAATGCCGTGCCGTGAGCGAACCGCCGAGTTTCGTACGACGGCCAAGTCGTTGCAGATGAAGCAGCACGCGATGGCACAGATGAACGGAGTCAAACCAACTAATAAACACATACATCAGTCTGTGCAGTTCAATCAGATTGCAAAGTTAGTCACGGTTTTGTTTGGACCAATTCAAAAGTTTCATGATGTTTCATGATGGTAACTCTTGGCTCAAATGAGGCTCATGCCAGCTAAAAAAATTTTGAGCGTGTCACGAATTACATCACGACTGTCCGAAAATTGATTTTTGCTGATTGAAATTATTTTGTGTGTATAGTGCAGTCAACTGTGCCTGGCCTCATCCGGACATAACCGGCGTAATTTAGATAGTTATTTCAAATCCGAATGATATTATTAGCCTTCGAAAGTACATGTCAATCAGTCGTTCTACAAACATGGCTGGGCTGAGTCAAGTCAAATGTGAAATCTTCGACACAATTGATAATTTACAACTCTGATTGAGTCACTGGCGGACGAGCTAATCCTCCAAAGAGAGAGAGAAATTTTATCAAAGAGGTGGGAATCCGCAGGAATTGAGCCATTTTATTACACCTTAGGAAACAAATTCTATTTTTTGAAAACGCCGAAGAGCGGGGATTTCCACTTTTCACTTCCCTTCTCGTCCGCTAGTGCTCGAAAGTACATGTCAATCAGTCGTTCTTCAAACGTGGCCGGGCTGGGTCAAGTCAAATGTGAAATATTCGACACAATTAATAATTTACGAATCTGCGTGAGCGAATACGAATACGTAATTCCAACATTTCAATTAATTTAATATTAATGTTTAATTTTAATTAATATAATTAATTTACATTTAATTTCAGACGTATCGGTCGTGATCTGAGTCAGACGTGTGCCAAGCTGGAGAAGATGGCCGAACTCACTAAACGACGATCCATCTTTGACGAGAACGTTAATGAGATGGAACAGCTGACCAATATTATCAAACAGGTTTGGCTTCTTGGGCTAATCTGAACGGAATGTTTTTTGGCGTTTTCGGAGGTCGGGGAGATAGAGATATTTGCCGAAAATCTTGATTACCCGACTTTTGTGAGGTGGTCAGTCGTCCCGCCTTAAATGTGAACGGTAACTTCCTGTAGCCTAATCCTGGATCAGGGTATGTAAAAAAACTAGGGTCTATTGTGTTTCTGGGAATAAATGGTGAATAAGCGTGAATAATTGCTGTTTGGATCTGTTCAGTATTTCTAACGTTAGATTGCTGACACGCAGAATGTATCTTTCACTTCAGGTAAAGGTACAATTCTGATTTCTGACTACATAAATGAACCTTTCAAAAACATTATTTTGAGCTGTGTTTTTGAATCTGCAAAGCAGATTTGAAAAAAAAATTCAAGAAAAACAACATAAAACAAAGTAAGAAAATGAGGCCTCATTGTTTTATTTGACATATCCTGTCCTGGATTAAACTAAATTTCACGAATCACGATTAGTCATGGATTAAACGAAAGTGGTTTGCTTCCGTGACCGTGACTCATTGTCCTTAGCGAGTATTCTGCCCTGGTTTTAGTGTCTTTAGTGAAACACCTCAGTTCCAAACTGGATACCTCCGTTTCAGGACATCACCGGTCTCAACAACCAGATCACCAAGCTGCATGAGTTCAGTGCGCATGCCCGCAACGCCACGACCAGCAAACAGAATACCAATCACTCACAGTTGGTTAACATTTTTCGTTTTTATGCCATGACTTCATAATGATCGAAAAATCGATTCATATAATCGAACCGAATAATGATCGAAAAAATGAGTCGAAAATCGAGGATGCGTGGTGTGAAAATAGTGATTAGGGATTGCTCTTTGGGGAGACAAAATTTCAGCCAGTGCAGCGTTAAAATAAGTGTAGATCTCACGCATTCACTGCTGCACCAGAAACCACAATGGTGTTACTGTTATCTGATTAATTATAGTTTTTTTAGATGAAAACAAAAACTGCTTGTGTGTTTGCAGACATGGTTAACAGAAAAATTGTATTTTCAAGTAAAAAAAAGTATCTCTGTGTTCCCCAGAGTGTCAGTAAGGTGATAGTAAGGCGCTAAAATGACGACAAATCAACATAAAAAAGTTAAAAAAAATGTTTTTAAATTGTTGTATCTGGCAATCATGGTTGCAGATCGGTGGTCGTGGGTCTGCAGTCTCGACTAGCCACCGTCTCCAACGAGTTCAAGTCGATACTCGAGACGCGTACGGAGAACATGAAGGAGCAGCGGACACGACGCGACAAGTTTGGCCAGTCGAGCATTGTGCCCAGCAGTCTGCCACCATCGGCCAGTACTGGCAACAGTTGGTTCAGTGGTTCTGGTTGTTGAGAAGACGGGTTTTTAAACTAAGGTTTTTTAAGGTGGTAAAAATGCGTAATATGGCCTATGGGGAGCTTATGTTTGGTTTTGGCTTGGATTCATAATTTAGGCAAACGATGTTTAGGTTAGCATTTGTTCCGTAACCTAGGATGAAAGCTAAGTTCTACCGCTCCGCTAGCTAGAACCAAACGATGGCCGGACCATTTACCAGATATGTCTTCAATTCTATGAAACTATCCAAAATAAAAAAATACAGAATAAAGTGTCCGACCCGACAAAATGATCAGCGAATGTAATGGATTAGTTTGGCTAGGTTGACAGGACAGGACTGAATTAAAATAGAGCAACAACTAGTAGTAATTTACTAGTGCATTTTCTGTGTTTCAGGTTCAGATTGTGTTGTGTTGACTCGCATATAAACGGTCTTAAAAATTACGAATAATAATTCAAAGAAGTGAAAAATATGAAATGAGTTAATGTTATAGAATTACTGAAATTAGACAAGAAAAGAGAAGAAAATTGTGTTTGTGAAATGTGAATCGATCAGTAATTTGTGTATAACTGGTTTTAGTGGGCAGCGTGCTGCTGATGGACGAGGCGCAGGCCAGCAGCTCGGCCGGTGGCTACTATGCCAATGGTGCTGTGGCACTCGATATGGACGTCGTTAATAGGTTACTTGTTGTTTACTTTCACTTCTTCTCACTGACACAGTCACACCATCGAGGCCAAAACCAATTATACCATATCAGAAGGGTGTTTTCGTAGTGGCCAGAGAGGCTGAATAACCTTGCGGGCAATGGCCGACACCCCATCGCAACTCACTGGCGGACGAGCCATTGAGCCAAAGGGAGGGAACTCTTTCCAATGAGGGGGAATTGGCAGTTTTAATGTCATTTTATTTACACCATAAAGGGACAAATTGAACTTTTTGAAACCGCCAAAGAGGGGGTTTCACCGTTCCCTTTCCTTCTCGTCCGCTAGTGGAGCAACAGTTTGGGGTCTTTGGGTCAGGTGCCGAACCAGAACCAGACCAGGATCCTAATCAAGCGAACACACTGTTGTTTACATATATTTGGTGTTTTAATACCGTCAACCTTGTTTTGCAGAACCCGAGCACAACAGCAGCTGTTGCTCCAGGACGAATCGCAGTCGTACCTGAATCAGCGGGCCGATGCCATGCAGAACATCGAGTCGCACATCGTCGAGTTGGGACAGATATTCAGACAGCTGGCCAGTCTCGTGTCCGAACAGGGTGAAACCATACAGCGGTTAGTAAATAATTTACAGAAGCTTTCTCAGTAAAAAAATTGTTCAGTTGTTATGCCATAATAGCAAAGTAGGATACCAAGTCACAATAGTGAAATAAGGGTCATCCGATTTTTTCGAATCTTTTTCTTTGAAAGTTTTCGTTACAAAACTATTATAATGGCATGACGCCGTTCATTACAAAGTCATTCATTAAGTTTGAAAGTTCGGCATTCATTACAGATGTATTCATCAAGTTGGCAGTACTAGAAGTAGTGTAGTAGTAACTACTGAAACGTAATTTTACTCGGCTGAAGCTAGGTGAATAATTACTTTTGCGTTTGCCCATGCGCAATATCGCGAGTCAGAAGTGAATCATAATTTATTTTGCAGCATTGATTCCAACGTGGAGGATGTGAGTCTGAACGTGGAGGCGGCCCACATGGAGTTGCTCAAGTACTTTCGCGGCATCTCCAATAATCGCTGGCTGGCGCTGAAAGTATTTGGCATATTAATCGTGTTCTTCTTTGTGTTTATCGTGTTTTTGACGTAGTCAGTATGGCGGAAAGACTTGTTTTGAGTTGGTAATAAATTAAAAGACAAAAATGTTGCATAGAGGGTGTTCTGGTCCGATGAAATTGTGCAGAGATTGAGGCGCTGTTTAGAGTCGACGCGCGATTTTGTGCGATTCTCGCGCGATTTACCTAAAAAAACTATGAGTTACCTTTCACCCGGTTTCCCATACAAAACTTTACCTTCCCGTAAAGCAGGGGAAAATTTTGTATGGCTAACCAGGTAAAAGGGAACTCATAAGAAAGTTTTGGTAAATCGCGCGTGAATCGCTTAAAACTGCACGTTGACTATAAACAGCGGCTTAGAGAGTTCACGATTTCATGCCTTTACTGAGTCGCTCTGGCAAACATCACAATTTTTTGGCTACAAATTATTAAAAAAAATCGTTAATGGTTCATGGGATAGTCAGTTCCGTGAGGGCGTGGCGTGCTATGCTTTCGGGGTACGTGATGATAATCCAACGTGTACTCTTGTTGACTCGTTTATTGTTGTATCGCTCTGCTCACAATGATGAATAATCCTAATGTATCAAATATCACTCATATTTATATCACTCATGGAACATAGAAATAAGGACTTACTAAGACGCCTACACATATAAACTGGATATGAACCGGTAATAACTAGTGAGAACCCGATTCTTCCCCTTTAATAATAGAATTAAGATAGAATATATCATAAAATCATAGTAATACATTAAAGTTCAGGTTCATAGACCATAGAACCATATTCTTGATAACAAATCCATTTCACAAAGAATTGGTTGCCATGTGATGTATCCATTCCAAACCTGTGCTTGAGCATAAATATCTGAATAAAATAAGGATTAAGTTGTTCTCATAAATCTTACTGTCTGATCTCAAAGGATAACTAAGCTAGAATAATTAACAGTAATTAAAAACCAACATTCATAGGGAATAGGACAACGTTAATTTAGAGACAGTCATTTGTATCATCAACTTTCATACATTACAGTTACAGTACTACATACATATTCATATTACACGATGCTGTTGTCTCATACATTCTTCCCCATATTTTAAAAACTTTAGACGGATTACCTACATAATATTATACTCATTAAATTTTTCAAAACCGTCTCACCTCATTTCATTCTCCATCACCAGACTCTTCGGAGCACATCTGTTTCATCTTGACTGAACAGTTGCGTCGGATGTGTCCTTGCTCCCCACAACGGTAGCATTTACGATACTGACGGAATGCAGACTTATCGCAGTGCCAGTCATTTCGCTCCAACTGTAATCCCATATTACTACCCTTCTTAACCTGTTTCTCATGACTTTTATTACTCTTGGCAGCATCCCCTTTGCCTTCGTTCTCATTACGTGTTGTTTCAGTGCAGCGCAACTTCCGATGGGACTGGTGATTCGGAATTCGGCTGTTAAAAATTCCAGTCACGGATTTGACTCCGTTATGGTGAAAGGTTTCATGCTTCACAGTCGCATGACCACCAGTAACCTTCTTCCAGTTTGGCTGCTTATCTACCTTCACACCCGAGGAATTACTACATTCCTTCACGTTACCCACTTTTCTTTTCTTTTCAATCATCACTTTCACGTTGTCAGATGTTTCATGTGACTTTCCATTTTCATCGGACTCAGCCGTATCTTCATTCTTTAATCCATCATTCTTCCACGTGAAACTCAGCTCATCTCCGTCTCCACATACCAATTTCACTCCCAATTTTTCAAGTGCAGATCTACCCAGTACGATATCATAGTTCAGAGCACCCAATGCTGGTGTTGCATGAAAATCATCGTAAAACATCGGTTTTCCTGGCAAACTGACGCTCAAACGGTATTTGCCCTCGCAAACTACCTTATTACCGTTGATCCCTGCGAACTTACACGAACACGTCTCTTTTTGTGTCGTTATCACCTTCTGTTGTTGCAACAGTTTCAGGTACTTCGGTCCAATCATGTTGCCAGATGCACCAGTATCAAGTAGATACTTTTTATTCATAACTGACTCACCACCTACGAACAGATCCTTCTTACTCCCATTTGTCTTCTTCTGATCTGTTTTCATCAATTTCTTCTTCTTCGTTCCCTTGTTTCTCTGACTCTGTTTAGTTTTCGCTACTTTCAGGTCGTTTCTCTGCTCAATCATCATCATCACCTGACCACTACTGTCTTCATACACCTCATGATCACCTTCCTGATGTATCTGATCTTGGCAATTTGCCACCATGTTCACTAAATTGTCACGCTTTGGACAATCTTTTATTTTATGCCCGATCTGCTGGCATTTATTACAGGTACCGGTAAAACCTTCGTTAGCTGGACCATTTGATCGGTTCGGATAACCAAATCTCTGTGTACCCATGTTCATGTGCTGTGGACTGGGTGTCACTGGTCTATTCTGACCCTGGAACGAACGGTAGCCGCCATTGGCCCCATTGTTCTGACCCTGTGTACCACTCACATCACGATCGTTATCACTGCGACGACTCTGGTTTAATTTGTCCCTGCACTCAATAACAATGTGTCCAGTTTTTCGACAGAAAGTACAGTATGGTCGAGTATTACCACCACTGACTTCATTTTTACCGTCATTCGCCTGATTTCCATTGTGGAAGTTCTTATTCGTGTGCACCGTAGCACTCTGTATCTGCCTAAATTGCGCATTTTGTATTTTCAGGCTATTCTCCTTGATCTCAATAGCCTTAACAAGATCATCCAGCCGGGTAGGGCTATCCTTGAGTATGGCTTCGGTTGCCATGACACGCCAATGTGGCTCCCTCAAACCCGTACACATGCGCTGCAGCATCACCGTGTCGTATCCGGTTTGCTCGCGCACCAAAAAACAGCGAGACTCCAACTCAACCAAATACTGACGTATGCTCATGTTCGGAAACTGATCACATGTCAAAAATGTGCTCTCTCGCACTGCCGCACACCGTTTCTCTCCGAATCTACTCTCGAGAAAACGCCATGTCTCGAAAACACTTCCACGCACGTGGTCTGTAGCATTCTCGTACATGCTGAGTGCATTACCTTCCAGACACACTTTAATGTGAGCCAGCGCAATCTCATCGTCCGCTTTTGACAATAGAATACGTTTCTTTACTGACTCAGCCCATGGCTTATACTTGTTATACTCGGAGCCGTTTAACTTCTCATACGTTTGAGAAAATAGCTGTAACTGTGCCATATCTTTTTGTTGTTGTCGTTGTTGCTCGACCAACAACTCAAAACCAGTGCTAGGTGAGTGTGAAACATTATATGTATCATTCTTAACTACACCATTACCGTAACCTGTACCCTGCGCCAAATTAACATTACCGTAACCTGCGCTATGTACGATTGGTGTAACACATGCACCATGCCTACCTGACTGCGTTATATCATTACCGTAACCCAATCCAGGTGGCGGACTGACTTGTCCATTGTCACGCGTTCCACTGTTACCGTGATCACCATGCATATACCCGGGACTCTGCTGTTCCCATCTGGGCACCTGTTGTGGTAGTGGTACCTGCGGTCGACCACTCAGTCCCACACCAACGGGCGTAACCTGTGGATGAGCCTCATGCATCACCCACCCGTTAATCGGATTCCATGTCAGGTTAGGAAACTGTCGCTGTAGGTCATTTATCATGGCCATCTGACCCATTTGGTGAATCGGGGTGCTATTCCGATTACCCTGGTCTTCACCATGTACACCTGTATAGTTGTTGTTGACATGAGCCAATCTCTGAAAATCATGTGTCAGATTGGACACATTCACCTGTGGTACATTTTGTTGCATAGCGTTACTACTGTTCATGCTATCATTGTTTGTCGTGTGTGACTTTGCTGTAACCGCCGAGACAGTATCATTTAGATTAATGGATGAGGGATTGATATTTCCCATCGTTGCATTATCTTCATTACCCACGTCTCGTGTCATGTTAGCCTCAGTCATCGTGTCATTTTGTGTCATTTCCACAGTTTCTACACTCTGTAACGTTTCATTGTTAATGTTATGCAGTGACCAACGTTCCTGATTTGCCCTACTCCATTCCAAATCTCCCACAATATCATATACCTCCACCAAATAGTTGTACATTTTGGCAAGTTTTTGTTGATTGCTATCACGCGTGCGCAAACGATTCATTGGCACACGGTCAGCACCTGGAGTCAGTCTACATAACTCCTTCAGTGAACGGAAAAACACTTGAGCCTGATCATAATCCGTGTTCACATAATGACGTAACAGACGTCTACATTCAATCAATTCGATCCGATTATCATGTCTATATCCATGCACATTTATATTCACCGACATCGTGATTTACTCCAATGAGATGATATAGAACACAACGTTTTACCACGAGGTTTGTCAAGCCAGAACACTACTGGGCAAATGGAAAAGCCAGAACACTACTGGGCAAATTGAAAATAGCCAGAACACTACTGGGCAAATTTGAAAATAGCCAGAACACTACTGGGCAAATTTGAAAATAGCCAGAACACTACTGGGCAAATTTGAAAATAGCCAGAACACTACTGGGCAATTTTGAGTTTCCAGGACACAACCTCTCTGCGAACACAACGCACTTTTAATTAATTGGTTTCAAGCTTAATCGATAAGCCACCAATCACCAGTCACGACGTACACGTATCAGCCACGTTTCCACGCATGCATACACAACCAAAAGTTTCAAAGAACCAAAGTTGACTTGAGCGCCAGTCAGTTCCGTGAGGGCGTGGCGTGCTATGCTTTCGGGGTACGTGATGATAATCCAACGTGTACTCTTGTTGACTCGTTTATTGTTGTATCGCTCTGCTCACAATGATGAATAATCCTAATGTATCAAATATCACTCATATTTATATCACTCATGGAACATAGAAATAAGGACTTACTAAGACGCCTACACATATAAACTGGATATGAACCGGTAATAACTAGTGAGAACCCGATTGGATGTGTAACTGTATTATTGTAAATGTACTCCTGTTGTGGGCTAACCCCGTGCTTTTTTTATTGTGGACCTGAGGTCCGGTTGAATTGTGATATGTATTCCTCAATGATAATGCCCTTTCAGCCCCATCACCCTGGTTTCTGTTTTCTTGAGTGAATTCATAACTGATGCGAGAAAATTAGTTTCAATTTATATATTAGTCGTGCATCGTGAGGTGGTTTTTGGAATAAATTTCGGAGCCTACTCAAGTTGTGATTGTGAATTCACATTTATAATTTTTTCACCACCACATTTGTTTTTCATTTAATTTCAGATTTGGAGTTTTCTATTTTTAAAGTGATGTTTAATCAAACGAGCCAGTTGTGATTTCTACTTGCGAAGTGAGCGAATATATACATATTAACTTTTTTATACATTGATTATTGTATGATTCGTATATTTTTTTGGGTATACGGAGGTATATTAATGGATGCCTTCTTCGCTATTTATGTTGGTTTTGTACTACTTGTATTATTCGACAATGCTTTCCATAGATCAGCTATGATTAGCTGATATGTACATTTTTTTCTTATTACGTGCTGTAAGGAACGGTGTAACTGATTGAGTTACCAGAGTTTTATTCAAATATTTTATTTCCCAATTACTAATTTGTTTCATGGTAAATTCTATTTTATGCCTCCCCCTAATTATACCGAGAATAAAATGAACACTTTCACGTTGAATGCTGAAGTTAACTATTGTTGCTATGGGTCGTATTCGTACCCATGGAGATCATGACTTACGTGTCTCCATATTTGATTGTTTTAGTTGCCATTGCTAACCTTTTCAGTGTTTACTTGCTATACCTCTTACATGGTGATTTTGATGCAATGCGACTGCGTCTCGAAATCGCATCATCTGTTGCATTGAGTGTTAGCGGTTACAACACTTTTTATTAGTTATTACTGCTCATTCCATTGATCATTAAAGTACACTCATTACTATAGAATTCAGTTATCTATTGATAAGGAAGACATTTGTCATGGTGTTCTATTTCTCATTGAGAAAACCACGTCCAATTTCACAGCCGTAGTTATCGGGCGCACTGGCGGACAAGCTAAATCCCCAAAGAGAGGAGAATTTCGTCAAAGAGGGGAAATCGGCAGTTTTCAGACCATTTTACATACACCTTAGGGAACAAATTCTACTTTTTGAAACCGCCAAAGAGGGGGAATTCCACTTTTCTCACCCCTTCTCGTCCGCTAGTGATCGGGCGCATTGTAGTTAAGCGTCTTGTGTTCATAAAACTGATCTGTCGCAGAGCGTGTTACTTGTTGCGGAGGTTTTTATAACAATCGAAAAATGATCGATACAAGTTTCAAGCATCGCTTTCAAAGGTTCAAGTGGTGATATGTTTCCAGTGAGTAAGAAAGTATAGTATTTTTTCTCGCATATGTTGTTTTATGCAAATCGGCGCGTGCTGCTGCTGCGTTGCGCTGACGTGGCTTTGGTTGCATGCATCAGATTGCAACCAGCTTTTATTAGAAATAATGCATGTAGAGTGCAGCATTTGTTTGTTGCTGTTGTTCGCGTGTGTTGTACGTACAGTAGAGTTGGTGAATTTAGACGAATATTCAGACGATGGGGAATAGTTAACTTCGTCGAATAGCTACACTAGCAGACGAGAAGGGATGGAAAAAGTGGAACTCCCCCTCTTTGATGATTTCAAGTAGAATTTGCTCCTGAAGGTGTAGGTAAAATGGCCTAATTTCTGCCTCTTTGGAATGATTCCTCTCCCTTTGGAGAATTAACTCGTCTGCCAGTGTATAGCTATGTAGGTGTAATTCAAGTTATTGTAAAGAACCTCGTCAGTATAAACTGGCATTTTCTGTAGTGCGTAGGTTGCGAAGTAATCATTAATGAAATTTCTCTAGCTAGTAATAATTTCATTCAATTTCAATGTAGTAATTTCATAAACTGGCAAGCACTGGCGGACGAGCCAAACCTTCAAAGGGAGGGGTATCTTTCCAAAGAGGGGGAATTAGCAGAAAATAAACCATTTTACCTACACCTTAGGGAACAAGTCCTACACTCTAAAAACGTGAAAGAGGGGGGAATTCCACCTTTCCCACCCCTTCTCGTCCGCTAGTGCTGCCAATATTTTCCGATTCCGGTGGGCAGGTGAAAATCTATCTAATTGGATATTATTATAGTGTAGGTTGCCCAGTTGCCATGAGCTTATAGGTTGCCTTATAGTTATAGTTAAGCTTATAGGTTGCCTTATAGTTATAGTTAAGCTTATAGGTTGCCTTATAGTTATAGTTAAGCTTATAGGTTGCCTTATAGTTATAGTTAAGCTTATAGGTTGCCTTATAGTTATAGTTAAGCTTATAGGTTGCCTTTCCTGTTCTTAGCAGCCAGCAACTCCCTACCGTATGCCAGGCTTTGCTCATCGCACTAGCGGACCAGAATAGGAGGGAAAAGTGGAATCCCCCCTCTTTGGCGGTTTCAAAAAGTAGAGTTTGTTCCTTAAAGTGTAGGTAAAATGGCTTAAATTTCACCAATTCTCCCCTCTTAGGAAAGATTCCCCTCCCTTTGGAGGTTTCGCTCGTCCGCCAGTGCATCGTGCACAGTATTCGACTGACGTGTCGTTTCTGCATATCTTTTTTTCATTCATTTTAATGTTCTATCCTGCCGTAGCAGACTTGATAATACATTGGAAATCGTTTGTTTCCCGACTCGCGCTAGTCAGAGCTATAATTTCCAATTAAAATAATCCTGATGTGATGAGTTTCTCATATAACACTCTAATTCATACACAGTTACATTTTACAAAGTTTTCATAAGCCACCGAAATCGTGTATTGCAAAAATGCATTATTTCGTGTTCGCCCACGCTGCGGGAACCTGAAAAACGACTTAGGTTTCATGTTGTCAAGGATGTGTTGCCAAAACATTCGACATCAATATCGGGAAACTTATTCTGTTCTGGTGCTCCGTCCGGTCAAGAGTTTTCAGAGGCGTTACCGTTCAAAATACCGTTATAACTCGGTCAAGATATAAAAAAAATATCTTGTAACTAAATGTAGCTCTAAAAACTTTTACCAAGCATTTATTAAGTGGGCACATTTTTTAGTATGTTGACTACATGGGTTGTGAAAAGTTGCAATTCATCATAGCTTCTCGTAGGATATGAAAAGTTCAGAGCTAAAAGGGCTAGATATAGTCAGGTGAAACGGAAACAGAAACGCGAAACTGAAGCAGAAACGCGAAACAGTTTCAAACGTTGATATAGTGTTTCTGTTTCAGTTTCAGTTTCTGTTGCAAATTTCAAACTTTCTTCGTGAATTTTTGTTTCGCATGCTTTTCCAAATTTTTGGAAAAACATACCTGAAACACGATGGAAATACTAAATTTTGTCCATAATAAAAATATTTTTAACGCCCAATGTTTGTTTTAACTAATCAAATTGGGTATATTTTTAGTATTTCAGAAATTTACAGACTATTTACGTTTAATTCCATTATTTTGATTGGTTCAAAAACTCAGAGATGGATTTGGAACACGAAACGATGGCATTTTATTCAGCACTTGAATTCTTCGCGATAAATAAACTACTTTTCTTTATCGAAAATGACCGCGTGTTTGAATATGAGCGGTCCAGACCGCCGAAGCCTGAAATATTATACCGTGTTCCAGGTCCGATCCTGGTCCAGGCGGGTCACTGCTGAAGATTTTATACTGATTTTTATTTGGTTATTAAACACTGTCTTCCCCCCATTATCTTATTGATTGGTTAGTTTGTCTTGTTGGCTGAACATTGTGTTGTCTTGCTACACGTATTTGGTTGCGGTGCTTTATTTTTTTTAGCAAACTCAGTAGTGATGAAAAATGCAATGCAAAAGGATGTGAACTTTCATTCCCTTCACGTTTGCGACTTAACACTGTATTCTGTCAATTTCAGATTTACATTAGATTAATCCCGGTACGCTGACTGGCGGTTTCCAATCGATCGAACGCAATGCCATGGCCGACTGATATTGATGAATCCGGAGCCGGCTGGATGACGGGTGCGGCTGCTAGCTGATAAAATGGTTTGTCTACATATTGTTAGGATTCCTTTTGAACTGAAGGGAATCCGGTGAACAGTTAAACAGTTTGAGATGTAAAAAGTATCAAAATTGAGGGTTGAGTTGTGGATGAAATAAAGTTATATAGCACAAACTTTAACGGCCGTTCATCTCCCGAATTTCTTTCGTGAAGCGAGAGCGAAGAAAAGCTCGTTAAACATTCGATAACCCTTTAACCATCCAATCGTCCAACGGATTGACTTTAGTTTCTCATTGAGGTATGATTTAAATCGCTTTAGTTTAGGCAATAGATCTGTTTCACCTGGCACGGCTCGTGGGCCGAGATTTTGTCTGAAAAGTATTGTTTTTGAAATGGATTTGTTTTTTTCATATGGAAGCCCAATTACATGGCTTCACAGCTGATCTAATGATGCTCCTGTTATTGGTATATAATATTTCATTTTTATTTTAGGGCTGTCGGCTGGTGCCGTTCTGTGCCACTTCAATTTGGCAACATGACGCTAGCGCACCATTGAGAAGTTCGCCACTAATTACAGGTTTGTGAGTTTAGCATATTTATTATAATTAATTGTAGTTGAAATCAGTTATTCTTTTAATCTGGTCAGCTTAATGATTAATAGAGCGGTTTGTATATTTTTCTATCAACTAGGCTGTGAATTAGTTTATCTGTCAATGAAGCAGGCAATTAGTTTGTCTGTCAATCACCTTGGAGGCATTTGTTTTTCCTGTCAATTAGGCTGACATTTAGTTCAAATGTGAATCAAGTGGGTCAATCAGTGTGAATTTATTTGCAGGTTGGTGTCACCGTTTCAACATTGGCGTCACCGATTCGTCACCCCTCACTCATCTAAAAACCAGTTGTGATTTTCTTCATAGCAGATGTTCTTCTTTGTTTGATTCATCATTTCAATTTATCTAAAATATTCTTGTTTTTTTTATATCTGTTCTTGATAACGTTCTTAGTGTTATTATTTTATTTTACTCTTGATTTCTCGTGATATGTTGAAATGATTGTATGTTATTTATTATTATTTATTTGTAAATAATTGAAATTAAAGCTATAAAATATGAGAAATAATAAGTCGGTAGCATCACTCGTATTGTTTCATGGAAAGATTCTATTCACCATTTCAAGACTGTTTTCCCGTAATATCCGATCCGCAAAAATTTTAATAAAGTCTGTCTTAGTTGTAGTTCCTAGATACAGTAAGCTTAAGGGTTGAATTTAGGTAATAAAGAATTAGCACACAATTGTTGAACAAAATATAGTTGTGTTGGGTGATATCCCAGAGATGCCGAACCACTCCGCTCTGGCGGAGTAGTGACAGATGGCTTTGAAAAAGAAAAAATCATGAAATTAGAATTTTTTCTCATTTCAAGACTGGAAACCAAAAAAATAGGCAAATTATTTTATCCACAGCTGATGCCCTTATCTTCAAAAATATTGTTGTGAAAAATTTTGCATTGTCATGCAAACCGTTTCAACTTATGATATAGTTCACTTCATGTTTCGCGTTTCACCTTGAAACACGAAACTGAAACTGAAACTGCAACGTTTCAGTTTCAACTTGAAACGGACTATATCTAGCCCTTAAAATATATTCACAGTGCGTCTCTCGAACATCTGAATCAATACTTTCCTCAGCTTCCTCTCACTCGATCCTTCCATCTCCATGTTTTTATTGTGTGCTTTATAATGAAGGTTGAAATAACCATGGATATTCAGAACAGATGGACATAGATATTTTTTCATCACGATCACTAAGATTATTCGTCCTTTATGCAGACGCGAACGAATCCTCTTCACATGCAACCCAGTAAACCCCATTTCACTTCTACATTTTGAAGAAGCCAGCAATCTATCGGCAGATATCAATTTTGAAGACCATCAACGAGCGGCGGCGGCGGATTATTTCTTAACCGTGATCATCACTGAATTGCGGATTATCTGTTCGACATGCAAATCTCACCGACGGTGTTGACGGTGCTCAGCACTGTGCTCACCACAGCCACCATTGCCAATGCCTACTACCACAAACAACAGTTCTATCCGACTGTCGTGTATTTGACCAAGTCTAATCCGAGCTTGGCAGTTAGTTCATTTTATTTGATTTTTATAGCGTTTGATGTTTTCAATTCTTGAGATATATTGTAATGGTGTTCAAATTCAGGTTTTGTATTTGATTGAATATACTGATGACTATCTGTTATTTTATTAGGTTTTTATAATATTTGATTTTGCTTGTTATATTCTTGAGATATAGTGCTATTTATAATATGGTATTTTACTTGAATATAGAGATGAGTTTGTGTTTCAGGTGCTGTACGTTCAGGCACTCGTGCTGGTTATGCTCTTCGGCCAGATCATGAAACGCGTTTTCTTCGGCCAACTGCGCGCCGCCGAATCCGAGGTTAATTGGTCACAATAACGGCTTTTTACCAAATTATTCTTCGAATTTGATTTATTTTGTCTATTTCGAGTTTCACATAATTAGGCAAGTACTTCTATTCTGTTCTCTGTGACTCGCGTATTATTCTATCCGGATAGATACATGGATTGAAATGTAGTGAAGTGAAAGTTGAAAGTGAAACGCAGAAAATGTTTTTATTATTATAAATTTTCTATGGTCATAAAATGTTTTTCAACGTTCAATGAATTTGTTTCAGCATCTGGTTGAACGTGGCTGGTACGCGGTGACGGAAACGTGTCTGGCGTTTACCGTCTTCCGGGATGACTTCTCGCCGCGATTCGTCGCCCAGTTCACGTTGCTGCTGTTTATGAAGGCATTCCACTGGTTGGTCGTACTTTATTATATTTATTCTACAACATTGTTACCCCAAAAAATTGACGTTTTTTTGCCAATTTTCTAATGTTATTTCACGTCTCACGAGGTAAATTTTTTTCCCATGAAGTATAAATGGGGCCAAACAAGGTAAAAAGGCCTGATAAACACAAGATTCAATATGTTGTCTCTTTTTTGTATTTATTTTAATTTATATATACGATTTTTTAGGGGGGGCGAAGCATGTTCTGTAATATAAAAAAGATTTTATGAATAAGATACTGATTAATTTCGAACTAATTGCCTGTTTTCATTCTAGTGTTAAATTGTAGTTTTTTTTGTTGTAGAGGCTGTTCAGGATTCATATACAGCCAGTCTGTCGATTGATTTACCAGAGTTTTTTTGTTTAGTGACTCTATTTTTAGGCTATCCGAAGACCGAGTCGACTTCATGGAACGTTCGCCCGTTATCACCATTTTATTCCACGCTCGCATGATGGGACTGGGTTAGTGGACAAGGGCTTTGGGGTAGGAACTATGACTATGTTATTCTAGTCAGCTATCGATATAAAAAAGTTATAAGTACAGGGTGTCCCACTTAAAAGTCCGGTTTTGTTTTTGGTCTAACTTTTGCAGTGTTCGATAGATTTCTGAAATTTTTGCGTCATTCGAAAGACAATCCTTGAAAATTTTGTTTGCTGCAAACGAAACTGAATTTGGACATTTCTTCCGTTATTTATGCAAGTTATACGGAAGCACCCTATTTTGGCGAAAAAAATAGGTTTTTTCCTCTACCTTTTCATCATGTTTGATCTATAATTTAAACTTATATCGTCTTTCTGCATGTCAGGCTATTTATATTTAGTAAGAAGATCACAAACAATCATTTATATTTCAATAAAACCTAATGAACCCTTTTTTAAACCAAATGATAGTCCTCTTTGACTGTTTTCACTAAGACTCCACATTTTTGCGCAAATGCAAGAAATATCGAAAAACTTTCGCGGACAATAATAAATCATATTATTCGGTTTACAATCAAAAGAAAATAAGCAGAAAAATCGGTTTTTAAAACATGTCAAGTTAAAATAATAATTTTAATTTTTTTGGAAAAACTGATTTTTTCAATGTCAAAATTAGGTGTCTTCGTAAAAACGGCGTAACTACCGGAAAAAATGTCCAAATTCAAATTTGTTTCAAGTAAACAAAAATTTCAAGAACTGTCTTTCGAATGACTTTTAAATTTTCGAAATCCGTTGAACACTGCAAAAGTTATGCCAAAAACAAAACCGGACTTTTAAGTGGGACACCCTGTATATAATGGTAGTCATGGAACTGAACACCATCATGTGAATCACTAAGTAAAGCGTTGCGACATGTAAAACTTGTTGTTGTGTTCAATTTTGTGGTCTTTGTTAGTTTATTATGGTTATGATGTTTGTCACAACATTTTTATTATCGTGGGTTATATAAGACATAGTTTTTGTGACCTTTTCAGTGGCCGTCCTGAGTGCTGTGGACAGTTACTTTGTATCGCATGCATATTTCACCACTCTACTCAAAGGCGCATCATCACAAATCGTGTTCGGCTTTGAGGTGAGTTTAACGTAAAAATCGAACACGTTGCCTTACGTAATAAACGAAAAGACTGACATAAGAAACTGACTTTGCGATCGTCTAAAACACGCGTCTTCAAATTTCAACTTTGAAGTTAATTTTATGTTAGCCTGAATCTGGAAATAGCAATTTTGGAATTTTTCATATTTAGTGTGAGGTTAATATTCTGAGCAAATATAGCATTATTTATTACATCTCAATTGTTCACATACATTATACATTAGAAAGTTGCGAATTCAAATCAGTTGTTTCACCTGCAGTACGCCATTTTGATGAGCATCGTGTTCCACGTGGCCATCAAGTACATCCTGCACACGGCCGACCTGAGGAACGCACATCCGTGGGAGGCCAAGGCCGTGTACCTGCTATACAGTGAACTGGTGATCGGTCAGTTCATTTAAATTTACTCACTCATTATCACAATCACTCAATTTCTTGACTCACTGATTCACACTGACTATCTCAGTTATCACTCACTCATTCATTCATTCACTCATTCACTCACTCAATCACTCAACCACTCACTCACTCACTCACTCACTCACTCATTCACTTACTTACTCATTCACCCACTAATTCACTCACTCAACTCCTTCGCTCATTCACTCACTCAACTCACTCATTCACTCATTCACTCACTCAATCACTCAACCACTCACTCACTCACTCACTTACTCACTTACTTACTCATTCCCTCACTCACTCATTCAATCACTCACTCAACTCACTCATCTCATTCGCTCATTCACTCAACTCACTCATTCACTCACCTTACTCATTCACTCACTCACTCACTCACTCACTCACTCACTCACTTAATGACCTGCAGATCTAATCCGCTGTGGTCTGTACATGATCTTCGTGGCGGTCATGATCAAACTGCACACATTCCCACTGTTCTCCATCCGCCCGTTCTACCTGACGTTGAGGGCACTGAAGCGGGCCGTACATGACGTGATCATGAGCCGACGTGCCATCCACGCCATGAACACCATGTTCCCCGATGTTACCGCCGAAGAGCTGGCCAATGGTTGGTGCCTTTGGTCCTGGGTGGACTGACTGGCGGACGAGCCAAACCTCAAAGAGGGAGGATTGGCAGAAGTTATGCCGTTTAACCTACACACACCTATGAAAAAATGTTCTGTTTTTTAAACCGCCAAAAAGGGGGAATTTTATTTTCCCTCTCCTTTATGTCCGCTAACTATTTTCTACTTCAGGTGATCCAGTCTGCATCATCTGCCGAGAGGAAATGTCAATGACGGATGGGCAAGGTCGGTTTTAATACTTAGTAGGGAGGGACCTGTGATGAGGAACTACTGGCTTGAGGAGATAGATACTATGCTTTAAGATTAAGTAACGCTGTCACGTTGTCTTTCAAAAAAAAGTGCTGGTAGAGTGGAATGGGAGTGCATATCCAGAGTTCCATAACTCCAGAACATTGTGATAAATCAGTCAGTTTGAAATTACATTGAAAAACAATGCATGCGGCAAATATTGTCTCTCATTACTCATTATTTTATTTTAATGAATTTGAAAATATATTTTAGTTATCAATTTGATGGTACCAGTGGCAGAAGAATAAACGAAAACGAAATACGTTGCCTTTGTAGGTTCACCAGCGAAGCGTCTACCGTGCGCGCACATGTTCCACGTGGCGTGTCTTCGTTCGTGGTTCCAACGGCAGCAGACATGTCCCACGTGTCGGTCGGACATCCTCAACATGACTGGCACAACCCGTGCGGCTAATGCTAGAAGGAACAATCAACAACAACAACCGGCCAACGCTAATAACAATGTAAATAACAATGCTAATAACAATACGGGAGATAATGCTCAACAACAACAACAACAACAGCAGGCGAATAATGGTTGGGTGTGAAAGTGTGAAACTGAATTTATTTCGTTTCGTGTATCATAAAACGGGGTTTTTTATGTCCTGTTTAGTTAGCATATGTTATCAGTATGTAAGACAAGGTTCACAATGACTCTCAATGCTAACGCTGATAAAGTCAACGAAACATTGATGATGGCTTTATTGCTATGTTAAACTTGCGTTTCTTGCATTATCAGTGCCTTCTGTCAACCTGTTCTGGTGAAGAATGCCCATTACCTAAACAAAATAAGAGAGCAACGTATCGAGCCGTTATTTTTATGATGAATTTTCAAGACCATTGTACCATTTGTCGCCTGTCTAGTCTAGTGCGTAGGACGCCGGCCTCAAAAACCGACGCTCCTAAGCTCGAAACCTGAGTTGAGACACAACACAGACCGTGACGCATTGCTCTGTGGTTTCTGCCATTGCCCGTCAGTTTAGTCAACTCTCCAGCCACAACGAAAACAGCATTCTGACATGGTATTAGTCTGCCTTATGGCTTCAGTTAATGAAGAAGTCCAAGTAAAGAAAAGAAAGTTTGAGGCCATTTTATCTACACCTTGAGCATTGAGGAACTAACAATATTTTTTGAAACTGCCAAAGAGGAAGGAATTTCTTTTTCCCACCCCTTCTCGTCCGCTAGTGATCGTAATGTTTGCAGTGAACATGCCACCACCACAAATGATGATGCCACCATTCGGGTTCCCGCCTTTTATGGCGCCACCGCAACCGCCCGCGGGTGATGGCCAACAGGTGAGCAGTTTTTTTATTGATTAACTAACATGGATTGTAATGACTGATTCAGTGACTGAACTGATTGTATGAATGATTGATTGATTGACTGACGGATTCAGTGACTAACCGACGGATTCATTGACTGAAAATTGATCGACTGACTTCTGGGCTGCTGAGTGACTGGTACATGCTTTTGTTTGTTCCGAGCTGAGCGACCCTCACCGATTGAATGTCAATCTGCTTACACCGACTGAATAACGATCTGTCCGCCGGACTGTTTACATTCAAGCCCTGAAACAGCATAAATAATTGTTCCACTATTCGCAAAAAAGCATGTCTCTATCGAACCATATTATGGGTTCGGACTATCGTCCGTCCCTTAATAATAAATTAATAACAAGATAAATATAAAAAATAATTATTGCAGCCATCCACATCGGGGATGCCTTCAATGCCGCCTTTTATGCCACCGATGCCGGGTCTGATGTTGCCACCGATCCCGTTCCCGGCGGCACCGTCCACCGTCGGACTCAGTGACGAGGAGGTCAGAAACATGGAGGGTTGGTCAACGTTTATTGTTATTTGGAAATTATTTTCAGATGCCCAAGTTCCTGGTGGGATTCGAACCCACGACCTTCTATTCAGTATAGCTTGTTTTAAGGTATCTGGTTATCCAAAAGTATCTCTATGGACCCGTCACCACTTCTTCAGTGAACTAAGCTCAAATGTCATATGCAGGGGTGGGCCGCTGGGGGGGGGGGGGTTGGGGTGGGTTACCCCCCCCACTTTTCAGGGTCGGCGGGTAGCCTACCCCTCCCCCCTAGACAAAAATTTAGGTCGTCTACCCCCTCCCCCCCCCCCCTACTCGAAATTTTTGAGAAAATCGGCCTCAAAACCTCGATTTTGAGGCTCATTTTTCAAAAATTTTTGGCTGTGAGATTTTTTTTCGAACAAACACGTTTTCTGGGTCAATTTTATTGGTTAAAACCTGAAAAAACCGGTACATGTGATGTTCATACCCTATAATAGAAGATTTTTTTAGCAAAAACGAACAAAAAACGAAGCTTTTTTGCGAAAAAAATTTTCCTACCCCCCCTTACCCGACCTTACCCCCCCCCCCTCACTTTTTGGACAGGGCGGGTAGGACGGGGTTTTCGGTCGGCTACCCCCCCCCCCCACCCCCTGCAAAACGCCAAAAAACCCGGCCCACCCCTGGTCATATGCAAAAGAATTGATTTTAAATTAAGCCCAAGCCTGATTTGAATTCAAATTGCGCGCCAAAAGGTTTCGTGAGTAACAGGAAACCCTGGATAGGCTTTACACAGACGTGCTAATAACCGCTACATTTTTGAAACGTTTTTGTTAGCGAAAATTTTTACGCACGCAAAATTAGTTTATATCTGATTAACTTATTGAGTAACAAGAACTAATTGATAGCCCATAGGAAAATATTTCCGGGTTATGAATTAACTAATTGATTGTGTTGTGCAGGTTTGAGTCGACAAGCGGTCGAGTCACGCATAGCCCATTTGCACAACATGCAGATTCTGTTGGACTGTGTCACCGTACAACTGCAGCAGTACACCAGTGTGCTATCCGCTATTGCGTTGGTTGTTGTTGCTGTTGTTGTTGTTGTTTGTGTTTTTGTTGTTGTTGTTGTTGTTGTTGTTATTGTTGTTGTTGTTGGTGATGGTTGTTGTTGTTATTGTTGTTGTTGTTTGTGTTGTTTGTGTTGTTGTTGTTGTTGTTGTTGTTGTTGTTGTTGTTTGTGTTGTTGTTGTTGTTGTTGTTGTTGTTGTTGTTGTTGTTGTTGTTGTTGTTGTTGCTGCTGCTGTTGTTGTTGGTATTGTTCATGATGATGATGATAATGATATTGATGAGGATGATGAAACTTTCGAAGTTATTGGCAACCTCACGCCTTCGTTCACACTCCATGTTTTTTTCAGTGCGAGTCCGGAATTCCGCGCGGTCCCACCGCCCGTGATAAACACGACGAACACCGCGTCGACCAGCACAACGCCAAACCAGACGTCAAATGCGTCGACATCTACTTCTTCGAAACCCGAAACATCATCACCATCGAGTTCGTTGTTTCCGGGCGCGTCGAGGCCGAACGAATTGGCGACGGATTCGCCGACCAGCAGCGGCACGACGAAAGACTTGAGCAATGGCGCGGCCGCGTTCTCACTTGGTTGGTGAGTGAGTGAGTGAGTGAGTGAGTGAGTGAGTGAGTGAGTGAGTCAATCAGTCAGTCAGCTTGAGTGAGTTTATGGGAGGTGGAATGAACTATTCTGTCATGACGGACCTCGGTGAGCTGGGCTGGGCTGTGAGTGGTTGATATGGTTAATGAGTAAATGATTCAGTCAGACAGTGACCGGTTAGAGTGAGTGAGCCAGGTTAAATAATCAGTTGAGTGAGAGTGTTTATGAGTGAGTTCGTCTCTGTGAGTGGACCTGAATTTACGAGTGAGGTGAGGTGAGTTAATGAGTGATTGAGAGAGTGAGTGAGAGAGTGAGTGAGTGAGTGAGTGAGTGAGTGAATGAGTGAGTGAGTGAGTGAGTGAGTGAGTGAGTGAGTGAGTGAGTGAGTGAGTGATTTAGTAAGCTTCAATTTGTTCTACAGGCGGCAGTCCATCATCGCAAGACCTGCAGGAAGTCCGTCAAAGGCGTCTGGCCTTCCTCGACAAGAAACGCGAGTCGGACCAAAACGACGCCAATGATCTGGATTGAACCGGGTTTTACCATTTTTGGAACCGAACTTAGACAGGTACTTTTTGATATAACGATATTTATTCTATATTGACTGCACATGGAAGTTGTTGTGGAACAGGTGTTAATACTCGGATTTGATCGTGATTTATCATGTACACTAGCGGATGAGGGAAAAATGAAAAAGTGAATTTCCCCATCTTTGGTGTTTTTGAAAATAGAATTTGTTCCCTTAGGCCTTAGGTGTAGGTGAAACAACCAAACTTCAGCCAATTTCCCCCTCTTTGGCGAACTTCCCCTCCCCTCCCTTTGGAGGTTTGGCTCGTCCGCCAGTGATCATGTGTCAATAAAGGAGGTATAGTTGGATTATAAAATAGTATACGTGAAGGGTTATTATTGATTCGTGAAGGTTCATTGAGAGATAATGATTCTCATTAAAAAATCTGTTAGAATTACTACTGAATCAGGAATAACCTACATATTTCAAGTATCATACACTGAACAATAATGTGTGAATGAACTGAATGAACTATAATTTACAATAAAGTGTGATGTTTACAACCCGGACGCGTGTATTGCCGTATTTTTTTGTTTTCCGTGTTCTCACATACGCCGCCAGCCGTTTTGTGTCTTCTATTATAGGGTGGACAATTAGTTATTACTATTAGGCGCTGTTCATACTCGACGCGCGATTTTCTGCGATACACGCGCGTGAATCGCAAAAAAAAACAACCTAATGTTTTTTGCGATTCACGCGCGAGTATCGCAGAAAATCGCACGTCGAGTATGAACAGCGCCTTATAATGGCCACAAAAAGGTAATCAGTGTTTCCCCTATAAAATTGAATTTTGGATTTTGTGCTCTATTTTGGATTCTGACGGAATTCGATGTTTTTGAAGAAAACAATTGAAATAATTTTCTGTAAATCCAAAATCGAATTTTGGATTCACAGAAAATCTAATTTTTCTCTTTTTTCCTGTTCTTTACAAAAACGTTAGAATCTAAAATAGACCCCAAAATCCAAGATTCAGTTTTATAGGGGAAACACTGATTACCTTCTATGGCCATTCTAATAACCAATTGTCCACCCTATACAGAGTAACCACTCTTCTCTACTACGTTGTTGTTGCTGTCTTGCTCGTGTATATTTTATTTATTTATTACTTTTGTTATGATATATTTACGTAACTCGTCCAATTTCTCACTATTATTTTAGACTAATGACGTTTCCGTTTATTTGGGGAGAAATCGACTGAGAAACCTTTAACATAAATTTCTTTCGTGATAATAGAGATTCATTTTTATTGTTGTACTTACTGGTTCGCAGACCAAGTGAGCCACTTTAATGCCAGAATATAAGGGGGAAGTCCCCATGTTTATTATTAAACTTTGAAAAAAAATTATCTACTGCAAACGTGCCGGACGTTTTTTTTAAATGCTTTTCTCCATAGTTTTATACGTTTTTTTTACTAACTGACTGTTAACCGTTATGTTTGTTATGAAACATTTTATGGCTAACAATAGCAACCTCTACGTAATATCTGAGTTCTACGCCTGTTATCTGTTATGTTTATCTTGATTTTTTTTTTCATTATTGTATGATAACATAATTTTTTTAAATCAGCCCGTATAACGAGTGGTAATATTTATAGTACAATACAATAAGCGAATGTTTGGTGCAGTTATGATATGATCATCATGCTAGCATGTCCGTTTTGTGTCAATTGGCAATACATTGAATGATTGACTCGAAACCCTTTCATTCATTGTTGACATGTGAAAATAAAAGTATACGAAGATATATTTGCTATTTCTGCCAGGCTAGGGTTGTTACTCTCTATTTCATTGTGTTTCTGTTTGTTTAATTTTTGTTTCTGGTATCCAATACACATCATTCGGGAATGCGGCCGTCCGTGCAAAAATAATACAGTTTGTACCCAATATATTCGTGGGATATTTAGCCGTATAATATATAATCATTCACATTTTAACTCACCTTGTACATCATTTACATTTCAACTCAATCAACTCACCTTGTACATCATTCACTCCTTCACTCTCTCACTCACTCACTCCTTCACTCTCTCTCACTCACTCCTTCACTCTCTCATTCACTCACTAACTCACTCACTCACTAACTCACTCACTCATTCACTCACTCACTAATTCAAAAGTACACACTACAATGACCATGTATACTCATAATTCATGACCAACAGCGGAGAAAAACGGCAAAACAAAATCGAACTTGTTATACATTTGATGAATCGTTTCGAGCAAACTGCAACGTGCCCGACCCGACACAATGCCCGCAAACACTAGCGGACGAGAAGGGTCGGGAAAAATGGAATTCCCTCCTTTTTGGCGTTTTCAAAAAGTAGAATTTGTTCCCTAATGTGTAGGTAAAATGGCCCAATTTCTGCCAATTCCCCCTCTTTGGAAAGATTCACCTATGGAGACTTGACTCGTACGCCAGTGTCCGTAAATATGGAGCTTGAAGTTTCAGCTGAAACTATTTTTTAGTTATACTTGATGCACTGGCATAGAACAAGTCACGTACACACATGGAGCACTTTTGAATCATTTAAAAAGTTATTTTTGAATTTTATTTAGTATTTCATCTCACTTTATTCGATACGCCGATGAGCGAGCACAAATACAAAAATTAATTACTGGCATGGCCAATAAAAATGTTTACCAATCACTGGTGTTATTGCAGTAATCTGGTTTCGGCTGGTCTGCTGACGTCACGAATTTTTGCCACCGATTTGGGCAGGGTATGTCAAGTATAAATTGTTATGTATACTTTATTTTTTATCTTGTTTCTTTTTTTTCAAAAACTTCCCCACAAAGCCGAAAAAACGCATAAAAATGTTTTTTCGAAGGGGACCTTTTATGTTGTTAGCAATGTACCTTATTGTAACAAGGTACATCTTTTTGGAATTACTGTACGTGTACAGAAACTCAGGTCCAAACACCAATTACATACTTATGATTTTCAAACCAAATAACCCGAAAAAAATTGACCCCAATTGAATCTCTGTGTTTTTTTTTCATTTGACATACCCTGGATGTGGGTGAAATCAATTGAGAGACCCACATTGACAGATATTTTTTTATTAGATCAAATTCATTTGTTCGAAACGACTGGTCATCGTGACCAAATATCTTAATTTGGATCTGTATTTCGGTATTCTGTTTATTGCAGAATTGACTTTTGCCAGTGTTTTGTAGTTGCAAGTGCTGCGGGTCATTAATGTATTGTTCACGTGTATACTGGCGGACGAGCCAATCCTCCAAAGGGAGGGGAATTTTGTCAAAGAGCGGGAATCGGCAGAAACAAGGCCATTTTGCCCACACCTTGGGGAATAATTTCCACTTTTTGAAACCACCAAAGAGGGGGGAATTCCACTTTTCCGTTCTTCCCTCGTCCGCTAGTGAACGTGTATACATTATCGAATAACCACCAGTAAGTAACATGATAAATGGCCCCACCCACCAATAACTCAGAGCTCTGACGTACCGGCACGGCGGCACTGACGGACGAGCTAAACCTCCAAAGGGTGGGGAATTTTTTCAAAGAGGGGGTAACAGGTAGTTTTCAGACCAATTTATCTACATCTTAAGGAACTAATTCTACTTTATAAAAATGCCAAAGAGGGGGGAAATCCACTTTTCCCACCTCTTCTCGTCCGCTAGTGCGTACCGGACGGCTGGAATTGTCAAATCGGTTAGAATCAAATGGACTTATTGAAGCACTGGCGGACGAGCGAAACCTCCAAACGGAGGGCAATCTTTCCAAAGAGAGGGGAATTTACAAAAATTAGGCTGTTTCCCTACA
>OZ038448.1:7598570-7638927 GCA_964036265.1 Daptonema setosum
TTCATGAACAAGTCGGAACCTGGAAGCAAATTTAGAGTCACCAAAGTTTCTCTGTCAATAAAAAATCACCGGTTTCGAAACGTATGTAGATATTCGTTAGATAATGAATCGTGGATGATTTGGTCAAAACAATTAGTCATGCAGAAATCCGGATCTCTCCTCTCATGCTAATGTCATCATAACAAGATACCTTGACCTATGAAAAACCATAATTTCAGTTAACGTAATTGTATAAACCCGTAACTGATTAATGGACCACATCGTTTTTCTGTATGCATTATTGAAGAAACAAAGGGTATTCCGGTGGCGGGTCATAAAAAGACCTTTTAGCGTTTCGGACCCAGCATAGACGCAAGAAAGGGCCTTAAACGGATTTCGCGGGCGAGATAATCCTCCAAATGGAGGAGAATTCGGTCAAAGAGGGGTAATTATGCTTGGGTAATTAGGGGACAAATTATGCTTTTTTAAACTTTCAAAGAGGGAGAAATCCACTTTTCCCACCCGTTCTCGTCCGCTAGTGGTTGATCATCAATATTTAATGAAGTACATGTACATATGAGATAAAATAACTCGAATATGTATGTTGCAATCATCATTGACTAGGAGATTGAAACTTGAAAGCCTGAAAAGTGAACTGAAAAAGGGAACTGAAAAGTGGAATTCCACCTCTTTGGTGATTTTAAAAAGTGCAGTTTCTCCCTAAGATGTGAGTAAAAAGGTCAAATATTAACATTTTTCATCTCACTCATCACTCACTCACTCAGAACACTGCATATTGAACCATTTTTGAACCATTTTTGAGGAATTCTCGAAAAAGTACACTTACACATCCTGAAGATACATACGATTGACAGACAAGACAAAACCCATGAAAACATAAAATCGCAGATGTCAGGTCCTCGTTAGAACCCACTCACTGCCTGCCTGACTGACTGATTGATTATTTGAATGTCTGACTGAGTGACTGACTGGTTGACTAAATGCGTGACTAGAAACAAACAAAAGAGAGAACTTTTTGAATACCGAAATATTAATAAAATGATAATGACTTGCTGACTTTTTGACTTACTTATATACTGATTGATTCCTAGAATGAATGACGAAATAATTTACCGATTACCATGTTAAAAGTTAAAGACGCTTTCGAGATTCTAGTGAAATATTAAGTGCTATTTTCGCTCAGACAATGAAACATCAAACTCACTTTTGGTCCACACACTTGGCTAACGTGCGTGATGGTGATTGGACCACAACTCAACCGGCCAATCATCATCACCCAAGTTCAGCCAATCACGCGAAAGAACAGCAGAGTATTGAACTTGCTCGTGGCCCAACATCTGAGTTCGGTGTAAAAAGTGGTGTTTTACGGGCTATGATGTTTTTTTTATTAATCAGAATTTGTGTATTGTCCTTGTATGATTTTGCTTGCATTAATTTTAAACAAATTTAGGTTTGATTTCACCCAACAAAGTTTTCCACCTGATGTTTCACGGTCGGACCAAAAATGGTGCTTCATATTTCACTAGAATCTCGAAAAACAAACGATGATCAACCCTCAACAGTTGACGTTGATCAAAGACCGACAGACAGGCAGACAGACAGACAGACAGGCAGACAGGCAGGATGACAGGCAGGCAGGCAGGCAGACAGACAGACAGACAGACAGACAGACAGACAGACAGACAGACAGACAGACAGACAGACAGACAGACAGACAGACAGACAGACAGACAGACAGACAGACAGACAGACAGACAGACAGATAGAAAGACAGACAGAAAGACAGACAGACAGACAGACAGACGGACATACAGACAGAAAGAAACAGACAGAAACAGACTGACAGAGAGACAGACAGACAAAAAGACAGACAGGTTAGACAAGTTAACGTGTCATTTGTTCACTTGAATCTCAACATGCTCTTATTCAAAATGCGCGATAAAAATTCAGGGGTTTTTTGTGACCAGTCCAAGACCAGGGGTTTGTGTAGAACTTGTAGAAAAATTGTCGCACAAACAATAAAGTTGCCTATTACGAAACGGAATCATTGCTCTGTCATGTAGAAAAATGTTACTTAGACAGGAAGAAAGACACACAGTCAGACACACAGTCAGACACACAGTCAGACACACAGACAAACAGAGTTAGTCAGACAGATACAAGCAGACAGACATACACATGTACACACAGTGATGGGCCGGGTAGCATATTTGGAAACAGTTGTCAAAAACCCTAAATCGACTTTTTGGATTCACGAAGAGGCTAAGTTAGACTATCTCCTTTATTAACGTACAGTCTGTATTCGAAATCAAGCCGAAGCCGTTAAAACAATCAAACGGTTATTAGCTGTCCTTGGATCGCACGAATTCTGGCTAAAAACTTCGGTGTTTAGATGGGGCAAAGAGGTAGTTTTAAGTTGATGTTTTTAACAGCTGAAAATCGCAGACCCCTCCCTCCTGCATCCTATATTGTAAGAGAATAAGATCGTTCAAAAACGTGATCAAAAACGTAATTTCCAGAAAAAAATGTTGCAAAATAAAAAAAACTTTTTTAACATACAAAGATGGAAATTATTTTTAACATGTAAAGATTGTTGAAATAGACAGACAGAAAGACAGACAGACAGACAGACATACAGACAGACAGACAGACAGACACTGACAGACAGACACAGTCAGACAGACGCAATTTTACAGACCCCACAGATTTTTCGAAAGTTTACAGTTTTTATCAAAAATCTGGGAAACGAACCCGGGGCCGCTCGCATGCTAGGCAAGCGCTCTTGCGCTGTGCTACTGAGCCGATGCAACTAAGCTGCACAGACCCGACTATAAATGGCTCGCTACGCTCGCATGCTCTCTATAACATAGTGCCTATGCTACAACACGTGCAGGAACAAATATTGAAATCTCCCCTGCGGGGCCTAACGCGCTTGTCCTCGCTCCGCTCGGACAAGCCAGCCTTACGTTAGGTTATCGGGGGTTCGCAGACAGTAAAACTTTACATGGAATAGTAATGTTGCTCGAGAAAATCCAAATTCGAAAAATCTGTGGGGTTTGTAATCATGCCAGACAGACAGACAGACAGACAGACAGACAGACAGACAGACAGACAGACAGACAGATAGACAGACAGACAGACAGACAGACAGACAGACAGACAGACAGACAGACAGACAGACAGACAGACAGACAGACAGACAGACAGACAGACAGACAGACAGACAGACAGACAGACAGACAGACAGACAGACAGACAGACAGACAGACAGACAGACAGACAGACAGACAGACAGACAGACAGACAGACAGACAGACAGACAGACAGACAGACAGACAGACGGTGTTTGTGTGTCAATCTGTATGTTTATAAATCAGAATGTTTGCTGGTCTGACTGTTTGTTTTTGTGTCTGTCACTCTCTCTTTCTGCCTGTCTGTCAATGTAATATATATTTCTTAACCTTTAACATGACAAACCAATGATTCTCAATTTTAAAAATGGGAGCTTTCACGCGGCACTTTTCTACCAGTTTTACACAATCTCCTAGTCTTGGATTGGTTTTTGAAAAGATTACGGTAGATATTTTTTATAAATGGTGCCCCCTCTTTTAACTATTCTATTTTGGATTCAGATACTTAGAGTTGAGTGAGTGAGTTAGGTGAGTTAGTGAGTGACTAAGGAAGATACTCAGTGACTGAATGAGTGAGCAAGTGATTGAGTGAGTGACTGAGTGGGTGAGTGAGTGAGTGAGACGGTGAGTGATTTAGTGGGCGAGTGAGTGAATTAGTGAGTGAGTAAGTGAGTCAGACTGAATAAGTGAGTGAGTAAGGCAGTTGGTGAGAGAGAGAGTATGTGTGTGAGTGAGTGTTCAAATGAGTGATTGAGTTATGAAATGAGTCAGTGAGTCAGTCAGTAGGCCAGTCAGTCAGTGAATAAGAGACTCAGTGAGTCTGAGAGGCAGTCAGTGCGAGAGTCAGTGATTGAGTTGCGAGTATGGTGGTGAGTGAGCAAGCGAGTGAGTGAGTCATTGAGTGAGTCAATTTCAGTTTGAATAAGCTGAGACTTCCTTAGAAAAATCAAATTTTACATAAAAGATGCATTAAAAACGGTGTTATGAATCAAACGGCACTATCAGTCAAAATGGCGCTATCAATCAAGGTGATTGATAGCGCCACTCGTAGTTAGAAGCGTGAACTCCTTTATAAATATTATTAAAAATAATAGTATTAATAGATACCAATATATATATATAATTATTATTAATAATTATCATTATCATTCACTATTTCAATTTGTTTTTCATTTATTAGTTTAGCATTTTGATTATTTTGCTTTTCAGAGTCTTCGGGCTCTCTTAATCGGGGGATTCCGACCGTCAACCAGGGATCACCTCGGCGTCTATGGACCGGACCTTCTTCGGTGACGACGTTGGACCAGCCGACCGACAGCCGAGCTGACGGATCGGGCTGCGTACGGCGATTTTTTTTCGAATTTAGGTTGGTTTCGCCTTTTTATTAATATAAGTTTCACCGGCGGACGAGCCAATTCTCCAAAAGGAGTACTAGCGGATGAGGCGAGAGAAAGTTGAATTCCCCCTCTTTGGCGGATTTTTAAAGTGGAATTTGTTCCCCAAGGTGAGTGAGTGTGTATTTTCAGTTCTAAGGTGTAGGTAAAATGGCCTGAAAACTGCCGATTCCCCCTCTTTGACGAAGTACCCCTGTCTTTGAAGGATAGCTGGTCCGCCAGTGCCGGCATACGATCCAATTCTTTAAAAAGGAGGAATTTTTCTGTTTCGGGGTAATTGACAGTTTTGAAGCCGTTTTACGTACACGCTACAGAACAAATTCTACTTTTTGGTTGGAACAGGCAAATAGCGAGAACTCCTATTCTTAGGGTAGACCTATTCTCGAAAGTTTTCTTTGCGTCTGTGATTTTTTCCTCTGTATTCGTGACTCTGGAAGAACAAAATGCATTCGTAAGCTGTACCCTCACACCAAGAAAGAATTGTTCCTATTATGATCAGAAATCAGAAAAATCAAACCTATTTCCCAAATGTGTGAAAATAATGTATGAAAATAAGCTGATACTCATAATACGTTCAATTGTATAGGATATTATTGAAAACAGAGAAGTTTGTATTTGACGAATAATCAAGTTTATGTTAGTTTGTTTGTTTATATCATGTTAGTTATTATTTTCCGTGTTTTTTTTTAGGAAAACATTTCCCTTTTTTCAGCCTTGCCGGATCGTCTGCGCCGCCACACTCCACTCTTCAAGAAGCCAAACATCAACTTCAAGACGGCCCTACTAAACTCAGGGCCGAATTGGCGCGCACAATTCAAATTCGATTGAATCCGGAGGCATTTTCGACTTTTTCGTGTGGATTCTTTTCTTTTTTAGGTTGGTTGTTAGCAACATTTATTTTTCATGTAATTCCGTATTGTTTGGATTGATCACCATGAGCGGACGAGAGGGGAGGGGAAAATGGAATTCCCCCTTTTTGGCGAGTTTAAAAACTTGCAGTTCGTTTGCTAAAGTGTAGAAGTGCCTTAAAATCACCAATTTCCTCCTCTTTGACGAAATTCCCCTCCTTTTGGAGATTTGGCTTGTCCGCCAGTGCGAGCGGTAGAGAAAAGGATTAACAGAGAATGATGGAGTTTCCCATTCTCATTAGCTGTTTGAAAAACGGGTGTTTAAGTGTTCCTTGAAATGTTGCTAAAATGACCTACAGAGTCACACCGTTTATCGAGTTATTTCCACTGTCTCACTGTTAATCCGTTCTGAACATTGGCGGACGAGCTAATCCTTTAAAGAGAGGGTTTTTTGAAAACGCCAAAGAGGGGGAATTCCACCGTTTCCACCCCTTCTCGTCCGCTAGTGACCTGAATTCGAGTCAGGCATCATAATCGTGTTTTTTTCATGGAATGTCTACACGGGCATGTAAAAGTCTCATAAAAGACATACGAATAATAGTCGATGAAAAATTAGTCTCTCATCGAATCGAATGAAGTTGCAATGTAATTTTGATTGCGTCCGTTGAATTCGTGCCAATGGAGTTTTTATTAGTCCAAAAGCAACTCCACTGAAGTTGAATGAATGAAAAAAAATCAATACTGTTTTATTTTCTTCTCCAATCACTGGCGGACAAACTAAACCTCTAAAGGGAGGGGAATTTCGTCGAAGAGGAGGAATTGACTATTTTCAGGCCATGTTACCTACACCTTAGAGAACAAATTCTACTTTTTGAAAACGCCAAAGATGGGGGAATTCTACTTTTCTCAGCTCTTCTCGTCCGCTAGTGTACCAAATAAAAATTTTAATTGATAGAAGTTATACTTTTATATAAAAATTTTATCTTGTCATTATTTTTTTCAGCTAGCTTTTTTCGGCGCCGCGGGTCAGCCGTTTTTTCTGTGGGTAATCCGCCATTTTTTCGGTGGACAATTCGCCGTTCGTTGGTGAACGACAACCGTTGGCGATCGGGTCGGGTCGGATGGTGATGATGATGAGATGATCGAGATTTCGTCAATTTTGGTTGGTTTTATTAGTGATATGTACCATTATTATATTCTTGTATGTTATCTCATTTTGTACCAGGCAAGACCATTTGCACCTAATGTATTGATCAAGGTTTGGTAATAAAATGTAGGTTTAGTTAAACGAGTCGCGATCCCTATTTATTACTGCATCGGACGAATCGACAGTGAAACATTAGGTGCAAATTGGCTGGCCTGGCACAAATTGAGTCAAGAATGTCGACTATATTATTTGTATAGCTTGGTCCAAGGTATCTTATTGCAAAAAAATTAGCGTGCCATTTGATTTAAAAAAATAGTTTCAGCGCGCGCTTAAATTCGTGAAATCAATGTTTTTCATATGAATTCTTATTGAAAAACAAACGAACGTTGTGCCTAATTCTTTGTTTAACGGGGTACTGGGATACATAAAAATGTTTTTTGGTAACAAGAAACCTTCACCGATCTATATATTATATATATATATATATATTTTTATTACAGTCAGGAGTGGGCTAGAAAGTTCGTGTGTTTTTGGAAAAAACACCGTTTCTTGAACTAAAATCCAAGCCCGCCCCTGCGCGCCATTTCTAAATAAGTAAATATCATTATTATCGTTTGGAATACTGAATTTGAATGACCGCTGTTTTTTTATAGTCCAGTCCATGTTATGAACTGTCAATTGATTTTGAATTTTTTTCGTTGCGTACTATTACTCACGGATACCTCCAATTCCATGCCATTCCCCATTGATTAGGATACTGGATTTTAATGTGCTTAGTTTTCACACGGTTTCACTAGCGGGCGAGGGAAGAACGAAGAAGTAGAATTCCCCCTCTTTGGCGTTTTCAAAATGTAGACTTTGTTTCCTACTAAGATGTACAGGGTGGTCCAAAAAAAATGACAACACTTTGAAGCTGAATAACTCTCGGCACAGGCATCTGATTTCATCGAAATTTTCAGGTATTATCACCAACATACTAACTTAGAAAAATATATAAAACCAAGATGATCGGACAATCACAGCGGCCACCACGCATTAATGTTTGCGAAAATGCGCATGGGTCAAAAACCGCCTACATTGTGCATGCATATTCAAGGGATGATATGCACGTAAAGTTATGAATTTGGATATGTTATTACCTGGTTAAGGGGTTAATGCACACAACAATAATAGTGCAGCAAGCACTAACGGTATAGCAACCGAACACTGAGGGAATAAGCAAGCAAATATACCAAGACTTTCAGGTATATTTTATTAATGATTGTGCAAAACGTGGTAATAATAAAAGCAAGCAATAGAGATTCAATAGTGACTCCCGGGCATCGAAAACTTTATGAAAACGTGACTTGACAATTTTAGCTTTTCCAATAACTTCTCACATGAAACAGAAAACTCAACAAAACAACGGGCGGTCGGTTCTACTCTTGATTATTTCCAATCTTGAGACTTTCTTTCAAACACCAAGACTTCCAAACTTGTCAAACTTCAGGAAACTGCAATCTTCCGAAACCAAAAACAGCACACGATCAAAACCACCGACTCGGAACCCGACACACAACGAACTGAATGATAAAATGTAAATGTGCAGAATGTGACCCAAAAATAACGTACTAATCCCCTAACGGGGTCAAAATAAGCAACCGCATCGCCCTCCAAGATGCAACACAAAATCAAATATCAATATAAATCATATGTAGCTGCAGGCAGCAACCAGCCACGCGTACGTAAGCGATGTGCGGATGAACGAACACCAGCTGGGGAAACGAGCGGAAGGCAAAGACAGCGGAAAAGACAACAAGCAAACGGAAAACGTGCGTGGCAAACTGCAAATACAAAACGTTAAACATAGGTAGAAACGCAACTCATAACACAATGCCACAACATATATGCATACTGAAAACATATGACCGTACTGAGAAAACACATATTTGAACATCTTGAAAGTTATTTTGAGAAAACGATGACCAGTGATTCCAAAGCGCCCCCCATATATCCTTACTCCTCCCCCTGTCCATAGTCGAATTTCTGCATCATGAAGCTCCGATCGCGGTACGGTTGTCTCTGCCATGGCTTAAATCTCTGCGCTCGCCAGTCCATGTCGCTTTCAGAACTCCCAAAACTGCAACTCAGTCGATCTCCATACTCACGGCTGTCTCTCCTCCACGGCTTATACGACTCTTTACGATGATACTGTTGCGCGCGAACACTCGGGTTGTTGTTGATACCACCGCGATAGCCTTGATTCCATGATCCACGGTCGTGATCACTGGCCTTGTGTCCAACTCCTGAGCATGCGAAACATCGAACTCTCCTCAATCGCGCTCTCCATGGCTTCCTGACATCATACGCATTCACTCCCTGCTGCACAAATCGATTCACCATTGGCATCCTCGTCTCATTCACACGCTCATACGGCATCACATAATCGTCTCCCGGCACCTTCTTGTCATCGTACATCTTCTCCTGCGGCTGCACGTACTCACTGACAGGTTTGTTCACCGCCGAACATCGATCATTCCCTCCCCCTGTCCATGAACTTGGTCGAGTTGTTGCGGGTGTCACATCATCCTTTCTTGCTGGACAGCACATCGCATGACCTGTTGGCTTCACGGCAGCCACGAGCCTCAACGCTTCTCTGTTCCCCAGGAAATCCGTTCCGTCTGGTCCAATCAACTGCATGCCCATCATCTTCATCAGCGGACATCCGATCAACACTTCATGATCCACAACCTCAGTAATGTGAAACACACCCCTAATGTTGCCCCATCCTGGCCATGTCACCTTCACCACTGCCTCCCCATAACACTTCATTTCAGCTCCCTGCACGTCCCTCAACGGCGTCTGGCACACAGTCATCTTAGCTCCCACCTTCTTCGCCATCTTCGGTGTCATCAGATTACATCCCGCTCCTGTATCCAGCATGTACTCCTTGCCATCCATCTCAATATCGCCTATCTTGATTTTAGGCACCCTCAGTTCATCATTTGCTGACACTGCCTTCACTGCTAAACGCACAACGCTGATCGTATTACTGCTGGACGACTCCTGGACGTGTTCACTTGGCTTGTTGACAGCATTCTGGTAGCTTGATGCGCACACTTGATCGCTCTCACTGACATCATACCGATTCTGGTGACCATACACTGCCCTGACATCACTTCCACCTCCCCGTGGCGCATTGACATTCCACCCTTGTCTCTGCTGACTGCTCCTGTTGTACCCTTGATCACGCTGCTGGTACCACCCACTGTTGTTCTCATACTCTCGACCCCATCTGCCTTGACTCGGCTGATTCTGCTGACCCGGTGCTGACCTCCAGTTGTTGTATGTCGCTCTTGTCATGTGTGGGCAGAACGCTTGCTTGTGGCCAATACCATTACACCCGAAACACCTCGGAGCCTGTTGACTCACGGCCGCTACTCTGTTGCTACGCTGCGTACAACTGCTGGCGATGTGGTCTGTGTACCTGCGGCAGTTCGTACACCAGCTGTCGTTTTCACTCTCACGTTGTTGAACCTGCCCACTCCTGTTCACTGGTGGCCCTCTGCCTTTGCCCCGCTTCTCTTCAACCTCCTCCTGCTTCGCCAACTCCTCCACGATGTCATGGAAACATCTACCTTGATCGGCTGACACCCCGGCTCGCACGCCAAAATCCTCTCTCTTCAACCCATCACTCAATCTGGCTTTCAATGCTGACTCTCTGGACGTCCAGTCATCGTACGGACACAGTTGCTGTAGGACACCCGCGTAGTCCAGGACATTCTCGTCTGCCAGTTGCTCTCTATTCACGAAGATTGCCATCTTCTGCTCTTTGGTCTGGTGTCGCCTGTAGTTCCTCTCGAGATGTTGCAGTGCGTCGCGCCACGTTGGTCTGTACAGCTGCTTGGTGTAGTGTTTCAATGCCTGACCTGTTAGGCGTCTCTTCAGGTGACTCAGCTTCAACTCTTCTGGCACTTCATCTTTGTCCACGTTACGCAGCAAGTCTGCCATCCACTCACTAAACTTCACCTTGTTGCCATCAAACTTGTCAAATATATCACTGTTGAGTCTTCTCTCTTCCGCTCTGTGCCTGTCTTTGATGAGCTCATTCGCTAGCACGTCTACAGCTGACGCCTGACTCGGTACTGGTGTGACAGTCTGATGCTCTGCCTTCGTATCCCGCTTCACCCCACCCTGGCTGTCTCTCACTGCTCTGTTGATCATCGGTGTTGAATGCATGTTCACTCCCAGGGATGGCGCTCGTTGACTGTCCTCATCATCACTGACGTCATACCACTCACTTCTGTCTGCTTGCTGCACGTCATTGGCTAACGACTGTCTTCTGTTTTGAGTCTCGTTGATGATGTTTCGATTCCACGGCACCGCGTCGACTGCTGCGAAGATTCGGTCCAGCGCTTTCCCGATCCATAATACTTGAAGCGCCGCTGGTGCCTTTGCATTGGGTGACCTTGGCAATTTTGTTCCTGCCACTACCAGTGCATCAAATGAACGCACCAACTCCTTGATGTGCACCTTCATCCTCAGTAAGCTGTCGAGGTCCTCCGATATGACAGTCACGTACTCTTCCACTTCTTCTCTTGTAGCCATGAACACCCCTACATCATCGTTGTTGACTGGCTGCTGACTCGCTTCACTCACATTGTCGCCGTTGACTGACATCGTACACACACACACACGTTATAATAAATGGTAATAATACTATAACACACTATTAGTATACAGACTAATGTGTACTACAAACACAAATGCTGAAATAAATATAACGTTAATAAAGCGCACTATTGTATACTACACGCAATAAATACTACACAGTAATGGTGAGGTTAATATAACACTAGTATAAGGCGTACCAATGTATGCTACACAAACTGACAATAATACTAGAGTCTAGTAGAACGTTAATGAAGCGCACTAATTATTTATGACACACACTTGAAATTTCTGGTAATAATGCTAACAATAATTGCTACACTATATAATTAATTAATAACGATAGCTGGTACTCGCTACAATATATTACAAACTATACTGCACACTGTATAATACTAGGTGACTATAAAATACTAAAACACAGCGAATTTATTCTAGTCAATATTAGTACAATTTAATGACACCGTTCATTGGTCGATTCTTAATGAACGCACTCTTATGTAGACCTAGTAGTACCCAATAGATGTACTACTCCAACAATTTAATAATTATGCAACAACAATATACAGGTACCAATTAATCAAATACTATTATACACGATAATACTTGGTATGTACTCACTCAATGTACATAGACACAATTGATGTACAACGACGTTCTCTCACACTTTCAGTTATACACTATACAATAATTCACACTTTCAATTATTCCATATGCATTCACTTCACAATAATAGAGAATACACTATAAACCTGGTTCACTACACAAGCATACAATCAACAATTAATGCATTTACTCGGTGGGGTTTACACAGTATAATTTATGTACCAGTTAAGTCGACAACTTTACTCAGACACGAGATGTTTAGACTCGAAAAAATATGTTTTGAAGACAATACAATCTATATAACACACCCTAGACTCTTTATTCACCCACTGTAGATTTTCTCTGGGACTGTATCTACTCACACGCACTTCATTCGCACCCAGTCATCAACTCAGTCATTCACTTACACGCTCTCACCTTTAGTTTTCTCTTAACCCAGGTATGTTGATCGGCTTCTGCTTCTGCTTTATTCGCTCCTTCTGCTCCTGTTTTTCCGGCTGCTCGTAAGGTGGTGGTCGCTCTGCAGGGTGGCCAGTTATGAATTTGGATATGTTATTACCTGGTTAAGGGGTTAATGCACACAACAATAATAGTGCAGCAAGCACTAACGGTATAGCAACCGAACACTGAGGGAATAAGCAAGCAAATATACCAAGACTTTCAGGTATATTTTATTAATGATTGTGCAAAACGTGGTAATAATAAAAGCAAGCAATAGAGATTCAATAGTGACTCCCGGGCATCGAAAACTTTATGAAAACGTGACTTGACAATTTTAGCTTTTCCAATAACTTCTCACATGAAACAGAAAACTCAACAAAACAACGGGCGGTCGGTTCTACTCTTGATTATTTCCAATCTTGAGACTTTCTTTCAAACACCAAGACTTCCAAACTTGTCAAACTTCAGGAAACTGCAATCTTCCGAAACCAAAAACAGCACACGATCAAAACCACCGACTCGGAACCCGACACACAACGAACTGAATGATAAAATGTAAATGTGCAGAATGTGACCCAAAAATAACGTACTAATCCCCTAACGGGGTCAAAATAAGCAACCGCATCGCCCTCCAAGATGCAACACAAAATCAAATATCAATATAAATCATATGTAGCTGCAGGCAGCAACCAGCCACGCGTACGTAAGCGATGTGCGGATGAACGAACACCAGCTGGGGAAACGAGCGGAAGGCAAAGACAGCGGAAAAGACAACAAGCAAACGGAAAACGTGCGTGGCAAACTGCAAATACAAAACGTTAAACATAGGTAGAAACGCAACTCATAACACAATGCCACAACATATATGCATACTGAAAACATATGACCGTACTGAGAAAACACATATTTGAACATCTTGAAAGTTATTTTGAGAAAACGATGACCAGTGATTCCAAAGCGCCCCCCATATATCCTTACTGTAATAAATGAAATATTAGATTTTGCTAGTCGATGGTGAACATTCCACGTTTACTTAAATTTTATCGATGGTTTTTAAGCATTTTGTTAAATTGTTTTTTATTTTTTCATTTTAAATTAGCAAACTAAACGCTTTTTCAATGTCAGAAGGAGATACACGCAGTTTTCACCTCTGAAACAAGATTTTATCTAATGAAAAATAAAATTCAAAAAATTTATACTACAAATGTTTCAGCATAAGTAAAAAAGACTCTTGATTGATTACAGGCTAAAATAACTGAGTTCATTTTTTTGCAAATCACGTGTAATCCATGTCCTAATTGTTCGCTCGGTTTTTGACCCACACGCATTTTTCCAAACATTATTGCGTGGTGGCCGCTGTGATTGTCTGATCAGCTTGGTTTTATATATTTTTCTAAGTTAGTATGTTGTTGATAATACCTGAAAATTTCAATCAAATCTGATTTCTGTGCCGAGAGTTATTCAGCTTCAAAGTGTTGTCATTTTTTTTGGACCACCCTGTATGTATAATGGCGTGAAAACGGCCGATTCCTCTATCTTTGACGAAATTCCCCTCCGTTTGGAGGATTAGCTCGTTCACCAATTTACCGATTATAGTGTTGCTAGTTTGTTATGCAATTTAATTTCATTGCGCGCTATTGTTTACGATTTTCATAGCATTCTCAATTGATTAGTAGTCTGATTTTGAATGCGCGCCATTTTTCACAGCGTTTAGAGAGTTGGCAGTCGGTTTCGATTAGGGGACTGAATGTAAATGCACTTGTTGTTCCTTAGCTCTGAGATTGAAGGCGCGTTCGTTTTCACAATGTTTCTAAAATAGTCAATTGATTTGATTCAGAAATTAATCATATCCGCGCTATTGTTCACGGGTTCCTTATTATTGTCCATTGATTTGAATTAGCGCTAATTTTCTTGTTGTTCATAGAATTGTTAATTTCGTATAAATTTTTTGAATGCGCGCTCATTTTCAGAAGTTTTCACAGAAATTAACTCAAATTAGGAGACTGAATTTGAATGCGCGCCATTTTTCACAGCGTTGAGAGAGTTGGCACTTAACTTTGATTAGAAAACCTAATTTGAATTCGCGCCATTTTTCACAGCGTTGAGAGAGTTGGCAATTAACTTCGATTAGGAGACCTAATTTGAATAAGCGCTATTTTTCACAGCGTTTAGAGAGTTGGCAATTAATTTTGATTGGAAGACCTCATTTGAATGTGCGCCATTTTTCACCGCGTTTAGAAAGTTGGCAATTAACTTTGATTGGTAAACTTGATAAGAATTCGTGCTATTTTTCACAGCGTTAAGAGGGTTCGCAATCAACTTTGATTTGAATACCTAATTTGATCGCGCGATATTTTTCACCGAGTTTAGAGAGTTGGCAAATAACTTTGATTTATAAGACCTAATTTAAATGCGCGCCATTTATCGTAGCGTTTAGAGAGTTGGCAAAGCAATTAACTTTAATTAGAAGACCTAATTTAAATGCGCGCCATTTATCACAGCGTTTAGAGAGTTGGCACAGCATTTAACTTTAATTAGAAGACCTAATTTGAATGGGCGCCATTTTTCACCGCGTTTATTAAAGAGTTGGCAATAAACTTTGATCGGAAGACCTAATTTGAATGCGTGCTATTTTTCACAGTGTTTAGAGAGTCGGCACTTAACTTTGATTAGAAGACCTAATTTGAATGCGCCCTATTTTCCACATCGTTTAGAGAGTTGGCAATTAACTTTGATTAGATGGCCTAATTTGAATGCGTCTTTGTTCATTGGCTCTAAAGCATTCCCAATTGATCGGTAGACTGGTGCTATACTATATAACGTGTTCTAATTAAGCAAATGGTCCGATTATTTTCTTGTTTTCCTTGTTTTTTTCGTGTTTCCTTGTTCAAGTTCCCCGGGATTTCATGTTATGACTTATGAAATTTTGTTTTCTACGTTGTTGTATTGTTCCCCGGGCTGAATTTGAATGCGCGCCATTTTTTTCAGGTGTTTATAGCGTTTTTAGCTCCTCCGACTTGTTTGTCAGTGTGCAACTTCTATAGCTTGTCCAGGGTTTCTTGTTACCCAGAAAATTTCTCGCGCACAATTCAAATCTGCTTGAGGGCGCGTATAAAATTTTAGAATAAAATCCTTTTTTACATGACGGTTGGACAAAAACATATGAACGCTGCTCATAATTCATTGCATATAGCCCACCAGGATTTCTTGTTAGTCAAAAGCTTTTTGGCGCGCAGTTTGAATTCAAATGTGTTTTTGGCGCGCTTTCAAATTTTCGAGAAGTATGTTCTTTTTCACATAACATTTGTAAAGCATACATAAACTGCGCTTAACTCATACTCATTGCATACGTGCGTAACCGCCTTCAACACAATATTTTTAGTACTAAGAGACCCTGACCAAGCTATGTAAGAACGGAACCATTGAATGATTTCTGAAAACCAAAATTTCTGGGTCAGGGTAATCTATCAATTCATGAAAGTGTTAACTATGTCTTTGCATATACATATCTGTGATAATGCACGCATTGAAACGTTATAATGGAAAAGAAAAAGTTGCGCGTTTTCGTATTCAATCGGTTGATCAACCAATAGTTCGGTCTGTTTCTGTAAATTTATGAAAGTCTTGTTGGTTTTCAGTTAGATGTTCAGTCAGAAAGGTGGATCTCAATGTGCTCCTTTGTTGATGCTCACGGGTTTTATAACTTAAACTTTGCTGTGCATTGATTATAGTCTATCTAGGGTTTCTTGTAACTCAATTTGGCGCGCAATTTGAAATCAAAACTTGTTTTTGGCGTGCATTCTGGTTTTTGAGAAAAACTTTTTTTCCTCACTTGGCATTTGGCACTTGGTCTGTGAGTTGTTTTAAATTTTTGAACGAACGTGCGTTTCAGCGTTTTCTTGCTCGTTTTCTCTAAAATATGTTTGCAGAGGTGCATCTTAATGGGCACCGTTGTTCAGCAGGCTCACGGACTTTATCTCGCTGTCAATTAATTATAACCTATCCAGGGTTTCTTGTTACTCAAGAAAAGTTTTTTGGCGCGCACGCGCAGTATGATTTCAAAACTGATTTCGGCGTTCGCCACAATCAAACTAAATTTCGCTATTGGCGCGCTCTCAAATTCTCGATAAAATAGAATCTTTTTGTTGATGTTGAAAATGATGTTCGAAATGATGTTCGAACTTTGGGAAAATGCATATTGTGCTCATTTCATTACACATCGGGTCCATAAAAATATTTTTTGTATTACAATAAACATTGACCAGGTTATATGGAACTGGTTCGCTGCTCGTTAGTGTGATGTTCCATTTTTGTCTTACTCAAATTTTTTTTGCCCTGCACTGCAATTATAATTCAGATTTGCTTTTGGCGCGCCGCGTTTAAATTTGAGTTTTTTTTCCACATGGCGTTTTGACAACATACAAGTTTAGCGTTAATTTCATAGATCATAGCATCGGGTCCATATAAATACTCGATTATAAGAAACATTGATCAAGTTGTAGTCCAAAATGAATTACTGTTCCCATAAAAATGTTTCGATCGTGCGACTTTTTTTGTCGATGCACAAATTACTCGAAAAATCAAAGAAACGAGTAGTATAGTGCATCGACAAAAAAGTGGCACGATCAAAACCTTTTTGTGGAAACAGTAATTTATTTTGGTTTATAAAAGGAACTGATTTCATTCAGTGGCTGGCTGCCCGTTAGTGGGAGGTTCCAGAGTTTTATCATTCTACACAGAAAGTTTTCTGCCGTGCAATTAGTCCGCTGTTGGCGCGCGGCGTTTAAAATTTTCGAGATTATAGAATCTTTTTTCACTTGAAATTTCAACGTTGGACCACATACAAATATTGCGCTCATTCCATTGCATCGGGTCCAATGGACCCGGTCCATTGAAATAATTCTTTATTACAAGAAACCTTGACCAATGTATATGGGACTGTTTTCAATGGCGTGCATTTCGTGTTTTTATTTTCCATGCTAACCGTTTTTTCATGCGATCATAATTAATTGTTCTTTTGGCGCGCGCAATAATGCAATGAATGTTATTCTTGATTACAAGATAGTCTTCAACAACTTTTTTTCTAACTTTCCAGAGTGTCATACTCTTGTTGCTCGCAGTTTTCGGCTGTGCAATCAGAATTCAGTCTTCTGTCGTGCGCTCAAATTTTTGAGAAAACTAAATCTTTTTCTAACCTACACCATTCAAATATTGTGCTCATTTCATTGCACGTGCGGTAATGGTAATCGGCCCATAGAAATACATTTTCAAAGGAGAATACATGCCTTGACCGTCTGCCGAGCTATATAGCTTAGTCAAGGTATCTTTTTATCAAAAATTATATCCATGAACCCGTTACGCACAATTGCAATGAATTGAGTGCAGTGTCAGTTTTTAGTTCAAATGTTTAGTGAAAAAAATAATTCGAACGCACGCCAAAACAGATTCGAATTCAATTGCAACTTGCGCGCCAAAATAGTTTTGGCGATTTATGATTTTATAGCCGATGATGAGTTTTTGCAGAGTAAAGTTCTCATATAAATTTTTTGTTCAAAATGCAGGGGCCGAAAAAATATAAAGAATTGGTGCATAGAGGACTTCAAATTCAGTCTCCTAATCGCTTGAGATTGCTATTTATTATACTCGATTGACTGTTTCTTTGGGTGTCATCTTTCAAAACTCATCGGTCCCACCATTTGTCTATTTCAAACATAGCGCGTTATAGTTATTTGAGTTCTCGCCAAAACTTAATCAGCAACTCGGTGTTCATTGAAGTTTATTGATCAGGTAAATATTGAGTAAAATTTCCTTACGTGAATTTCCACACACATTATAAATTTACTGATTGTATCCATCATTTCAGCACTCGTCTTGCCGGTGGTCCCTGCCGTCTGTACAACAACTGGTGTTATCGGAGAACAATAACAACAACAACCGTACAGAAAAAGCTTCATTGCAGCAGTCGATGTCTGCAACAGACAAAAATTAAGAAAGAATTCTTAAGAAATATTCATTATTTCATATTGTGCCATTTGTTCAACCAATCAAATAAGTCGTGTCCGAGATATTTATTATAAAAGTAGAGACAATACCCTAAGTGGGAGAAAATTGCTTATATAAATTTCTCGGCTGACACAAAAATCGATAAAATGATTATGCACGCCTAGATTTGATGAAACCAGTGTTGTGTTCTCACTGCCTGGTTATCAAATACTAGTGGAGGAATGGGGTCATCGTGTGAATGCACCGTCGTTTTTGCGGTCTTCGCACAATTTTTTGTCTTTTGCGCGCGTGCTCGCTGCCAATTAGAAATATGTTTATTGAAAACTAATTAAACTTTGGAAAATACTCTAAATTATGTGTGGAGTGAAATGAAATAAAATGTGTGATCAACTGTTGAAATATGGGGGATTTATTTGGCTGATTTCGCGGTGCCTTCAATGGCCCGGTCACTTTCCAGATCATGGAAGTGATTATCTTATGTGTATTTTGTTATGTTATGGTTCCTTTTTATTGTATTATTGCTTATATACATTATGCATATGATTATTAGATCGCTGCGTCGCGCGTACCCGGGGGAGGAACGTCGCAAATCACGTCATTCGATTTGCTGCCGACCTCCGTATAGTCAGGTGCGTTATGTGTTATTTTTACTTTTTATTGTATACTTTTTTTCTATTATTTTTATTGTTTCTGTGCCATGGTTCTGCGACTAGTCTCGTAGCGCCTCTGATAGGGGATGACCTGGTGGAGCGGCCCTGACCAGGTGGTGTCTCGGGGGTTGCCGCCAGTCTGACATCCAGTGAGTGGGTCGTTAACGAGGGTGAGCTCGGTCACGGCGCCCCGGCTCTGGCCTGATGTTGAAAGGTTCAGTCCGGTGCATCCTGGGCGGGGTGTCAAAGGTACCCTGGGCACACTTTGGCTCCAGGTGGTGTTCTAGGTGCGTGGCCGACGCCGGCGGTGGACCAGCATCCCTCCCCACGATGGCCCGAACGGTGGCTCGGGTCCGTCGACGGGTGTCACCAGCACTCGTCTCCCTCGGGAGCCTGGTAGTATTGTGAGTGGTGAGTGGGTAATAAATGGGAATCATAGGCGTTTGGTTGGGTGGCACTTTGGTTCCTGTGGTATGTCCTGGCGGGCGGCGGGGCTTAGAGGGGTGAATTGGGCATGAGACGGTGGGAGTTGGTGCTCGTGGCTTAGGTGAACGCTAAGAACGGAAAGAATAAGCTATTAACTGTAATCGTGTGCTTTGAAGCACACTTTTTTATTCATTTTTTCAATCCTGATTACATTAAATCAGGATTACTAAATTTTTAATAATCAATATGGGCTGCCAGTTGCCTTGTTTTTTTCTGCCAGTGCCCCATTCCTCCACAACTCTGCACGCTTCATTACGCTCATTATACACTCATTATATTTGTTGCTATGCTGCGATGCGATTTTTTTATTTCTTTTTCTGGTACTGGCCGGCCAACATTTTTCATCTTATTTTTGATGATTGACAATCAATCATCGCAAGTATTGATTTTTCAAGCACTACCAATCACGTTAACTGAAATAATAAAACGTATGTAGGCGTTAAATGAAGGACGATGGTGACACTGTTATGAAAAAAAACAGAGAGAGATAGGGAATGGTATGCTGAGATTTAAAAATGAAGCATTCAAGAAATGAAGAGAATCAGGAAAGGGTGTGCGGAGATTTATGAAAGTGGAACATTCGAATGTATTGAAACACAAAATCAATCAAATAACTAATTAAACTTAACGAATGTGTTATTTTATACGCCAACCAGCTGTTGATCACGTTCTATTAGTGCTGGTTGGCAGAATTTTGCCACGAGACATCGATTCCCACCGCGCTTAGGCTCATTCACCTCTCTAAGTCCATCCAAACTCCAGGGTATATCATGGGGCCAGGGTCCATTCAAACAAACGTCCAGGTTCTCATTCATTACCGCTCATCATTCTCAATACCATCAGGTGTAGTTCGGTCCAAGTACCAAGTTACTCCTACCTGAAGTTTATCTTTTCTACCGGTATCTTGGTCTGAACTACATCCCGAGGGTTTCGGATGGTGGCGGCACTTTGTGTCGTCGGGCTCAGGTCACCATTGTGGGGCGGTTTGCCGGGAAGCCGCAGGCCGAGGCCGCCACCTTAGGGCTCCAGCTTGGGTCGGGTGATGTTCAGGCCCCTGCTTCTTGGGCTCTGCGAGTGGCTGCCCGAGTAGGTTGACGGCCAGGTGTCCGGTGGATGTTCGTGAAAGGGCTCGCTGAAGTGGCGGCTCACCTGCTGGCTCTGTCAGGCTGGCGGATGTTAGGTATAGGGGGGGGTTAGGAATGCAAAGCTGGGTTGTTTCCTTGACTGGGGTGGCTGTGGGTGCTGGAAACGGAGCCGAGGCATTGTTATTCTTGTAATTTTTTACATTGTTTATACAGATTTTATTTATGATTCCGCTAATTTCTTTGCTTATTTGCATGTACCGTGGTGCTGTTCGGGTGGCTGTTGGTCGCCAAGGATGTCGCTGCGTTGACGGGTCTACTGGCCATGGAACTGCGGTAGGTTTATTATAAAATCCTTGTAATATATTCTTTTGTTTCGAGTATGAACTTTTTACCATTTCACTATGATAATGTTATAATTGGTATAAATTTTTTTATTTTTTGTAGGGTTTCGTGGACTGTCGACTCCGTCGCGTGCAGTCCGCTGTAGCATAATGACTGGCCAACGGGTACTTTCATTTAAGAGTTTTCTTGCATTTTCTTCCATAACGCAATCATTAATAGTTTAATATACAATTTTTTATTCCAATTTTGTTGGCCTGAATGATTGGATGTTTTGTGCTGTTGAATCATATATTTTATTAATTTTTGTAGTGTTGTTTTCATTATTGTTGTTGTAGTCTTTTTGTCGTAGATGTTGGGCTCGTTGTTGTTGTACATTGTTGTTGTTGTTGTTGATGGTGTTGTTGGTGCTGTGGTTGTTGATGTGGTTGGTGTTGTTATCGTTATTGCCGTTGTTGTTTGTGTAGTTGTTGTTGTGGTTGTTGATGTGGTTATTGTTTTTGCTTTGTATTTGCTAATTTGTATAATGTAATGAATGATTGTGGCGGTTTATTATTTTTTTCTGTTCATTGATTTTTACATTTGATTCTATTCTACATATATATATTTTTATGTATACCGCCAGTTCGCATAGAAAACATATCTAATTTGATTAGCGCAGTTTTGAAAAAAAAATAATGCCAATATGCGATGAATGATTGTGTGTAAAGCCCGCACCTATGAAATTAAAATGTTTGTGTTATGGAGAAACCCAAAGCTCTTTTTAAATGATCCGTTGTCAGTCATTTTGCCATGGTTGGACCAACAAACCATGGAAACAGAACTGGTTGGTTTGCTTAGTCATACGTTTTTTATTCCACGTGCTTTGTTTATTGCTCATCATTTTTGAATTTTTTAGTTCAAATGGTCGACCAGAATCTTTTATGAGTAACAGAACCCCAGAATGTGCTCTGTCAAATAGCCGCTACTTCGCGACGCGTAGAATTTTTGTTTCACTGTATCATAAAAATGTTTAGTATGTATAGTTTACTGCAGGACAACCACTCAGCGGTCGAATACCGCCAAACCAGCCCGTCACGTCATAAGCAAATGTCTATTTATTTTTCTTTATAACTGTTATCTGAGATGAATAAAAAGGTATGGGAAAAATCCTAATTGTGTGGGTATTTATTGGTGGGCGTGACTAGCAGACCTGCTATGCGGGTCGTGGTCACTTGTGTCTCATTATTATTATATTATTAGTATATTTATTAATATTTTTGTGTGCTTATGACTGGGCGGGCTGGACGGATGAAGAAGAAAGAAGAAGAGGGTGATGATGATGATGATGAAGAAGAAGATGATGGTGAACGACAACATCAACGACAACAACAGCAGCAACGGGCACAACACTGGGTCAACAACAGCACAGTTCTGAGCATGGGCAACAACAACATCATCGGTGTTGCTGGCCTAGGTTTGTAATGATTATGTATATTAAGCACAAATAACTGTTACGAAACTAAATTTTAATGTTCGCTACTTTTTTCTTATCAGTTTCTTGTATATTTGCTGTTTGCTGTACTTAGACATTTTTCCTGTTTGCTGTACTTTAGACTAGAGTTGGTCTCAACACACACAGATTATGAGATGTGGTATAAGTTCAAAAATATTCGTTAACTTTTATTGTTCATTCTTTTCAGCTCACCGAAGTTGCCGCGGCCCGTTGAACCTGCTGCTGTTGGTTAGTCGGGTTAATTATTGGATGTGTATTTATTGTGAATATATTTATTAATTGCCCGATTGGGCCGTTTTCTGTAATGCGCACGGGTCATGCCCGAATTTTGCTTTTATGGTTTGTACTTGTAATTTTTGTAATCGTAATTTTTCCAATTGTACTTGTAATCGTAATTTTTCCAATAACAAACCAGTTACCGATATTTTGGCGTGACCTGTATACGATTCCATGGTTTGCCTTTTTTTATGCAATTCTCGAACAGTGCATTTTTACAGGTGGTAAAAAAACTGCGAGCCATTACCTGAAAACTATGCAACCCCTGTAATTCTTCGTTTTTTTGCAAGTACAATAATATGGTTTGCAGCTTTTTTTACTGCAAAAACACGCAAGACATGCCCAAAGGCGTGGTTTCGGTTTGAGATAAAAATGCAGACCATGAATTGGAATTTTAGCGAACCCTGTATGCACTTGATTTGAAAAGCTCAAATTAATTTATTCAATTTACTAAATATCGAATTCATTCCAGATGATCGTTGGTGCCTCTGCCCGTCTTCGCAACTGCTGCTGTTGGTTAGTAAGGACGGTGTATTTATTAATAATGTGTACATTGATTGCCCCGATTGGGCCATTTCCTGCACTGCATACGGGGCATGCCCGATTTTTCATTTCATGATTTGTACTTTGAAAATGATGCAGTGAAAATGATGCAAGAAGTCATGAAACGGCCCATTTTGGGCTTGGGCATGATCCGTATGCCATGAAAGAATACTGCATTTCATACATGGTTCGTCGAAATTTTTATATTATGGCTTGTAGAATTGAAATTTTCATATCATGGCTTGCAATAGTGAATTTTTCATATCATGGCTTGCAGAATTTCAAAAGTACGAACCATTAAATGATAATTTGGACATGACCCGTCTACAGTGCTAGAATAATGCATTGCATACAGGGTTTGCATAAATTTACATTTCATCGCTTGGAATAATTCTGCTTTACATTTCATCGCTTGGAATAATTCTGCAAGTCATAGAAATGAAAATTTGAGCAGTTTATGGTTTCGGTTTAAGAAAAAACTTCAGACCATGAATTGAAATTTTTGCAAACCCTTTATACAATACAGTTAATTTGAAGAGCTCAAACTAATTTATTCAGTTTACTAAATCACGATTTCATTGCAGCTCACCGGTAAGACGTCTGCCGGTTCAACAACTGACGTCGTTGGTTAGTAGTGATTATGTGGAGTGAAAATTTCGGCAAACCCTGTATGCAATGCAGTATTCCTGCAATGTATACGGGTCATGCCCAATTTTTCAGTTCATGGTTTGTACTTAGAAAAAACTGCAAACCTTTGAATGAAAATTTCGGCAAACCCTGTATGCAATGCAGTATATGTACCTGCGACGTATGCGGGTCATGCCGAATTTTTCATTTTATGGTTTGTACTTTGAAAGTGATGCAGAACATTGAGTGAAAATTTCGGCAAACCCGGTGTGCAATGAAGTATTTCTGCATTGTTTACGGGTCATGCCCAATTTTTCATTTTATGGTTTGTACTTCGAAAATGATGCAGACCATTGAGTGAAAATTTTTGTAAACCCTGTATTCAATACAATTAATTTGAAGAACTCAAATTATTCAATTTACTAAATCACGATTTCATTGCAGCTCACCGGTGAGGCGTCTACCCGTTCAACAACTGACGCCGTTGGTTAGTAGTGATTATGTATTTATTGATTATGCGCTTATTAATTGCCCCGATTGGGCCATTTTCCTGCATCGCATACGGGTCATGCCCAAATTTTCGTTTTATGGTTTGTACTTTGAATAATCTGCAGACCCTTGAGTGAAAAATTCGGCAAACCCTGTATGCAATGCAGTATTCCTGTAATGTATACGGGTCTTGCCCAATTTTTCATTTCATGGTTTGTACTTTGAAAAATCTGCTGACCATTGAGTGAAAATTTCGGCAAACCCTGTATACAATGCGGTATTCCTGCAATGTATACGGGTCATGCCCAATTTTTCATTTTATGGTTTGTACTTTGAAAATGATGCAATTTCGGCAAACCCTGTATGCAATGCAATATTCTTGCATGGTATACGGATCATGCCCAATTTTTCATTTTATGGTTTGTACTTTGAATAAAAATGATGCAGACCATTACGTGAAAATTTCGGCAAACCCTGTATACAATGCAGTATTCTTGCATGGTATACGGGTTATGCCAAAACTTTCATTTTATGGATTGTACTTTGAAAATGATGCAGACCATTGAGTGAAAATTTCGGCAAACCCTGTATACAATGCGGTATTCCTGCATTGTATACGGGTCATGCCCAATTTTTCATTTTATGGTTTGTACTTTTAAAATGATGCAGACCATTGAGCGAAAATTTTTGTGAACCCTGTATTCAATACAATTAATTTGAAGAGCTCAAATTATTCAATTTACTAAATCACGATTTCATTGCAGCTCACCGGGTCAATTTTTGTAAACCCTGTATTCAATACAATTAATTTGAAGAGCTCACGATTTCATTGCAGCTCACCGGTGAGGCGTCTGCCCGTTCAACAACTGACGCCGTTGGTTAGTAGTGATTATGTATTTATTAATTATGCGCTTATTAATTGCCCCGATTGGGCCATTTTCCTGCATCGCATACGGGTCAGCCCAAATTTTCGTTTTATGGTTTGTACTTTGAAAAATCTGCAGACCAATGAATGAAAATTTCGACAAACCCTGTATGCAATGCAGTATTCCTGCAATGTATACGGGTCATGCCCAATTTTTCTTTTTATGGTTTGTACTTTGAAAATGATGCAATTTCGGCAAACCCTGTATGCAATGCAATATTCTTGCATGGTATACGGATCATGCCCAATTTTTCATTTTATGGTTTGTACTTTGAATAAAAATGATGCAGACCATTACGTGAAAATTTCGGCAAACCCTGTATACAATGCAGTATTCTTGCATTGTATACGGGTCATGCCCAATTTTTCATTTTATGGTTTGTACTTTTAAAATAATGCAGACCATTGAGTGAAAATTTTTGTGAACCCTGTATTCAATACAATTAATTTGAAGAGCTCAAATTATTCAATTTACTAAATCACGATTTCATTGCAGCTCACCGGGTCAATTTTTGTAAACCCTGTATTCAATACAATTAATTTGAAGAGCTCACGATTTCATTGCAGCTCACCGGTGAGGCGTCTGCCCGTTCAACAACTGACGCCGTTGGTTAGTAGTGATTATGTATTTATTAATTATGCGCTTATTAATTGCCCCGATTGGGCCATTTTCCTGCATCGCATACGGGTCATGCCCAAATTTTCGTTTTATGGTTTGTACTTTGAAAAATCTGCAGACCAATGAATGAAAATTTCGACAAACCCTGTATGCAATGCAGTATTCCTGCAATGTATACGGGTCATGCCCAATTTTTCTTTTTATGGTTTGTACTTTGAAAATGATGCAATTTCGGCAAACCCTGTATGCAATGCAATATTCTTGCATGGTATACGGATCATGCCCAATTTTTCATTTTATGGTTTGTACTTTGAATAAAAATGATGCAGACCATTACGTGAAAATTTCGGCAAACCCTGTATACAATGCAGTATTCTTGCATTGTATACGGGTCATGCCCAATTTTTCATTTTATGGTTTGTACTTTTAAAATGATGCAGACCATTGAGTGAAAATTTTTGTGAACCCTGTATTCAATACAATTAATTTGAAGAGCTCAAATTATTCAATTTACTAAATCACGATTTCATTGCAGCTCACCGGGTCAATTTTTGTAAACCCTGTATTCAGGGGTGGGCCGGGTTTTTTGGCACTTTGCAGGGGGTGGGGGGGGTAGCCGACAGAAAATCCCATTTTACCCGACCTGTCCGAAAAGTGGGGGGGGTAAGGTCGGGTAGGGGGGGGGTAGAAAAAAATTTTTTTCGCATAAAACACTTGTTTTTTGCTTGTTTTTGCTAAAAAATCTTCTATTATATGGTATAAACATCACATATACCGGTTTTTTCAGGTTTTAACCACGAAAATTAACCCAGAAAACGTGTTTCTTCGAAAAAAAATTCTTACAGCCAGAAAATTTTGAAAAATGAGCCTCAAAATCGAGGTTTTGAGGCCGATTTTCTCAAAAATTTCGAGTAGGGGGGGGGGGAGGGGGTAGGCGACCTAAATTTTTGTCTAGGGGGGAGGGGTAGGCTACCCGCCGACCCTGAAAAGTGGGGGGGGTAAACCCCCCCTACCCCCCCCTGCGGCCCACCTCTGCCTGTATTCAATACAATTAATTTGAAGAGCTCACGATTTCATTGCAGCTCACCGGTGAGGCGTCTGCCCGTTCAACAACTGACGCCGTTGGTTAGTAGTGATTATGTATTTATTAATTATGCGCTTATTAATTGCCCCGATTGGGCCATTTTCCTGCATCGCATACGGGTCATGCCCAAATTTTCGTTTTATGGTTTGTACTTTGAATAATCTGCAGACCCTTGAGTGAAAAATTCGGCAAACCCTGTATGCAATGCAGTATTCCTGTAATGTATACGGGTCTTGCCCAATTTTTCATTTCATGGTTTGTACTTTGAAAAATCTGCTGACCATTGAGTGAAAATTTCGGCAAACCCTGTATACAATGCGGTATTCCTGCAATGTATACGGGTCATGCCCAATTTTTCATTTTATGGTTTGTACTTTGAAAATGATGCAATTTCGGCAAACCCTGTATGCAATGCAATATTCTTGCATGGTATACGGATCATGCCCAATTTTGGGCTTGTACTTTGAATAAAAATGATGCAGACCATTACGTGAAAATTTCGGCAAACCCTGTATACAATGCAGTATTCTTGCATGGTATACGGGTTATGCCAAAACTTTCATTTTATGGATTGTACTTTGAAAATGATGCAGACCATTGAGTGAAAATTTCGGCAAACCCTGTATACAATGCGGTATTCCTGCATTGTATACGGGTCATGCCCAATTTTTCATTTTATGGTTTGTACTTTTAAAATGATGCAGACCATTGAGCGAAAATTTTTGTGAACCCTGTATTCAATACAATTAATTTGAAGAGCTCAAATTATTCAATTTACTAAATCACGATTTCATTGCAGCTCACCGGGTCAATTTTTGTAAACCCTGTATTCAATACAATTAATTTGAAGAGCTCACGATTTCATTGCAGCTCACCGGTGAGGCGTCTGCCCGTTCAACAACTGACGCCGTTGGTTAGTAGTGATTATGTATTTATTAATTATGCGCTTATTAATTGCCCCGATTGGGCCATTTTCCTGCATCGCATACGGGTCATGCCCAAATTTTCGTTTTATGGTTTGTACTTTGAAAAATCTGCAGACCAATGAATGAAAATTTCGACAAACCCTGTATGCAATGCAGTATTCCTGCAATGTATACGGGTCATGCCCAATTTTTCTTTTTATGGTTTGTACTTTGAAAATGATGCAATTTCGGCAAACCCTGTATGCAATGCAATATTCTTGCATGGTATACGGATCATGCCCAATTTTTCATTTTATGGTTTGTACTTTGAATAAAAATGATGCAGACCATTACGTGAAAATTTCGGCAAACCCTGTATACAATGCAGTATTCTTGCATTGTATACGGGTCATGCCCAATTTTTCATTTTATGGTTTGTACTTTTAAAATAATGCAGACCATTGAGTGAAAATTTTTGTGAACCCTGTATTCAATACAATTAATTTGAAGAGCTCAAATTATTCAATTTACTAAATCACGATTTCATTGCAGCTCACCGGGTCAATTTTTGTAAACCCTGTATTCAATACAATTAATTTGAAGAGCTCACGATTTCATTGCAGCTCACCGGTGAGGCGTCTGCCCGTTCAACAACTGACGCCGTTGGTTAGTAGTGATTATGTATTTATTAATTATGCGCTTATTAATTGCCCCGATTGGGCCATTTTCCTGCATCGCATACGGGTCATGCCCAAATTTTCGTTTTATGGTTTGTACTTTGAAAAATCTGCAGACCAATGAATGAAAATTTCGACAAACCCTGTATGCAATGCAGTATTCCTGCAATGTATACGGGTCATGCCCAATTTTTCTTTTTATGGTTTGTACTTTGAAAATGATGCAATTTCGGCAAACCCTGTATGCAATGCAATATTCTTGCATGGTATACGGATCATGCCCAATTTTTCATTTTATGGTTTGTACTTTGAATAAAAATGATGCAGACCATTACGTGAAAATTTCGGCAAACCCTGTATACAATGCAGTATTCTTGCATTGTATACGGGTCATGCCCAATTTTTCATTTTATGGTTTGTACTTTTAAAATGATGCAGACCATTGAGTGAAAATTTTTGTGAACCCTGTATTCAATACAATTAATTTGAAGAGCTCAAATTATTCAATTTACTAAATCACGATTTCATTGCAGCTCACCGGGTCAATTTTTGTAAACCCTGTATTCAATACAATTAATTTGAAGAGCTCACGATTTCATTGCAGCTCACCGGTGAGGCGTCTGCCCGTTCAACAACTGACGCCGTTGGTTAGTAGTGATTATGTATTTATTAATTATGCGCTTATTAATTGCCCCGATTGGGCCATTTTCCTGCATCGCATACGGGTCATGCCCAAATTTTCGTTTTATGGTTTGTACTTTGAATAATCTGCAGACCCTTGAGTGAAAAATTCGGCAAACCCTGTATGCAATGCAGTATTCCTGTAATGTATACGGGTCTTGCCCAATTTTTCATTTCATGGTTTGTACTTTGAAAAATCTGCTGACCATTGAGTGAAAATTTCGGCAAACCCTGTATACAATGCGGTATTCCTGCAATGTATACGGGTCATGCCCAATTTTTCATTTTATGGTTTGTACTTTGAAAATGATGCAATTTCGGCAAACCCTGTATGCAATGCAATATTCTTGCATGGTATACGGATCATGCCCAATTTTGGGCTTGTACTTTGAATAAAAATGATGCAGACCATTACGTGAAAATTTCGGCAAACCCTGTATACAATGCAGTATTCTTGCATGGTATACGGGTTATGCCAAAACTTTCATTTTATGGATTGTACTTTGAAAATGATGCAGACCATTGAGTGAAAATTTCGGCAAACCCTGTATACAATGCGGTATTCCTGCATTGTATACGGGTCATGCCCAATTTTTCATTTTATGGTTTGTACTTTTAAAATGATGCAGACCATTGAGCGAAAATTTTTGTGAACCCTGTATTCAATACAATTAATTTGAAGAGCTCAAATTATTCAATTTACTAAATCACGATTTCATTGCAGCTCACCGGGTCAATTTTTGTAAACCCTGTATTCAATACAATTAATTTGAAGAGCTCACGATTTCATTGCAGCTCACCGGTGAGGCGTCTGCCCGTTCAACAACTGACGCCGTTGGTTAGTAGTGATTATGTATTTATTAATTATGCGCTTATTAATTGCCCCGATTGGGCCATTTTCCTGCATCGCATACGGGTCATGCCCAAATTTTCGTTTTATGGTTTGTACTTTGAAAAATCTGCAGACCAATGAATGAAAATTTCGACAAACCCTGTATGCAATGCAGTATTCCTGCAATGTATACGGGTCATGCCCAATTTTTCTTTTTATGGTTTGTACTTTGAAAATGATGCAATTTCGGCAAACCCTGTATGCAATGCAATATTCTTGCATGGTATACGGATCATGCCCAATTTTTCATTTTATGGTTTGTACTTTGAATAAAAATGATGCAGACCATTACGTGAAAATTTCGGCAAACCCTGTATACAATGCAGTATTCTTGCATTGTATACGGGTCATGCCCAATTTTTCATTTTATGGTTTGTACTTTTAAAATGATGCAGACCATTGAGTGAAAATTTTTGTGAACCCTGTATTCAATACAATTAATTTGAAGAGCTCAAATTATTCAATTTACTAAATCACGATTTCATTGCAGCTCACCGGGTCAATTTTTGTAAACCCTGTATTCAATACAATTAATTTGAAGAGCTCACGATTTCATTGCAGCTCACCGGTGAGGCGTCTGCCCGTTCAACAACTGACGCCGTTGGTTAGTAGTGATTATGTATTTATTAATTATGCGCTTATTAATTGCCCCGATTGGGCCATTTTCCTGCATCGCATACGGGTCATGCCCAAATTTTCGTTTTATGGTTTGTACTTTGAAAAATCTGCAGACCAATGAATGAAAATTTCGACAAACCCTGTATGCAATGCAGTATTCCTGCAATGTATACGGGTCATGCCCAATTTTTCTTTTTATGGTTTGTACTTTGAAAATGATGCAATTTCGGCAAACCCTGTATGCAATGCAATATTCTTGCATGGTATACGGATCATGCCCAATTTTTCATTTTATGGTTTGTACTTTGAATAAAAATGATGCAGACCATTACGTGAAAATTTCGGCAAACCCTGTATACAATGCAGTATTCTTGCATTGTATACGGGTCATGCCCAATTTTTCATTTTATGGTTTGTACTTTTAAAATGATGCAGACCATTGAGTGAAAATTTTTGTGAACCCTGTATTCAATACAATTAATTTGAAGAGCTCAAATTATTCAATTTACTAAATCACGATTTCATTGCAGCTCACCGGGTCAATTTTTGTAAACCCTGTATTCAATACAATTAATTTGAAGAGCTCACGATTTCATTGCAGCTCACCGGTGAGGCGTCTGCCCGTTCAACAACTGACGCCGTTGGTTAGTAGTGATTATGTATTTATTAATTATGCGCTTATTAATTGCCCCGATTGGGCCATTTTCCTGCATCGCATACGGGTCATGCCCAAATTTTCGTTTTATGGTTTGTACTTTGAAAAATCTGCAGACCAATGAATGAAAATTTCGACAAACCCTGTATGCAATGCAGTATTCCTGCAATGTATACGGGTCATGCCCAATTTTTCTTTTTATGGTTTGTACTTTGAAAATGATGCAATTTCGGCAAACCCTGTATGCAATGCAATATTCTTGCATGGTATACGGATCATGCCCAATTTTTCATTTTATGGTTTGTACTTTGAATAAAAATGATGCAGACCATTACGTGAAAATTTCGGCAAACCCTGTATACAATGCAGTATTCTTGCATTGTATACGGGTCATGCCCAATTTTTCATTTTATGGTTTGTACTTTTAAAATGATGCAGACCATTGAGTGAAAATTTTTGTGAACCCTGTATTCAATACAATTAATTTGAAGAGCTCAAATTATTCAATTTACTAAATCACGATTTCATTGCAGCTCACCGGGTCAATTTTTGTAAACCCTGTATTCAATACAATTAATTTGAAGAGCTCAAATTATTCAATTTACTAAATCACGATTTCATTGCAGCTCACCGGTGAGGCGTCTGCCCGTTCAACAACTGACGCCGTTGGTTAGTAGTGATTATGTATTTATTAATTATGCGCTTATTAATTGCCTCGATTGGGCCATTTTCCTGCATCGCATACGGGTCATGCCCAAATTTTCGTTTTATGGTTTGTACTTTGAAAAATCTCGGACCATGGAGTGAAAATTTCGGCAAACCCTGTATGCAATGCAGTATTCCTGCAATGTATACGGGTCATGCCCGATTTTTCAATTTCGGTTAACCCTGTATGCAATGCAGTATTCCTCCATTGTATACGGGTCATGCCCAATTTTTCATTTTATGGTTTGTACTTCAGACCATTGAAAATTCTGCAGACCATTGAAAGAAAATTTCGGGAAACCCTGTATACAATGCAATGTTCTTGCATGGTATACGGGTCATTTCAAAATTTTCGTTTTATGGTTTATACTTGAAAAAATGCAGACCATGAAATGAAAATGTATGCATGCCCGGTATACATGCTTCATTCAAGCATTGTATATGGGTCATGCCCAAATTTTCATCCCATGGTTTGTACTTGAAATAAATCTGCAAGCCACGGAACGAAACTTTTTTAAGCAACACCAATTTACATAGCAATAATCTAGTATGTAGTTGTTTTTTTCATAATAATTTATTTATTTTACTCAAATGCGTCGTCACAACTGGTAAGTAGTGATTATGTATTTGTTGATTGCCCCGATTGGGCCATTTTCCTGCATTGTAAACAGGTCATGCCCAATTTTTCATTTTATGGTTTGTACTTTGCCTGCCATTATGCAGACCATTGAATAAAAAATTTAGCAAACCCTGTATGCAATGCAATATTCCTGCATTGTATACGGGTCATGCCAAAATTGTCGTTTCATGGTTTATACCTGAAAAATGCAGACCATGAAATGAAATTAAAATGCTAACCCGGTATACATGCTTCGTTCAAGCATTGTATACGGGTCATGCCCAAATTTTCATCCCACGGTTTGTACTTGTATTCTTCAGTTTTTTTTTCAAATTTATTTATTCATTTTGCTCACATACGCTTTCATTTCAGCTGAATTGTGTTGCCTCTGTCCGTCGTCGCAACTGATGCTGTTGGTTAGTAGTGATTATATTCATAAATGAATATTCATGAATTTATTTATGTATTTATTGATTGCCCCGATTGGGCCGTTTTCCTGCATTGCATACGGGTCATGCCAGATTTTTCATTTCTTGGTTTGTACTTGAGAAAAACTTGGCAAGCCATGAAATGAAACTTTACGCAAACCCTGTATACAATGCAGTATTCTTCTATGGTATACGGGTCATGCCAAAGTTTTCATTTCATGGTTTTTCCTTGAAATGTAAATGTATGCATACCCGGTAAACATGCTTCATGCACGCATTGTATACGGGTCAAGCCAAATTTTTCATTTTATGGTTTGTACTTTGCCATTCTGCAGACCATTGAATGAAAATTTCGGCAAACCCTGTATACAATGCAGTATTGTAGCATGGTTTACAGGTCATGCCAAAATTTTCTTTTTATATTTTATTTTGTACTTGAAAATTGCAGAAAATGAAATGAAACTGTATTCAAACCCCATATACATGCTGTAGTAAGCTATGTTATTTTTTCAAATTAATTATTCGTTAGTTTTTTTTTTCAAATTTATTTCTTCATTTCAGCTGAATTGTGTTGCCTCTGTCCGTCGTCGCAATTGATGCTGTTGGTTAGTAGTTATTATATATTTATTAATTATGTATTTATTGATTGCCCGATTGGGCCATTTTCCTGCATTGCATACGGGTCATGCCCGATTCATCATTTCTTGGTTTATACTTTTCTGCAAACAATTGAATGAAAATTTCGGCAAACCCTGTATACAATGCAGTATTCGTGCATGGTAAACGGGTCATGCCAAGATTTTCGTTTTATGGTTTTTCCTTGATAAAATGCAGATCATAAAAAGTAAATTTATGCATACCCGGTATACATGCTTCATGCAAGCATTGTATACGGGTCATGCCCAAATTTTCATCTCATGGTTTATACTTTGCCATTCTGCAGACCATTGAATGAAAATTTCGGCAAACCCCGTATACATTGCAGTCTTCTTGCATGGTATACAAGTCATGGCAAAATTTTCGTTTCAAATTGTACTTGAAAAATGCAGACCATTAAGTTAAACTGTATGCAAACTCGATATACATGCTGTAGTAAACTATGTAGTTTTTTCAAATTAATTTATTCGTTAGTTTTTTTCAAATTGATTTTATATTTTGCTTTTAAATCGCGTTGCCTGAGAGATTCTACGGCTTGTATGGGGTTAGCGGTCCAAATAACAACTTCCGAGTTTATTGCATTTTTTGATACATCTATGGGTGGTTATTCACCATATAGAACGATTTTTCGATTAAAGCATTATTTTAGCAAAAAACGAGGCTCTGAAAGTCAAGAAAATCGAAATTTCAGAAATTTTCGTTTTTTGACATTTTTTGCAGAAAATCATAAATAACTTTTGTTTGGCTTAAGGAAGCAAGCTGAAACTTAATATGGTGATTCTTGAGGTCATTGCGGTCATTTTGAGCCATATTCGAACGTATTAGCTCAAAGTTTTAATTTTCAAAAGTTTACGTCAACATACCTACTCAGTTGCTCATGGTGTCAACTTTGACCCAAAATTCTCGAATTTCGCGCGCGATTCAGCACTAGCGGTTTGCGGCGTTGAATACTCCATATCCTAGTTATCAACACCTGATTAACCCACCCCCCCCGCATCGCCTTAGTTTTCAGTGAAAAATTCACTTTTCTAAAAAAATGATCGAAAAATGGTGAAATTTTCAATTTTCTTGCCTTTTGTCGGGCTGCTGTGATCGCACCGCTTGTGTATCCTTTTCGAGACTTGGGATGATTATTTTCCTATTAATTGGCTTCATTTTAAGCCCTATTAGAAGGGTTTTCGAAAAATTTGGACTCTTGAAATACCTTAAAGAAGTTTTTCATTTTGAGGATTTTCTGGATTTTCCTGGTTGAATGATGTGTGCCATGACCCGTCATGTTCACGAAGCTTCGTAGGCGTATCTGGAGTTTGGGAAAAGCGTGATTTACATTTCAGAGTTTTATTTTTCTCAATTTAACCGAGAAAAGTTAGCAAACCTTCATAAATAACCATGTTGATTCAGAAAAAAAAAAGATTTTTTTGTATCATGGATTGCCGTATTCAACAAACCAGGACATTCCTTCGTTAACCTTGATTTTATGTGCGCCTGAAACATTTTCGTATCTTATAAATTAACTTATTTTAACATAAGTATTCATTATCGTTCAGAATATATGTCTGCGATGCAGAGGTTTCGATGCAGAGGTTTCGGCTGCAAGCAATCCTGTAGTGATGTTGTCAATTTAAGATGCTGAGACTTCTTGACAAAAAATTATACCGTTAAAATATTTTAAAGGTCAAGTTTGGGTCACTGCGGTTCTCGTTCAATTTTAACGATATAATCAATGTTACAACTGCATTCGCTTGAGCCAGCGCATCACGGCACTTAAATGTCTCTTGTGTAACAAAACGCGTCAGTGCGACGACGCTTTTAACACCTATCTGTAGGTAACCTTTTGGACTCATTCAGTTTTTATTAATTTTATGAATAGAATAAGCATATTATGCTCATATTTAACCATGTTGTCTGCTGCCCTACAAAAACGGTTTGACGGTGTGAGTTTGACGGAGCATCTAACATACATATATACATACATACATTTATCAGAGCAGAGCATTAACTAGTCTGAATGATTCGTCATGTTTCTTATCTCGGTTGTTAATCACACCCGTACAGGGTGTGTTTTCATGGATAAACGGTTAGTTTTCGTGCCTATCGTGAAAATCTCTAATTAGCCTAAACTGACCCATATAAATGGACTTCGGGATATGATGAGTTGTTTCAGTCCACGAGGTCGCAAGACTGATGAGTCCGCGATAAAAACACAAAAAGCGCATAAATTTACGATTACGCAAAAACAAAATCATTCGCAATCGGAATCAAAGTCAAGACTGAGCAACCAGCACACAGCGAGCTCTGCAAAGATTGGCCAGCTTGAATTCAAACTCTGGCATCCTATCATCAAACATGTGTGCATACGAATGTTTAGCAGCGAAACATAGGTCAACTCAACCCCTCAAAACAGCCTGATTAACAGGAGGTCCAAAAACTCCATTCATATTCGTGACATTCTGCTGAACATTTAGAAAGGCGAAAAAATCTATCAGCGTTGGGAGCTCCACATATTGTTATGTGGTTGTCTTATTTTTTTCGGTCGCATAACTTTATTCAATTGAGTGGTGTTTCAAAAAGACTTTCAAATTTTTTCATTTGTAAACACATAAAAGATGGCGTTCAATTTTCATCATAAGGCAATTTTCTTTAAATATGTTACAGTATTCCTATTAAACAATTGTGGATAATCTGAGGATAATTAAGGTATGACTGGCTTGAGTTGTTAATTAGTTTCTGTACTGTTAGTGAGATACACACTAAGATAAAAAAAATTTTGTCATCAAAAGTTTACTTATCGATCATAAAAAATCGCATGACGAATACAGTAGATTATAGTTAAACATAATTAATTGTGAAGCGTCGAACGCGAACATTTTTTTCTCGCCCTGTATGTAGTCTTATGGTAGTGGTCAAATCTCTCCCTACCAAATGATCAATTACAATAAATAAATACTTTTCACTATACTCTACTACTCCTCAATAACTTAAAATTAGAAACATTCCTCAATCGATTTTTTATGATCGATAAGTAATTTTTTGATGACAAATTTTTTTTAACTTGGTGTGTATCTCAATAACAATACATAAACTATTTGACAACTCAAACCAGTCATACCTTAATTATCCACAGATTATCGACAATTGTTAAATAAAAATACTGTAACATTATTAAGAAAATTGCCTTATTAGGAAAAATGAATGCCAAACTGAATGAAAACTGTGTATGTGTTTACAAAAGAGAAATTTTGAAAGTCGTTTCGAAACACCACTCTGATATATGGAGCTCCAAACGCTGATAGATTTTTTACCTTTTTCATATATTCAGCAATACGGATGTCACGATTATGAATGGCGCTTGTGGACGTCCTCTTAATCAGGCTGTTTTAAGAGGTTGAGTTGACTAAACATTACCTATATTTCGATGCTAAACAGTCGTATGCACACATGTTTGATGATAGGGTGCTAGAACTTGAATTCGAGCTGGCCAATATTTTGAATGCTCAGTCTTGACTTTGATTCCGATTGCAATACATTTTGTTTTTGCGTAATCTTTGACAGATGCGCTTTTTGTGTTTATACAATTATCGTGGACTTATCAGTTTTGCGACCTCGCGGACTTCAACATCTCATCATTTCCCAAAGTCCATTTATCTGAGTCAGTTTAGGGCTTAGGCTAGTTAAAGATTTTCACGGCAGGCACGAAAACTAACCGTTAATCAATAAAAACACCCTGTACGGGTTTGATTAACAACCGAGATATGACACGGGACGAAGTAATAGTAAATGCTCATAATGATAAAAAATGTACATATGTATGTAAGTATGTTGATCGCTCCGTCAAACTCACACCGTCGAACCGTTTTTTTAAGGGCAGCAGACAACATGGTTACATATGAGCACATTATGCTTATTCTATCCATAAAATTAATAAAAACTGAACGAGTCCAAAAGGTTACCTGTTAAAAGCGTCGTCGCACTGACGTGTCTTGTTACACAAGAGACATTTAAGTGCCGTGATGCGCAGGCTCAAGCGATTGCAGTTGTAACATTGAACGGGAACCGCAGTGACCAAAACTTAATCTTGAAATATTTATACGGTATAATTTATCTTATCAAGAAGTCTAGACAACTTATTTTTACCACATCACTACATGATTGCTTGCAGCCGAAACCTCTGCATCGGAAGTCGCAGCCACCAAGGCATATATTCTGAATGATAATATTTGATTGCTACGTTGAAGTATTGAAGAATTAAAAATGTTAAATATAAATATGAATATAAATATGTTAAAATAAGTTTAATTATAAGATACGAAAAGGTTACAGGCGCACAAAAAATTAAGATTTACGAAGGAATGCCCTGGTTTGTTGAATACGGCAATCCATGATACAAAAAAAAATTCTGAATCAACATGGTTATTTATGAAGGTTTGCTAACTTTTTTTTCGGTTAATTAGAGAAACAGAAAACCCTGATATGCAAATCACGCTTTTCCCAAACTCCAGATACGCCATCATTCAACCAGGAAAATCCAGAAAATCCTCAAAATGAAAAACTTCTTTAAGGTATTTCAAGAGTCCAAATTTTTCGAAAACCCTTCTAATAGGGCTTAAAATGAAGCCAATTAATAGGAAAATAATCATCCCAAGTCTCGAAAAGGATACGCAAGCGGTGCGATCACAGCAGCCCGACAAAAGGCGAAAAAATTGAAAATTTCATTATTTTTCGAATATTTTTTTAGAAAAGTGAATTTTTCACTGAAAACTAAGGCGATGCGGGGGGGGTGGGTTCATCAGGTGTTGATAACTAGGATATGGAGTATTCAACGCCGCAAACCGGTAGTGCTGAATCGCGCGCGAAATTCGAGAATTTTGGGTCAAAGTTGACACCATGAGCAACTGAGTATGTATGTTGACGTAAACTTTTAAAAATTAAAACTTTGAGCTAATACGTTCGAATATGGCTCAAAATGACCGCAATGACCTCAAGAATCACCATATAAATTTTCAGCTTGCTTCCTTAAACCAAACAAAAGTTATTTATGATTTTCTGCAAAAAATGCCAAAAAACGAAATTTTCTGAAATTTCGATTTTTTTGACTTTCAGAGCCTCGTTTTTTGCTAAAATAATGCTTTAATCGAAAAATCGCTCTATATGGTGAATAACCACCCATAGATGTATCAAAAAATGCAATAAACTCGGAAGTTGTTATTTGGACCGCTAACCGTAGATTTTCTCAGGCAACGCGATTTAAAACGCCTTGCCTGAGAAAACCTACAGGTTGTATGGGAAGTGTGGCCCCTCTAATGAAAATCGAGTTCTATACCGTTTTGGAACCTACCAGGGTAGTGTATCATTACCCTATAACCGTTTGGTTCAAAGTTGCTCAAAACCGGAAATATCCGGTTTTTTCGATTTTGGCATTTGAGCACGCGTCAACATGCGATCTGGACACTTCAAACGGCGGCTGTCAGCGATAGAGATCTCCAATCGCTAAATTGATAACAGATTATGAAAGTAGACTTAATTCCGCGTGTTTTGAGCATTATTTGACCGCATTTGATCGAATATTCAATTTAGAAATCCACCCTGGAAAATTTCGAAAATTAACTTTTTTTGAAAAAATTGTCAAGTTGGAGAGATAAATGTCAAAATAAAAAAAGTTGCCAGATTTATCCAGACAAACCGAGTGTGAGGGATGATGCCCTCATAGTAGACCTTCAAAAAGGTCATGTGCTACCCCCCCCACATGGCCCCATTTTTTCGAGCTACGGGCCATTTTTTGCTAAAAATCGCTAAATTTGTGGATTTTCTCCAAATTTCCGAATATGATTGGCTGTTAATCGGCAATTCATTCATGATAAGAGGTTCCCCTGAAAGGCAAAGTAATTGTGGAATACTTTAAGATGCTTTAGTTGGCGTTTGAAATAAGATAAATAGGGCTAAAAAGCTGAAAATGACTGAAAATCGACGAAAATTCGAAATTTCAATGTTTGCTGGAAACATCGAAGTTTTTACCTTGTAAGTAAGCAAAAACAAGTGGAAACGTGTGTATAGTGCAATACGCAGTATTTTAATTGAAATTTATTGCTTATGGAACAAGGTGCAACGTCATAATACTGTTATTAACGGTTTTGAACAGCCGTTTTCATTCAGAATTTCAACTGAAACTGAGGAATGCCGGCTGTTGGTAAATAATGGGTAGAAAAATACTTTCGTTCCTACTCAGTCGTTTTAATATATTCGAAATGAGTTTGTTGGATACACTTTTACAGAATTTTTACGTACGTACATTACGTACGTTTAGCTACCGTGTTTACTCATCTGGTCATCCATCTCCCCCGTTCATTCACTCATTCACTCACTCACTCACCCATCCACTCACTCACTCACTCACTCACTCACTCACTCACTCACTCACTCACTCACTCACTCACTCACTCACTCACTCACTCACTCACTCACTCACTCACTCACTCACTCACTCACTCACTCACTCACTCACTCACTCACTCACTCACTAACTCACTCACTCACTCACTCACTCACTCACTCACTCACTCACTCACTCACTCACTCACTCACTCACTCACTCACTCACTCACTCATGCACTCACTCACTCACTCACTCACTCACTCACTCACTCACTCACTCACTTACTCACTCACTCACTCAGTCACTCACCCA
>OZ038448.1:7644127-7654731 GCA_964036265.1 Daptonema setosum
TCACTCACTCACTCACTCACTCACTCACTCACTCACTCACTCACTCACACACTGTAAAGACCTTTTCGGGAATCTAGTGAAATTTGACAGACAAAAAGAGTCAGACCATGAACCATTAGGTTGAAAACTTGTTGGTAAAAAAACGCTAATTTTGTTTAAAAAATTCAAGTAAACATGAGCATACAAAGATAATATACCGATTCCAACTAATAAAAAAAACGTCATAGCCCGTAAAAATACACCTTTTACGCTTAACTCAGATGTTGGGCCACAAGCTAGTTCAGTACGTGGATAATGCACGTGTGGAACAAAAGTGAAGTTGATGTTTCACGGTCTGAGCAAAATAGTGTGTGTGATTTTAACTAGAATCTCGAAAGCGTCTTTATCATGTCAGCTGATTCATACTATTCAATCAGTGCGAGTCTGGCAAGAAGAGTATGCATGTGACTGTGGCATTTCCCTATGCCGTTTATATGACACGCAGTGTCAGTCAGTCAGTCAGTCAGTGAGTCAGTCAGTCATTCAGTCAGGCAATCAGTCGGTCAATCCGTCCGTCTGTCAGTCAGTCAGTGAGTTGGTCAGTCAGTCCGTGAAGAATGTAGTAAACGTACATTATTTATGCTGAAACAATGAAATGAGTTTGATGCATCCGCAGAGTAAATTCTTTTCTTCTTCCAAGCATTTCTTTGTTCGGCATCAGGTTTCTTGCTTCATGGAAATGGAACAAAAATAGCGAACAATGATGTTGGATGTTTTAAATACGGATACGGTAGAATGGTGTCCTGCCCGACTCAGGTACACACCAAGTTGAGTCTCATGATTTACTCCTCATCACTTGCTAAAACTTTTTAATGATTTATCTGAATTGTGTTAAAACGATGACAGTGTTTTGGCATCAAATATGTACATGGATAGATAGGTAGTACTTCTGTTTAGTGATAAAGATTTTGTCCCTACTGTGTGCAATTTTATTGTTCATTTTCGTCTTAACTATAACCCGGTTACGATGCATACATACCTCCACCGCAGATATGTACATCGTTCTTGAACTGGAACAGATGTTCTGAATTGATTAACAGCCGGCGTTACGAACTTGTTATTGTCACATACAGTACGTCACATTTGCATTCTCCACTTAAATTCACGCATTTGTTCATGCGATTTTCAGTACACATTTAGGGTGCCTTCATAGTCAGTTGCAAAAGCAGTTGCTAAAATTTAGCAATTTTTTCGGAACTTTTCGTGACGTTCCGAAACGCTTTGGAAGACAGAAACAGAAAAAATTTCGGAGCAAAACCTTTCGGAACGTCGCGAAAAGTTACGAAAAAAATTGCAAAATTTTGCAACTGACTATGAAGGCATTCTTACTCATCTCATGGAATTGCAATTGAACGCCTGCCGTGAATGTTTTGGTCAATTTACAAGCGTTCTGATCTAAAGGTCGTGAATCATTAGCGAACGGATGCATGAATGCATGGCAAGTCAATGATAAACAGCACCAAAGAATGTCATTCTGTTCAGCTTGTTACATTCCAACAATGTACAGCTTGGTCAGGGTTTCTTGTTATCAAAAATAAATTTTGTGTGCCGTTTAAGCGCGTATGCAATGAAGTAGGTGCAATTTTCATATGTTATTTAAATGTTATGTGAAAAAAGAATGTATTTCTCAAAAATTTGAAAGCGCGCCAAAAGCATATTTGAATTTAAACTGCGCGCCAAAAACTTTTCAACTAACAAGAAACCCTGGTTAGGCTATATTATACGGTAGGTTGTCCATGTGACTAGAATTCTACAGTCGTTCCGGAAGTATGGAAACCACCAATAGCGGATGAGAAGGGGTGGGAAAAGTGGAACTCCCCCTCTTTGGCTTTTTGAAAAAGTATAAATTGTTTCCTAAGGTGTAGGTAAAATGACCCAATTTCTGCCAATTCCCCCATCTTTGGAAAGATTCCCCTCCCTTTAGAGATTTGACTCGTTCGCCAGTGGAAACCACAACAATAGTTTTGTGATGATAAGACCGGTCTTGAGTTTCCGGTTCGTTAACTTCAGTGATGAATGGAATCTTGGGAGAAAATAGCCTATTGTTGGGATTCATGCCATGTTAGCCTAACCAAACTTGACATTTCATGTGAAATACAATTCGGTTTTATTGATGACACTGGTCCTACTGAAAATTTAATAAATAAACTAAAGTTACAAACTATGTACATACGAGTTATTGAGTATATACAGGGTGGCTCAGAAAAAACGTGGCACTTTTGAACAGATATTGCAAAGGTTCTAGAAAAGCTATGACACTGCGGTTTAGCGCATTCGATAGAGGACATTTTGACTTAAAAAATTATATGTGACTGAAGAGCTTTTATTTGCTTTTACATGTGAGTTTCCAAAAATACACCGAATTCGGCAATAAATAGTGCTTATTGTGTTTTTTACATGCTAGATTGCTAAAATTACTGTATAAATAAACTTATAAACTTAACTATAGATGTGAAACAGATGAAAATAATGAAAACTATTATTAGTTATTATATTTCTTATTAGTCACTTAAAAATTGAGTTGGATTGATCATTGAAGACGGTGACTTCAGCGGGCAGGAACTCGAAAAAACCAATGTTTTTTAATTATAAAACCAAACAAATAGTAAACGAAGCAGAGCACACGAAACACACACACAAGCACGCACTCAGTTAAGTTTTGTTTCAAAAGACCCGCATTTACAAATATTTATGCCGCTGCCGCTGTGAGCTTCTAAACCTAATAATATGATATACAATTTTGAGTCAAAACGTCCTCTATCGAATGCGCTATACCCCATTGTCATAGCTTTTCTACAACTTTCACAATGTCGAATCAAAAGTGCCACGTATTTTTGAGCCACTCTGTATATGCGAATTTTTCTGTCGCTCACTCATTGCTCACATACTGACGACGGTATACAATTACCGAAACTAGTATGTATAGGCCTCATAATTGATTATAAGAAACGGTTAACTGCGAGAACCCATGGCATGGCCAGAACCAGATTCTCAAGTTCAGAACCGGATTCTCAAGTAATGAGTTTTCTGTGCCACGTTTTGAAAATTTCTTAGAACCAGATTCTCAAGTCCATAACCGGATTCTAACGTAAGGAATTTTCTGTGCCACATTTTGAGTTTCCTCATAAACAATCACGAGGTCTATACATATATGAATCTGAAAAAAAAACAGTCGGTCCGTGGTTGCTGAACAATATGAGCAATCAACAACGTCATAAGAGATCCTGTTTATCCTTCATGTTTCATGTGGAATAGACAAGGATAAAAAAGCCGAGCCACGCACGATCGAAGAAACCCGATTAAAACTATATTTAGACCGTTTGCTCGTCAGGATTTAATACAGAACTTAGTTTTTTAAGCAGGTGATGACTGAACAAATAGACACAAAAACTTTTAAGCAACCTTTTCTTTCGCTCCAGCCGATTCCTTCTTCTTCCTGCCGATGCCTTTCGCGATTGTCTGCTTCTTGATTGAGTCGGCAGGTAATTGGCTAGATTTTCGATTTTGCGATTTTCGAGTCCTGTATCTGGCAGAGGCAGCAATAAAGCATATCTGGGTGGAGAAGTTAAACATGTTACACCGATTGCACCTTACATATCATCTCACTCGTCGTGGTTGGGTTGGATGGGTGTGAATCAATATTGGATGAGGTAATATGAAAATTGAACAAGCGAAAATTTTGGGGACAAACACCCAAAGAGAGGGATGACTGTTCCACGAAGCTATTGTACGGAAGTTCCCGTAGGGCAACAGACTTGAACCAAAACCACGGGCGGACAAACTAATCCTCCAAAGGAAGGGAATTTCGTCAAAGAGGGAGGAATTACAAATTTCAGACCATTTTACCTACACCTTAGGGAACAAATTCTACTTTTTGAAAACGCCAAAGAGGGGGGAATTCCACGTTTCCCATCCCTTTTCTTCCGCTAGTGACCTGAACCAAAACGGATGGAGCTGGCCTGGATGCTAAGAATGTCCGACGGCATTGTCTGATTCGATTTTGCCTGAATCGGTTGTTCCGTTCACCCACTGGCGGACGAGCCAAACCTTCAAAGGGATAGGAATTTCCTCAAAAGGGGGGAATCGGCAGTTTTCAGGTCATTTTATTTACACCTCGGGGAACAAATTATACTTTTTGGAAACACCAAAAAGGGGGAAATTCCACTCGTCCGCTAGTGCCTTCACCCACTTACGACTAACATTTCAGTCAATTTGTATCAATTCGCCTACGAAATTGGCCGTTTCCCGGGACCGGTTTTGGTAGTTTAGTGGTTTGTCCATTGGTACTGTCGTCATCTAAAGATCTTTCTGGGTCCGAGTGAAGAACATACATTTCAGTTTGTCAGACCATGAAACCACAAGCGGACGAGGGAACAACGGAAAAGTGAAATTCCCCCGTCTTTGGCGAGTTTAAAAAGAGCAGTTTGTTCCCTAAGGTGTAGGTAAAATGATCTCAAAACTGTCAATTGCCCCTCTTTGACAAATTCCCTTGCGAACGAGTCGATCCTCCAAAGGGAGGGGAATTTCTTCAAAGAGGGGGGGGATTAGTAGTTTTGAGGCCATTTTACCTACACCTTAAAGAACAGATTCCACTTCTTGAAACCACCGGCGGACGAGCTAAACCTCCAAAGGGACGGGAATTTTGCCAAAGAGAGGGGAATCGGCAGTTTTCATATCATTTTACCTACATCTTAGGGAACAAATTGTACTTTTTGAAAACGTCAAAGAGGGGGAATTCCACTTTTCCCAACCCTTCTCGCCCGCTAGTGCTTGGAACAGTCAAAGAGGGGAAATTCTACTTCTTCCCTTGTCCGGTAGTGATGAGGAGTAATATCTATGTACAGAAGAATCTCTATTTTAAGAACCATCCGAAATTTATTTGCTTGAATCACATGCCCCTGGCACATGACATTTTTTATTTTGGTCGATGGAATTTAATTTGATTAATTGTCCATGTAGCTCGCTCCACTTCGTAACTAAATCGATATCGTCGTCATTAAAATTTGGAGAACGGGTGGGAAAAGTGGAAGACCCGCGTCTTTGGTGGTTCAAAAAATAGATATGATAAAATAACCCAACTTATGGGAAATTCCCCTCTCTTTGGGAACTTTCACTTCCCTTTGTGGGTTCGGCTCGTCCGCCAGTGTCGGGGAACAAAAACATCATTCGTTTGTGGGCCACTCAATTTGACTGTTTGATCGACCATAGAATTCAGAACTCTGGTATGTTCTGCTTTTGCAACATACGAACGTACGTCAGTCAAATGTTATGTTATGTTATATCATGTTATGTTATGTTAAGTTATGTTATGTTATGTTATGTTATGTTATGTTATGTTATGTTATGTTATGTTATGTTATGTTATGTTATGTTATGTTATGTTATCAAGGGTCGGCCGCTAGGCCGAACCCTTAATATGTGTTATGTTATGTTATGTTATGTTATGTTGTGTTATGTTATGTCTGCTTTTGCAACATGCGAACTTACATGCGTCAGTCAAATGATGATTGTTAACTACATATAAGTTGTTATCTCCGTTCATTGATTTCGAAACGCAGACAATGAAGTGTGTGACGTCAGCTGTTGGTGACCATAATCCGATCAGATTAAGTCCCGTTGTTCTCACGAATGTTTATCTGATTCAGGGGCACAAAAGCTGGTACATCGGAAATGGTCGCTCACTGCGGATTTCAGTAGTCAACAGTCACGACATCCGACGTTCTTTGGCTATGTACAGTCGATTTAGTGGGTTTCACCAGAAGACTAGAAAACAGTTGAAAAGGCTATTTACCAACCCAAAGTTTCATCAACTCTATTTTAGTAAACGACTTCTAGTCGCACCAAGAAACTGGAAAATTTCAAGTATCACGGTAAGATTCGAAGTTCGAACCCACGAAAATGTCTGGAAATTCTGCATTTCTCAAACTCGACTGAATTGTCTCTTTTAATTTGATGAACCTGGTAGTCCGATTAATGGAAAAGTTTGTGTTATTCGTCGAACAAGTGAATAGAATCTTACGTATGTAACTACATATTTCTCCATTTCAATTAAGGAACGGGGTACACTTTTGATATGTCTGATTCAATCAACATAACCGGGCTCTAATTACATTTACATTACATTAGAATTACATTACATTAAATTGACATTCCGTATGTTTGCTGAACTTGTGATGACTTCCGAAAAAGTTGACCATGGATTAGGTGTAGACAGAAATCGAAATTTGAAACCTAAGTACATACCATACTAGTTTTGCTCCCACGTTCAATATATCTTGTATTGTACAACCGGTCTCTCATTTTGATACTTACATAGTTGTGTATCTTCTTGCATAGTTGTGTATCTTCTGGCACAGTTGTGCATCTTCTTGCATAGTTGTGTATCTTTATAGAAATTTATATACCTATCTACTTGATACTTACTTTTAATTGTAGCTCTTTAAAAAAAACATCTCAATCGGAAGCCCACAGTATTTTGCTCCCACATTTAATATACTTTTGTATTGTTCAACCAGTCTTTCATGTAACGACTAACGTCAAACTGTCAAAAATGTATGTACTTTATGTATGTATTTCAACCATTAGAACCCCCGAGATCAATGTCAGTAAATTTATCGGCCAGAAATGTGGTTTTCACTGCTAGTTCTAACCAGTTAACTGACCATTCAATGGAGTTATTGCTTCCAAATGTTTTCCAATATGGCAATACGGAGCCAATTTTAGCCCGCCATTAACTGTACGCTTTTCAAGTTATATAACTGTGTAATACAGAATGCTATATTTTGATTAAGTTCATCAAACTGATTTCTATACTATTTCCTAAACTGATGTTTTGATTATTATATTATACTATATGTTATATTATATTATATTATATTATATTATATTTTATTATATCATATTATAGTGTATAAGTGCGTGAGCATTTCAGTTAGAGTTTTTTTTAATTATAATACCGAAATGTGTCATTCTCTTTGGTGGTCTACGCGACTGCCGATCAACGATTTTTTTTGTAAAACCTTTCGCTCACTCCCAAATCAATGTCATTAAAATGCATGTTTAGATAAAAATTAGTGGTTTTCAATGATTGAAGAAGCACGGAATCATGCAGAATGAGGTGATATTTGTTTAAGGTAATTTAATTTACCCTATCAAACGGACCAACGTGCACATTATTTGGGCGTGAGGAAAAGGTTTTGCATGAAAACTCCCAGAAAGAGTCGTAAAACAATGAACACACGGTACATGAGCGAAGCGAGACCCATGTATGCATACTGCATTATGCGAAAAGCCCGAATCGGGTTTACAACTGAAGTCCATCTCTGATTTTTTTACATTTTTTTAACTCTCGAAACTGGATTTGAAAACCTGATCAACTTGTTGTAGTATCACTGACGCAAACCTACTTTTTTATCTTAAAAAGTTAACGTCTTAATCATTTCCGAATAATCAATCCTTAGTCACCAGCAGACGAGAAGAGAAGGGTGGATAAGGTGAGATTCCCCTTCTTTATCAGTTACAAGAAAAATGGAGTTTTCCCCGAAGGTGTAGGTAAAGTGCCCTGAAAATTGGAAATTCCCCCCTTTGACGAAATTCCCCTACCTTTGGAGTTTTAGCTCGTACGCCAATGTCCTGAGTAGTATACTGTAGGCTCGTAAGCAACTCGGTCTGTTGATGGCATCCTAAATCGCTTCAGATTAAATTCAGTTTGTTGCTATGCTGCAGTAATCTCATTTGTGCCAACAGCAAAGACACACTAATAAAAAAATATCGTACTATAATGATACGTTATTATAATTGAGTTAAAGTTATACAGTTAATGAAGAGGTGTACATGTAATTATAAATTCGGATTGCAGGTGGAAAATATAAATTGCCTTCTTCAGGTTAAATAAATATCAATGTCAATGTCAATGTATGTATTTATTCCGTGAATTAGACGAAATGAGAGGGCACACAAAATGGCTAACCATTAAGCCGTAGCAAAGTAGTAAAACTTAGCCGTAGTAAAAGGAATCCAAGTATATTTCTGCAACATTTTTACCAAACCATGAATTTAACAAACTCAATAAATGAAATGTATTTTTCCCAAAATTTTTTGACAACGTCGTGAGTTCCAAATCCAAACTAACAACATTAAGTGCGAGACTACAGAGCTGACTTGTGGGCGTATAAAAGACATGGCATCCTGTCTGAACCGAGGGGCTAACCTCCTAATCACCTAATAACCTCGCACATATCGTTATGGGGTGATCTCCTCTCCTCTCTATCATCACCCTGAGATGATAACTATCATTTGAGAAGGACAGATTAAATAAAGATGTATAAACATACAGTATATAGGTACAGTATATGCACTTCAGAAAATGAGCCGAACATTTGTTTAGACATTTGTGTAATCATGCGTAGGTTAAGTTTCAGGTTGATCACCCAGATAACTACTGTTAAGTTCAATCCGACCCGAACGCTTAAGAGTTCACAATTCTTATGTTCAATTATGTTCAATTATACTCAATTATGTTCAATTATACTTATGTTTATATTATAAGTAAAGACACTGACTTCACGCACGAGTTCACATTTCTTACGTTCAATTCTTATAATTATACTCAAATAAAGACACTGACTTCACGCACGATTTCACAATTCTTATGTTCAATTCTTATATGTTATTATACTCAAATGAAAACACTGATTTCACGCACGATTTCACAATTCTTATGTTCGATTCTTATAATTATACTCAAATAAAGACACTGACTTCACGCACGAGTTCACAATTCTTATGTTCAATTCTTTTAATTATACACAAATAAGGGTACGTTTATAGTTTTCCCTGGATTTTCCCGAGAAGCGTGATGATTCACAATTTAACACGCTTTGCTATAGCAGCCACATTGGTCGCCGCTTTTTACAACTGTTTCCCGGGAAAGTCCAGAGAAGACTATAAACGTACCCATAAGACACTGACTTCCAAAGACTTACATTTTTCACCTCAAAAAGATTTTTCCATGCAAGCACAAACATCAGTAATGACCATTGAACATTCCCAATCTATACCTGTAAAGATTCACACGTGGAATAGTCTTAAGAAATCTAAGAACAGTGATTAAAAACCTCAAAGCAGCCATCCTTACAACTGAGCCATTTCCCGGGCGCCTAAATTAAGGATCAAGTGTTCTCAAAAAGGGAACACTCCAGAATCTTTTGTCCATAAATGTGGACGTCCGTGACAGACGACACGGGTGGTCGATCGTTAATCTGGTTCCTTGTCAACATCTCATGATCCCAAATTCTACAGTTGAAAGAAAGTTGGCATAAAAAATTAAGCTCTTTTAAGTGAGTGAGTGAGTTACAAGTGTGTGACTCACTCAGTATATATCGAACCGAAATTACCGGTTATCACAGCCAATTTTGTTGATGTGATATTCGTTACTTTTGCATTAAAAAGGTGATGGGTATTTTCACTATCGGTGCATAGGAAAAGGTTTACAAAAATTAGGAAAAAAAAGGTTTTTAATGAATAAAAATCGCAAAATCGAAAACATATTCTTCTTTTGCATATCATTCGAAAGATGAGACTGAGAGCTATCGATTGGTCACAATTTCAGCCCTCAACTCGCGTGCGCCATAGCGTGCAACATGTTTTTGCTCATATCTTCCTGTATGTGCGGAATTCAATCAAATCCGTTTCTAGGGGGTTTTTGTAGACCCTAATCATTAGTTTTATGAACTAACGGGCGGTTTTTAATTTTTTCGACTGACCTACTTTTCAAACGGTTTTGGTCGATTCTTACACCACTCTTAAGAATAGAAACTGATTTCAGGGAATTTGATTCAAACTCAACGTCAAGGAACCTCTAAAACTCATTTGCATTTGAAAAATCGTGTCGATTGTGAGTTGTGATGTGATCACTTGTTATACGTGTAAAATAATGAGAACATCGTGTTGAACCATCATGATTATGAGAGCATTATGAGCCAGTTTAATCAACTGTTTGCGTAGATTACAGTAACTCAGTTAAGAATAATGAAACAATTTGAACGTCGTTTATATCACGAGTACGCAGTAGCTGATGATAAGTTTTCATCTGTTGTTAGTAATTTAATATGGTAATCTTAAAAAAACTACCCATTGCCAAGGCAACTAACTCTACGAAGTTTATATTCTATGTACGTACATACAGGGTGGCTCATAAAAAAGCTTGCGCGTTTGAGCGGTTATTCTCGAAGTTGTAGACAAGCGGTGAAATTACGGTATAGCGCATTCGATTTGGCATGTTTTTGTGTACAAAACTATGTCCTATGATTAGGTTTAGAAGTTTACAGCAGCAGCGGCTCATCTTTATTTAAAATGCGCGCCCAACGGATCATGCGCACACGTTATCAGAGTGAGATCATGTGTGGGCTCTGTTTCGCACACTGCTTGCCCGTTTATCGGTTTCAATAACTTCATTGGGTTTTTAATGATAAATAAGCATTGTTTTTGGTCCATCAACTCCGCTTCAATATGAAAAAAAAACATACTCTATCGAATGCGCTATACCGCTGTCACACAGCTTTTCT
>OZ038448.1:7654931-7708743 GCA_964036265.1 Daptonema setosum
CGGGTGTTTCGGACCATTTTGATTACCAGAAGTTGTTTAATGATGTAATAGCGGGCACGTGGTTGGTGATAAATAGTTTATAGCCTTAGTGATAAATTACGTGAAACTGGATGAAAAATCTGCACATGCTCTTAAAAGTTCAAACACCCGATTTGGTGTGGATTTACAGCAATATCCATAAATGATTGAACTTTAAATAGTTTTATTCAAAACGAGTCCGTTTTCGTGATACGGATTTCGCTCTTTGACATACATGAATTGAATTACAAAATATATACTTTTTTATTACGTATGACTATCTTTCCGGGGAACGACTGCGATCGACTCTCCATTATCCACACTTTTTTTGTTTCCTTCAGTTTTTGAATACTGGAGAAAGAACATTGGTTAACATATGGATCTGATTAAAAGTAGGTTAATTCGTGGGTTGATGGGAAGGAATGTAGCAGAGAGGAAACGCTTCAAAAAAGTTTCATCTGACAACTTTGCGTTCATACAACGAGTGAATAAAATGAAATTAAATGAATAATTATAAATTACATGTAAACAGTATTTACAACAATAAATTGTATGAAAACTCAAAACTAAATATACAGAATGTCTGAAACATTTATATTGAAAAAATTACTTAACATTTATCACCTTTTCCTGCAGTATTACCAGTATAACCGCACTCTTCTTCTTCGTAAAACAATGTTTTTAGTGTTGATTGTTCATGTTAAATGTGTGTGAACTCAACTCTATTCCCAACCTACCAGAAATAGCATATTCGTCAGGTCCTATTACAATACACTAGCTTGAAAAAGATCGTGAAATAAAAAAATTCCGAAAGATGTACTCAACATGAACAAACAAACACTATAACATGATGTCACCTTCTTCGAACTCATACCAGGACTGTTATGAGTCGGGTGAGCTCAATTGTGAGCTGAGCTGTGAGTTGGTGCTCACTCGTGAAAAGTTCGACTCGCGACTCTTGGTGGCAAAGAGTTCTTGTTTGGTTCGCTCGACTTCGTCAATAAATGAGTCGTTGCGTCGGAGGCCAGCTCCATTCATAATACCCTCATTATACGCGTCTTTCATTTCTGCCACCACAAACATGAAGAACTTGCACCATGATCGGGCGAGCAGACCTGCAGTGAGTGAGTGAGTGAGTGAGTGAGTGAGTGAGTGAGTGAGTGAGTGAGTGAGTGAGTGAGTGAGTGAGTGAGTGAGTGAGTGAGTGAGTGAATGAGTGAGTGAGTGAGTGAATGAGTGAGTGAGTGAGTGAGTGAGTGAGTGAATGAGTGAGTGAGTGAGTGAGTGAGTGAGTGAGTGAGTGAGAGAGTGAGTGAGTGAGTGAGTGAGTGAGTGAGTGAGTGAGTGAGTGAGTGAGTGAGTGAGTGAGTGAGTGAGTGAGTGAGTGAGTGAGTGAGTGATGTGAGTGAGTGAGTGAGTGAGTGAGTGAGTGAGTGAGTGAGTGAGTGAGTGAGTGAGTGAGTGAGTGAGTGAGTGAGTGAGTGAGTGAGTGAGTGAGTGAGTGAGTGAGTGAGTGAGTGAGTGAGTGAGTGAGTGAGTGAGTGAGTGAGTGAGTGAGTGAGTGAGTGAGTGAGTGAGTGAGTGAGTGAGTGAGTGAGTGAGTGAGTGAGTGAGTGAGTGAGTGAGTGAGTGAGTGAGTGAGTGAGTGAGTGAGTGAGTGAGTGAGTGAGTGAGTGAGTGAGTGAGTGAGTGAGTGAGTGAGTGAGTGAGTGAGTGAGTGAGTGAGTGAGTGAGTGAGTGAGTGAGTGAGTGAGTGAGTGAGTGAGTGAGTGAGTGAGTGAGTGAGTGAGTGAGTGACCAAATGAGTGAGTGAGTGAGTGAGTGAGAGAGTGAGTGAGCGTGTAATTAAGTGAGTCACTGAGTAAGTGAACCAGCTTTTTTCAAAAAGTTATAGAAGAAGACGGCCATTTTGTGGTCACGATCAGGCATCTGCATCCAGGACGATTCGAGAATGTCCACCTCTTGGGTAGACATTGACAGGACGCGGTTGGAATCTGCAGTGAGTGAGTGAGTGAGTGAGTGAGTGAGTGAGTGAGTGAGTGAGTGAGTGAGTGAGTGAGTGAGTGAGTGAGTGAGTGAGTGAGTGAGTGAGTGAGTGAGTGAGTGAGTGAGTGAGTGAGTGAGTGAGTGAGTGAGTGAGTGAATGAGTGAGTAACCTTTACTGACTATACGTCTGTTTCTGGGCGGTGTAAAGGTTCCTTTTATCGATCTCCAAACTCCTGCCGGAGCGCTCGACTTTCTGGCCAGTTTCGGTGATGGCGTCAACTGGCTACGTTTCTGGGACATTTCCCGGCGAATCGTGTCCATCGACGGAATCGTCATTCAAGTACGACACTTCGTGGAGGGATCACGAAAGAATTGCCGGATTTTTTTTTCACTGAAACCTGAAAATATTATTCCACTGAGGTCAAATCAAGTCAAAATCAAATTTATTCAGTTGGTATGCCATAACAGCAAAGTTGGATACCAAGTCACAAATAAAGTGAACTACATAACAATCACCTATGAGGTGCTATGTTTGCATTCTCTTCGGTCGAATCGGTTTAAAAAAACTATTGTAATTATGCCATTAGTATAAGGATTAGGATACCATTTATATTACCTGTTTTTGCAGGCAAATACTAATTGCGTGATCGAATGTGTCTTGAGTAGCATTTGTACAATGGAAACAACATATTCCCATTTAATAAAAACGATAATCACGTCTACATATGTATACGAAATACGGTAACTTAACCAATGTCAACTTTGATTCTGTTATATTGAACGACATGAGTGAGAACGTAATACTAACCCGCACGTTCATACAGGGGGTTAATATTCAATAATTTGTTTTGAAAGACAAATTTTAATCATTGAGGCTGAGAGATCAAGTTAGCGTTGTTATATGCGGGAAAGCGATACACATATATCAGGTTATGTATTGTAAAATTCGGTATGGTAATGTTCTCAATGTTCAACTTACTGACTGAAATCTGGGTCTTAATTTTCATCACCGCACAAAAGTTATATCAGGAAACCCAAATTTTATGAGTGTTCATGGGAAATCTTCAGAGTACCTTTGTAACCTTACTGATTATAAGAAAAAACGACATGAAGGCATGTAATAAATGAGAGGGTTGGTTCTGATTGAATCACTAGCGGACGAGAAGGGGAGGGAAAAGTGGAATTCCCCCTCTTTGACCGTTTAAAAAAGTGAAATTTTTTCCCTAATGTGTAGGTAAAATGACCTCAAAACTGCCAATTCCCCCTCTTTGAGGAAATTCGGAGATTCCCATCCTTTGGAGGTTTATCTCGTCCGTAATGGATTGAATGCGTGTCTAATGAACCGAATGGAACTCGTTACGCAAGTTTCTTGATCTGGGATCTGATATCCCGCGGTAATCATAAGTAACTATTATATTATAATATATAAGTATAATATGTCGGATAAACACTGATGATGAATATGAGACAACAATAATACGGTAGATATTCATTATGAGTAGTATGATATTATATTCATAAAGTTTTAATGTCACGGTATTGACTCATAGAAATAAGCTTAAATTATACTGTATTAACATAATATGATGTATGTATTAACAAATACAGTAAATATATTATACTGTATTAACACACTGTGGTGTATTATACTAACGAACATAGTAAATAATCATATCATCATTAGTAGGTTATTTTCACTTATTCACCTGTTAATTGTTACAAAAAAAAGTTACAGTTTGTATTATGCACATTTCACGACACCGAAACGCGTGTCTATGATTTTTTTGCAAAAACTTGCAAAAATATAACTTTTTGATCGTACGAGGAACTCGATCTCGACAACAGCTGTTCACTGAATGCAACAAACCACAGTTTCCGTCAGTGATAATTACGAGCGTATGGTTTGACTGTAAGTATGTACAGTACATACGTGACAGACTCACTAAAAGTGACTGGACAAAAATAACTAAATTGCTCCCAAGGTCTACATACATACATCGCATTCGGACAGAACGATAATTGTACCAATTTGGCAAAAATGTTGATGAACATACATAGGACCCAATTATATCTCGGGTCAGTGACTGATTGACTGACTGAACCGCCTGAAACATTGACTGAAACACATCCTGACTGAGTTACTGACTCATTGACTGATTGACTCATTGAAGCATTGACTGACTCACTCACTGATTCCTGAGTGACTGATTTACTGACTTACTGACTTACAAAGATAACATAACTGACTGATTCAGAAGACTCAAAACACTGACTATCAACTTCGATATACTAAGCCAGTCAATTATAGTCCAGTGAACGAATGTATGTTCACCGAATTAGTTACATTCGAACACTGGCGGACGAGCTTATCATCTAAAGGGAAGGGAATTTCGTCAAAGAGGGGGAAATCAGCAGAAAGAAGGCCATTTTACCTACACTTTAGGGAACAAATGCCACTTCTTGAAACCGCCAAAGAGGGGGGAATTCCACTTTTCCCACTCCTTCTCGTCCGCTAGTGCATTCGAACACCGGAAACTCTGTTTGATTCGAGATAAACGTTGTCTGGACTCTGACTGTCTCATTCTTTGAAATTGCAGACCGGGCTCAGGTTTCTATGGACAGTATGACGTTTGACGTATTCAGAGTTCAGACATACCGTATTTTTAGGGTGTCGTCACAATCACGAATGTGGTTCAGCAGATAAACAGACTTGACTTGATTCAACCAGATTTGATTTTTCATTGCAACTTTATGACGAGTGAAAAGGGACACACAGTGAATAGATTATCATTATAAGCATATTTATTATCATCAAAATACATTAGCATATAATCATGTCATAGATTTATCTCGAAAGTAAATACATACACGTTCATCACTTCTGTCATACGAACAAACAAATTTTTCACCATATATTAGTTAGCTACATAATTTGGTTTATAGGCCATGCAAGATTTACATCATCTGCCTTTACTCAAGATAAGTAAGCGTGACTGTTGTAAAAAATGTACTACAAAATCTACTGCATGGTTATGACTGTAATAACAACAAGTAAATTCAGGACATCGTTATGTGTATATAACTTGTTATGAAGTAAACACTGGACAAAAGTATGTGTGATATTTTATAACACTGCACTGCTTCTTTTCTTAACGGCTGCATTGTGAACGGGAGAGCGGAGAACGTTTTAGCTCACTATCGTCACGTGAACGGATAAAGAGTTAGTTACCTTGGCAATGGATAGTTTTTTAAGATTACCATATTAAATTACTAACGACAGATGAAAACTTATCATCAGCTACTGCGTACTCGTGATATAAACGACGTTCAAATTGTTTCATTATTCTTAACTGAGTTACTGTAATCTACGCAAACAGTTGATTAAACTGGCTCATAATGCTCTCATAATCATGATGGTTCATCACAATGTTCTCATAATTTTACACGTATAACTGAGGTTCGAAAATTTCGCGACAGTTTTCCGGGACAAACATAGTCGGGTCAGTTTTTTTTTAAATTTCAAGCACACTATTTTTTGTTTGTTTTTTTGTAACAGTTTTGAAAGGCACATTAATTTCGAATTTTTAATTTAAGGTGTGTGGCAAAAGTCGTATAAAAAATCCGTGAATTTGTCGAACCTCAGTTTTATAAAAAATATTCGAACCTCAGTTATATAACAAGTGATCACAACTCACAATCGACACGAGTACCAAACCTCTCATCTCCTGTAATAAGATTGATTTTTTAAATGCAAATAAGTTTTAGAGGTTCCTTGACGTTGAGTTTGAATCAAATTCCCATAAATTAAATTCTATTCTAAAGCTTATTTTTAGGCTAACTGTAGGATTTGGCATCATGATGTTGACAAGGTACCAGATTAACGATCGACCACCCGTGTCGTCTGTCACGGACGTCCACATTTATGGACAAAAGAATCTAGAGTGTTCCTTTTTTGAGAACACTTTATCCTAATTTAGGCGCCCGGGAAACGACTCAATTGTAAGGATGGCTGCTTTGAGGTTTTTAATAGAACGCTAAAGGCAAAGAACTGAGAACACAGAATACAACATATCAGTTCATTCAGAGTTTGAACAGGATTCATCACGTCTTATGGTATGATAGAAAATCAGTCACACGTTCGACTTTCAAATCTGAAAATGATTTATAAGAAATGTTGTTTCGGTTTTTGTAGTCTGCTTCGGTCTGTATAGCTTGGTCAGGGTTTCTTGTTATCAAAAATAAATTTTGGCGGGCCGATTACAAACGTATACATTGAATAAAGTGCAATTCTTGTGTGTTATCAAAATGTGAAGAAGAATCTATTTTTCAAAAAATTTAAAAGCGCGCCGAAAAGTTTTTGACTAACAAGAAACCCCGATTAGGCTATAACTCAGGTTACTTGTTAGCCATTTTATTCCATGTAAACTGAGAATATATTCTAATAAAAGAGTGTAAGAAGAATTGTCAAGTAAAGCCCGTATGTTATTTCTGCAAGCAAACATACTGCCTAAACATCTGATAATGAAACATCAGTAGCCTCAACTCAACTCGGTTGACACCATAGTTTAACACCAGAGCATGGGGTGATGATGATTGATGTGCGTGTTAAAACTGATTGTCTGATGTTTCATTATCAGAAGTTTTGAGCACGATTTTGTTCGCAGAAACAACATACGGGCTTTATTTATCTCTTTCAGTGCAACATAAAAATACTGACTTATAAAGCTCTATTTATAGTTCCTCGTAACTATAATGTTCGTGTTAACCGTTTCGCTCTGCCTTTAACAAAATTTCTATTTTTTTTGGTTTAGGTTATTATTTATTACATTCGATTTAGTTATTTATCTGACAGCACTGTGAATGCGAGCTTATTACTCATTACTTAAAAGAGTGTTCGATAAACCAACCTGAGAAAGATAACATAATCCATCCGTAGAGCTGCTACATTTAGGACACATTCTATATTACTAATAACAAAATGAAACAAGGAAAACGAACATGCAGGCCTCCAAACAAACAAACTAACTAACGAACAAGGAAACAAACAAACATTCAAACAAACAAACAAACAAACAAATAAAATGTAAGTATAAAGCAGAAATGGCAAATGATTGTGACCTCCAGGCTGTAATACGAATCTCCAATTTTTTACAGAGTGTCCAACGTATGTAAAGGAAACATTATCGTAATTCCGTGTCACCATATGAAATGCGGAATCCCCCAGACACCGGGAGCCTTGAAAAAAAAACACGTAACAAAAACATAATTTACAAGAAAAAAACAGATAACGCTTCACGTCATTTCCATTTCGAATCTGCGTTGTATGTCAATATATGATATGAACTGTTTTTTTTCTATTTGAATTCAACATATTGAAAGGCTAGAAATTAAAAAAATATTAAAGGAAATATTCGGATTGCATGTACGTATATGGGACACCCTGTATATGCGTGCCAGGCTAATTGAGCACGAGAACACATTTCCGGATACAGTGGGTTACGGTATAATGGCATGCATCTTCTTACCGGATGCCTCTGAGTGAACTCGATTCCATACTGTACTTTACTCAAAAATAAAAAATATATAATAAAAAATATATAGAACATTAGCAGCTGTTGGCTACAATAATAGACAAGTTCCAGTAAGAAAAGTGAATAGAAAAAACATCCGTATTGTAAGTATTGTATAAATAACTGATGTAAATACGAGCTGTCGGTCAGTGTGATTAGTTATTAGGGTGCCTTCATAGTCAGTTGCAAAAACACTTGCAAAAAAGTTCCAAAGTTTTTTTGCAATTTTTCCGTAAACCCTCTCCATGTTACATTTTTACAGTTTCTATTCGTGAGACAGAAAGGGTTTGCGAAAAACTTGCAACAACAGTTGCCAAAATTTTGGAATTTTTGCAACTGTTCTTGCAATTGACTATGAAGGCACCCTAAACGTAGCTGATGTAAATACGAGCTGTCAGTCAATGTGATTAGTTATAAGGAATGGAATACAGTAATCAGATTCGGATGATCATTATATATCGGCGGATATACCCATAAGTGGGTCGGTGCATACATACAGTAACACTAACAGTATGTACGTGGGTTTCCAGACGGATATGCTCGTAAAACAAGAGTGCTTTCGGGGCCTGAACAAAGCGACCAGGAAGTTGTATTTCATGAGGGTTGTTGATTCATTACGAAACTGAATTTGAAAGTGCCTCACTTTTCTTAGTATTCCTTAATACTATTCCACTATTCCAGATGTGAATCTTTACAGGTATAGATTGGGAATGTTCAATGATCACTTCACTACTGATGTTTGTGCATGCATGGAAAAATCTTATTGAGGTGAAAAATGAAAGTCTTTGGAAGTCAGTGTCTTATGGGTACGTTTATAGTCTTCCATGGACTTTCCCGAGAAACAGTTGTCATAAGCAGCGACCAATGTGGCTGCTATAGCAAAACATTTTAAATTGTGAATCATCACTTTTCTCGGGAAAATCCTGAGAAAACTATAAACTACCCTTATTTGAGTATAGTTATAAGAAATGAACCTAAGAATTGTTAATTCGTGCGTCAAGTCAGTGTCTTTATTTGAGTATAACTATAAGAAATGAACATAAGAAATGTGAAGTCGTGCGTGAAGGCAGTGTCTTTATTTGAGTATAATTGAACCTAATTGAGTATAATTGAACATACATAATTGAACATAATAAGTGTGAACTCGAGCGTGAACATCTTGAAGCGTTCGGGTCGGCTTAAACTTAAAAGTAGTTACATATCTAGGTGATACCGGTGAAACTTAAGTAGATATGAAAACCTACGCATGATTAAACAAATGTCTAAACAAATGTTCGGCTCATTTTCTGAAGTGCATATACTGTACCTATATACTGTATGTTTATACATCTTTATTTAATCTGTCCTTCTCAAATGATAGTTATCATCTCAGGTTGATGATAGAGAGGAGAGGAGATCACCCCATAACGATATGTGCGAGGTTATTAGGTGATTAGGAGGTTAGCCCCTCGGTTCAGACAGGATGCCATGTCTTTTATACGCCCACAAGTCAGCTCTGTAGTCTCGCACTTAATGTTGTTAGTTTGGATTTGGAACTCACGACGTTGTCAACAATTTTTGGGAAAAATACATTTCATTTATTGAGTTTGTTAAATTCATGGTTTGGTAAAAATGTTGCAGAAATATACTTGGATGCCTTTTACTACGGCTAAATTTTACTACTTTACTACGGCTTAATGGTTAGCCATTTTGTGTGCCCTCTCATTTCGTCTAATTCACGGAATAAAAACATACATTGACATTGACATTGATATTTATTTAACCTGAAGAAGGCAATTTATATTTTCCACCTGCAATCCGAATTTATAATTACACCTCTTCATTAACTGTATAACTTTAACTCAATTATAATAACGTATCATTATAGTACGATATTTTTGTTATTAGTGTGTCTTTGCTGTTGGCACAAATGAGATTACTGCAGCATAGCAACAAACTGAATTTAATCTGAAGCGATTTAGGATGCCATCAACAGACCGAGTTGCTTACGAGCCTACAGTATACTACTCAGGACATTGGCGTACGAGCTAAAACTCCAAAGGTAGGGGAATTTCGTCAAAGGGGGGAATTTCCAATTTTCAGGGCACTTTACCTACACCTTCGGGGAAAACTCCATTTCTTGTAACTGATAAAGAAGGGGAATCTCACCTTATCCACCCTTATCTTCTCGTCTGCTGGTGACTAAGCCCTGTTTATACTTCAGCGTAAGCCGTAGCGTAGTGGGGGCGGAGTCTACGGGTGTAGGCAAAGCGTACATCTATGCCATAGATCTACGCGTAGGTAAAATCTTGAGTATAAATGCTCGTTCGCTACGCCTCAACTAAATCACGAAAAAATTATTCATGTGTTCGAAAACGCAAGAAAACAGTCGAATTTACTTCGCCTTTGTTTTTCTTGAGCCGGCGGGCTCGTGTGACTGATACCAGCGAGTGTTTTAGGGCTTGTTTGCCGTTTTATGAATTTACGAGCATGCTCGGTTTAGCTCGGGTTTTTTGGGCCAACTTCGGATGTAGTTTGCACAGTAACAAAACTTGAAAGAAATTTAGTCAGAGGGGTTTATTGACCTCCTGAAAACATCTGTGATTTTTTCAAACTCGAAAAATGGATTATTTTCGGTCGAATTTGCTCAGCGAAGTAATGCGTGTTTTCTTCATAAGCTGGGGCGAAATCTGCATAGCGGAGACGTGACCAATCGAAGTGATTTTTCACCGATAACTTTATTTATAGGTTTTCAACAATGGTGAGAAGATCTCTGATTTTTTCGATTGTCAGAAACCGCTTAAATCAGCTCAAACTAGCCGATACAGGAATCAAAAGATATTCTAACAACTTCGAAATTAACCTCTCAGCAAATTTTTGCGAGTGAAATGGATTTCTTATTAGCTGGAATTGATTTTCTAACATATTTTATTATTTTTATAATGTTTTCCTATTATTTACCCAATTATCTACGCGTAAAATATCAAATCAATTTGATATTGAGCGTACAGGAACAAAATCTATGCTTAAGCAGGAGGCGGAGCCTACGCATGATGAGAATGCAAATCTACGCGTGAGCGAGTATAAACGGTTGACCCGTACGTAGTTAGGCGTATATAGCGTAGATCTACGGCTTACGCTGGAGTATAAACGTGGCTTAAGGATTGATTATTCGGAAATGATTAAGACGTTAACTTTTTAAGATAAAAAAGTAGGTTTGCGTCAGTGATACTACAACAAGTTGATCAGGTTTTCAAATCCAGTTTCGAGAGTTAAAAAAATGTAAAAAAATCAGAGATGGACTTCGGTTGTAAACCCGATTCGGGCTTTTCGCATAATGCAGTATGCATACATGGGTCTCGCTTCGCTCATGTACCGTGTGTTTATTGTTTTACGACTCTTTCTGGGAGTTTTCATGCAAAACCTTTTCCTCACGCCCAAATAATGTGCACGTTGGTCCGTTTGATAGGGTAAATTAAATTACCTTAAACAAATATCACCTCATTCTGCATGATTCCGTGCTTCTTCAATCATTGAAAACCACTAATTTTTATCTAAACATGCATTTTAATGACATTGATTTGGGAGTGAGCGAAAGATTTTACAAAAAAAATCGTTGATCGGCAGTCGCGTAGACCACCAAAGAGAATGACACATTTCGGTATAATAATTAAAAAAAACTCTAACTGAAATGCTCACGCACTTATACACTATAATATGATATAATAAAATATAATATAATATAATATAATATAATATAACATATAGTATAATATAATAATCAAAACATCAGTTTAGGAAATAGTATAGAAATCAGTTTGATGAACTTAATCAAAATATAGCATTCTGTATTACACAGTTATATAACTTGAAAAGCGTACAGTTAATGGCGGGTTAAAAATTGGCTCCATATTGCCATATTGGAAAACATTTGGAAGCAATAACTCCATTGAATGGTCAGTTAACTGGTTAGAACTAGCAGTGAAAACCACATTTCTGGCCGATAAATTTACTGACATTAATCTCGGGGGTTCTAATGGTTGAATACATACATAAAGTACATACATTTTTGACAGTTTGACGTTAGTCGTTACATGAAAGACTGGTTGAACAATACAAAAATATATTAAATGTGGGAGCAAAATACTGTGGGCTTCCGATTGAGATGTTTTTTTTATTGAGCTACAACTACAGGGTGTCCACACGAAGTATCACAAGTGATTTTTTCTAATAACTTTTGCAAAAATAAAGTTGAGAAGTTTGTTTTCTCACTGGAGGTAGCCAACATAATAGGAAACACGATGATTTTTTAATTTTTGAAATCCGCCCAGAATTTCAGGAAAAACACGGGTTTCGGAAAAAAGGTCAAACTTCCTTGAATTTTCAGGGAAAAATTGTGAAACATCGGGTTTTTTTTACTAGGAAATTAAAATTAATTCGATTGAATTGTAAGTTTAGGTGAAAGTGTTTTGTATTTTGAGACTGTATTTGTTGTTTTTCTTTATTCGCTCAGGTTTAATGTCTTGTTTCAGGGTTTGAAATGGTCCTGTCTGTTTCACCGTTTTTATGCTTCATGTTGGTATGAAACCCTCGAAATCATCGCGTTCGTCAATTTTAGGGCTTTTATTTTCATTTCTTGATCGTATTGACTTTCGGTGACTTCGACCGTATTTTTTCTTTAACTCTTTGTTGACAAAAGCGATGAATTTGTAGGTTTCATTTTCATGAGGCATGAAAACGCTGAACGTCGGAATATTCAACCGATGTTCCCACTTTTTCATAAAACAGGACATTACATTTGAGCTGACAAGATAAGTAAGTAAACATCACTTCAAAAAATAAAACTCTCTTCTTCAGTCACAATTCATTGGAATGAATTCAATTCTCCCAGTCACAGAACCCAATTTTTTACAGTTTCCCCCCGAAAATCAGAGGAAATTTGACATTTTTTCAAACCCTTATATTTTCTAAATTCCTGGACGGACTTCAAAAATTAAAAAATCATTATGTTTCCTAATATGTTGGCTACCTCCAGTAAGAAAATAAATTTCACAACTTTATTTTTGGAAAAGTTATTAGAAAAAGTCACGTGTGATACTTCGTGTGGACACCCTGTATAAGTAAGTATCAAGTAGATAGGTATTTACAACTTCTTTAAGAAGATACACAACTATGCAAGAAGATACACAACTATGCAAGAAGATACACAACTGTGCAAGGGTACGTTTATAGTCTTCCCTGGACTTTCCCTGGACTTTCCCAGGAAACAGTTGTCATAAGCAGCGAACAATGTGGCTGCTATTGCTATAGCAAAGCGTGTTAAAATGTGAAACATCACGTTTCCCGGGAAAGTCCAGGGAAAGTCCAGGGAAAACTATAAACGTACCCAGAAGACACACAACTAAGTAAGTAACAAAATGTGAGACCGGTTGTACAATACAAAGATATTTTGAACGTGGGAGCAAAACTAGTTTGGTGTGTACTCAAGTATCAAATTTCGATTTCTGTCTACACCTAATCCATGGTCAACTTTTTCGGAAGTCATCACAAGTTCAGCAAACATACGGAATGTCAATTTAATGTAATGTAATTCTAATGTAATGTAAATGTAATTAGAGCCCGATTACGTTGATTGAATCAGACATATCAAAAGTATACCCCGTTCCTTAATTGAAATGGAGAAATACATATATAGTTACATACGTAAGATTCTATTCCCTTGTTCGACGAATAACACAAACTTTTCCATTCATCGGACTACCAGGTTCATCAAATTAAAAGAGACAATTCAGTCGAGTTTGAGAAATGCAGAATTTCCAGACATTTTCGTGGGTTCGAACTTCGAATCTTACCATGATACTTGAAATTTTCCAGTTTCTTGGTGCGACTAGAAGTCGTTTACTAATAGAGTTGATGAAACTTTGGGTTGGTAAATAGCCTTTTCAACTGTTTTCTAGTCTTCTGGTGAATTCCGCTAAATCGACTGTACATAGCCAAAGAATGTCGGATGTCGTGACTGTTGACTACTGAAATCCGCAGTGAGCGACCATTTCCGATGTACCAGCTTTTGTGCCCCTGAATCAGATAAACTTCGTGAGAACAACGGGACTTAATCTGATCGGATTATGGTCACCAACAGCTGACGTCACACACTTCATTGTCTGCGTTTCGAGATTAATGAACGGAGATAAACTGATTGTTAACAATCATCATCAAACATAATTTGACTGACGTAAGTTCGTGTGTTGCAAGAGCAGACATAACATAACATAACATAACATAACATAACATAACATACTTAACATAACATAACATAACATACTTAACATAACATAACATAACATAACATAACATAACATAACATAACATAACATAACATAACATAACATAACATAACATAACATAACATAACATAACATAACATAACATAACATAACATAACATAACATAACATTTGACTGACGTACGTTCGCATGTTGCAAAAGCAGAACATACCAGAGTTCTGAATTCTATGGTCGATCAAACAGTCAAATTGAATGGCCCACAAACGAATGACGTTTTGTTCCCCGACGACACTGGCGGACGAGCCGAACCCACAAAGTAAAGCGAAAGTTCCCAAAGAGAGGGAAATTTCCCATAAGTTGGGTTCTTTTATCTACACGTTACGGAACAAACTCGTATTTTTTGAACCTCCAAAGACGGGAGCCTTCCAATTTTCCCACCCGTTCCCCGAATTTTAATGACGACGATATCGATTTAGTTACGTGGTGGATTACATACGAGCTACATGGACAATTAGCGGGCAGTAGGTAATAGGCTAAGCAATTAAATTCCATTAATCAAAACAAAAATGTCATGTGCCAGGGGCATGTGATTCAAGTAAATAAATTTCGGATGGTTCTTTTAAATAGAGATTCTTATGTAGCTATTACTCCTCACCACTACCGGACGAGGAAAGAAGTAGAATTCCGCCTTCTTTGACTGTTCCAAGAAGTAAAATCTGTTCCTTAAGGTTTAGGTAAAATGGCCTCAAAACTACTAATTCCCCCCTTCTTTGAAGAAATTCCCCTCCTTCGGAGGATCGGCTCGTCCGCCAGTGTTCCTCATGAAGAAACATGAAAAAATCAGAACGTCAAAAGAGAAATCCGTAATTGTGCTCAGGAATAGTTTTACAGGTTTGTGAGCCTAATTAAAGATACTTTCGGGGGATCCATTCCAACCGTTCCAGATCGTGCAACCAACACGTTCTCTAGAACGTAGAAGAAAAGAAGTAGACGATTGATTGATGCCATAGGCGGACGAGCCAAACCTTTAAAGGGAGGGGAATTTCGTCAAAGAGGGGGAATCGGCAGTTTTGAGACCATTTTACCAACACCATACGGAACAAACTGCTCTTTTTAAACTTGCCAAAGAGGGGGGAATTTCACTTTTCCGTTGTTCCCTCGTCCGCTAGTGGTTTCATGGTCTGACAAACTGAAATGTCTGTTCTTTACTCGGACCCAGAAAGGTCTATAGATGACGACAGTACCAATAGACAAACCAACTAAACTACCAAAACCGGTCCCGGGAAACGGTCAATTTCGTGGGCGAATTGATACAAATTGACGGAAATGTTGGACGTACTGAAAGTGGGTGAAGGCATTATCGGACGAGAAGGGTGGGAAAAGTGGAATTCCCCCCTCTTTGGCGTTTTGGAAAAGTAAAAATAGTTCCCTATTAAATAGGTAAAATGGCCTAATTTCGGCCAATTCCCCCTCTTTGGAAGTATTCCCTTCCCTTTGAAGGTTTGGCTCGTCCGCCAGTGGGTGAAGGGAACAACCGATTTAGGCGAAATCGAATCAGACAGCGCCCTTGGACATTCTTAGCATCCAGGCCAGCTCCATCGGTTTTGGTTCAGGTCACTAGCGGACGAGAAGGGGTGGGAAAAGTGGAATTCCCCCTTTTTGGCGTTTTCAAAAAGTATAATTTGACCCCTATGGTGTAGGTAAAAAGACCTGAAAATTGGCGATTCCTTCCTCTTTGACGAAATTCCTCTCCCTTTGGAAAGTTAGCTCATCCACCAGTGGTTCAAGTGAGTCTGTTGCCCTTCGGGAACTACCGTACAATAGCTTCGTGGAAATGCCATTCCCCGTCTTTGGGTACATTTTAACTAAAACTTTCGCTTTATTACATAGGTTAAAGTGGGTTATCGTAAGTAAACTGTACTACTCTACAATTTCTGTGGTAGGATATTGTGTTCAGATTCCCCTTCCTTGCGGCAGTGTTTCAGCATCAATGTTTCACTTCCCGTTTTCGCCATATTTGGAAGTTGTGCGCATTTGACAAAATTTTACAAGCGAACTTGACAAGTAGTCAAGACAAGTCACTTCGTAGCTTTTTATTTTATTGACATCACCTGCCACCTGATATCACCTATATAAATGAATGAAACAACCAAGTACTGTATAAAGTCATGACGAGCAATTGGTCTAAATAAATTTTTAACCGGGTATCTTCGATCGTGCGTGGCTCGGCTTTATAAAGCCCGTATGTTGTTTCTGCATGCAAAAATCTTGCCCAAAACATCTGATAATGAAACATCATTAGCCTCAACTCAACTTGGTTGACACCATAGTTTAACACAGTATAGCATGGGGTGATGATGATTGATGTCCGTGTCAACACTGATTGTCTGATGTTTCATTATCAGATATTTTAGACAATATCTTTGTTTGCAGAAACAACATACGAGCTTTATTATTGTCTAGTCTACGTGAATCATGAAGGATAAACAGATTCTCTTATGATGTTGTTGATTGCTCATACTATTCAGCAATGACGGACCGACTGTTGTTTTTTTCAGAGACCTCGTAATTGATTATGAGAAAACTCAAAATGTGGCACAGAAAATTCCTTACGTGAGAATCCGTTAATGGACTTGAGAATCTGGTTCTAAGAAATTTTCAAAACGTGGCCCAGAAAACTCATTACTTGAGAATCCGGTTCTGGACTTGAGAATCTGGTTTTGGCCATGCCATGGGTTCTCACAGTTAAAGGTTTCTTATAACCAATTATGAGGCCTATACATACTAGTTTCGGTAATTGTATACCGTCGTCAGTATTATTAAATTTTCAGTAGGACCAGTGCCATCAATAAAACCGAATTGTATTTCCCATGAAATGTCAAGTTTGATTAGGCTAACATGGCATGAATCCCAACAATAGGCTATTTTCTCCCAAGATTCCATTCATCACTGAAGTTAACGAACCGGAAACTCCAGACCGGTCTTATTCATCACCAAACTATTGTTGTGGTTTCCACTGGCGGACGAGCCAAATCTCCAAAGGGAGGGAATCTTTCCAAAGATGGGGGAATTTTTTTACAGAAATTGGGTAATTTTACCTACACCTGAGGAAACAAATTATACTTTTTCAAAATGCCAAAGAGGGGGAATTCCACTTTTCCCACTCCCTCTCATCCGCCAGTGGTGGTTTCCATACTTCCGGAACGACTGTAGAATTTCAGTCACATCACTACTAGCGGACGAGAATGGATGAAAAAAATGGAATTCCCCCTCTTTGGCGTTTTTGAAATAAAGAATTTGTTAAATGACCTGATTTCTGAAATTCCCCCCCCCCTCTTTGTGAAGATTCCCCTCCCTTTGGAGGTTTGGCTTGTCCACCAGTGAGTCACATGGACAACCTACTGTTGAATATAGGCTGTACAGGGTTTCTTGTGAGTAAAAAAGTTTTTGGCGCGCAGTTTGAATTCAAATATGCTTTTGGCGCGCTTTCAAATTTTTGAGAAATACATTCTTTTTTCACATAACATTTAGATAACATACGAAAATTGCACCTAACTCATTGCATACGTGCTTTAAACGGCACACAAAAGTTATTTTTGATAACAAGAAACCTTGACCAAGCTGTACATTGTTGGAATGAACATGCTGAACAGAATGACATTCTTTGGTGCTGTTTATCATTGACTTGACATGCATTCATGCATCCGTTCGCTAATGATACACGACCTTCAGAACGTTTGTAAATTGACTATGTAGAACATTCACGGCAGGCTTTCAACTAAAGACTGTATCTTGTTTCTGAAAGCAAAATCATTGCCAAACGTTTGATAATGCAACATTACTACAGTAGCTTCAACTTAACTCAGTTGATACCATAATTTAACACAGTATAGCATGGGGTGATGATGATTGATGTGCGTGTTTATGCGAGCACTGATTATCTGATGTTTCATTATCAGAAGTTTTCGACAATATTTTTGCTTGCAGAATCAATACGGGCTTTACAACACCATGAGATGAGTAATCGTGTACCGAAAATGGCATGAACAAATGCGTGAATTTAAGTGGAGAATTCAAATGTGACATACTGTATGTGACAATAACAAGTTTGTAACGCCCGATGTTAATCAATTCAGAACATCTGTTCCAGTTCAAGAACGATGTACATATCTGCGCTGGAGGTATGTATGCATCGTAACCGGATTATAGTTGAGACAAGAATAGACGATAAAATTGCACACAGTAGGGACAAAATCTTTATCACAAAACAGAAGTACTACCTATCTATCCATGTATTTTATGCCAAAACACCGTCATCTTTTTAACTTAATTCAGAGGAAACAATAAAAAGTTTGAGCAAGTGATGAGGAATAAAGCATGAGACTCAACTTGGTGCGTACCTGAGTCGGGCAGGACACCCTTCTACCGTATCCGTATTTAAAACATGCAACATCATTGTTCGCTATTTTAGTTCCATTTCCATGAAACAAGGAACCTGATGCCGAACAAAGAAATGTTTGGAAGAAGAAAAGAATTTACTCTGCGGATGCATCAAACTCAATTCATTGTCTCAGCGCATAAATAATCTAAGTTTACATGTACATACTTCACGGACTGACTGACTGACAGACTGACCGATTGACCGACTGATTGCCTGACTGAATGACTGACTGACTCACTGACTGTCTGACTGACTGACACTGCGTGTCATATAACAGGCATAAGGAAATGCCACAGTCACATGCATACTCTTCTTGCCTGACTAGCACTGATTGAATAGTATGAATCAGCTGACATGATACAGTGAGTGAGTGAGTGAGTGAGTGAGTGAGTGAGTGAGTGAGTGAGTGAGTGAGTGAGTGAGTGAGTGAGTGAGTGAGTGAGTGAGTGAGTGAGTGAGTGAGTGAGTGAGTGAGTGAGTGAGTGAGTGAGTGAGTGAGTGAGTGAGTGAGTGAGTGAGTGAGTGAGTGAGTGAGTGAGTGAGTGAGTGAGTGAGTGAATGAGTTAGTGAGTGAATATTAAACTACTACATACCGTTGTTGTTGTTTTTGTTGTTATTGTTAGTGTGAACTCAGGCATTTGTTCAATGAAAGATCAAAACCACTACGTCACGTACGGCTTTTGTTATTCTCATATTTTATCTACGAAGATTGGACGCTATATCGAACCATTTTCCTTAGGGAGTAATAAAAATCTTGCTCGACAGTTTTGCTGAGTCGTAGAAGTCATTGGAATGACTGTAGAACGAACTTGCTTCTGATTTCAAAATGATAGAATATCCAATACTCACCCACTCACTCACTCACTTACCCGCTCACTCACTTACCCGCTCACTCATTCACTGAATTGATTATCGATTAATTGAATCTATTGGTTATTGAACAAATTGCTCGTTCAAGAACATCAAAGGGGATATTGATCCTCATACTGAGTGATTGACAGACTTCACAATTTTTTTATGACAAACTAAAATTCTGCATGAAGACGAAGCATAATTTTTTTAAGTTGAATGTAAATATGCCAAGGGATGGAAACCGAATATGCCGCATAAAAGAGTAACCCATTGAATTGAACTCTGTTGAAATAACCAAAAATAAATTCTACCCAGACCATGACTCAGAGTCAATAGTGCACAGAAACTTAACCAGGGTATATTTTGTGTAAAATTTTCGAACGGAAAATTGGGCAAACATAACTGTTATTCAGTTAGCTGAATAAATTACACAGAGAGAAATAGTCTTTAGTTAAAGAGTTTGGTTTGCAAGATTTTTTTAAATCTGTGCTAAAGTAAAAAACTAAAGAACGAAAAAAATTCATCAACCGTAAAAAATGTGCACCGCAAAACATTTCATTTATTTTATTACATAACTTTAACATACCATAATAACCGAATAAAAATAGCTACAGTACATACAAGGCACCAATAATAACACAAAAAAATACTTGTTTGACAACACAATCAGAATCTGGGCTGCATAGGACGAAGACAATAAAACTACAAAAATCCGATTAAAAGGAGTGTATAAAATTACTGATTAGCATCTGTACAACGAAAGCTGAGATGAATTTATTAACGAAATACATGTCTGCAATACGGCTTTATCATTTTGCAATACTTGCAAAAGCTACACCGCTTAAAATCCTCTAGCACTGCATTGCGTTCTATGATTCAATTGATTATTTGGTCATTCAATCGATAAATCAAATAATCAATCAATCAATCAATCAATCAATCAATCAACCAATCACTCTTCATCACTCGAACTGCTTGAACTTGAACTCGAACTTGAACTGCCGTGCTTTCCCCACTTCTTCTTCTTTTCCTTTTTGTGTTTCTTATCCTTCTTTTCTTTCTTCTCTTTTTTGCCGTCCTTTTTGTGCTTTTTACCTTCTTTATGATGGCTTCCACCTACGCGACCGATACCCGGGATGTTGACCTGTGAGTGAGTGAGTGAGTGAGTGAGTGAGTGAGTGAGTGAGTGAGTGAGTGAGTGAGTGAGTGAGTGAGTGAGTGAGTGAGTGAGTGAGTGAGTGAGTGAGTGAGTGAGTGAGTGAGTGAGTGAGTGAGTGAGTGAGTGAGTGAGTGAGTGAGTGAGTGAGTGAGTGAGTGAGTGAGTGAGTGAGTGAGTGAGTGGGTGAGTGAGTGAGTGAGTGAGTGAGTGAGTGAGTGAGTGAGTGAGTGAGTGAGTGAGTGAGTGAGTGAGTGAGTGAGTGAGTGAGTGAGTGTGTGAGTGAGTGAGTGAGTGAGTGAGTGAGTGAGTGAGTGAGTGAGTGAGTGAGTGAGTGAGTGAGTGAGTGAGTGAGTGAGTGGGTGAGTGAGTGAGTGAGTGAGTGAGTGAGTGAGTGAGTCAGTGAGTGAGTGAGTCAGTGAGTGAGTGAGTGAGTCAGTGAGTGAGTGAGTGAGTGAGTGAGTGATCCAACCGTGTCGGTGTTGGTGGAGTGGTTCCAACAATACTGAGTATAAACCCGGGTGCCACACCATTTAGTGGACCGTTGTATGGTGAAGGCTACAAAAAATGGTAAAGGTTGACTGATTGACAAGTTATTCAGCACAACTATTTCTCGAGCACTGGCGAACGAGCCAAACCTCTAAAGGGAGGGGAATCATCCAAAAGAGGGGGGAAACTGGCAGAAATTAGGCCGTTTTTCTACACCTCAATTAACGAACTCAACTTTTTAATAGAAGGGAAGATTCCACTTTTCCATCTCCTTTCTCGACCGCTAGTGTACCCAAGGGATGACAAACTTATTTGATTTGATTGGATTGGATTGACAAACTGATTGACTGAATTTATTGTGTGTCTAATCAATGAACATTCTATTTTCAAGTGATTGACCATACAGGGTGGGCCAAAAAACCCATACGATTTTGAACGTTAATAACTCGATCTATAACCAACCGATTCAATCGTTTTTTCTCTCATTTGAAAGCCAATATTTCAACTTAAAATCCCTCTAGATAAAGTTGTGTTTTATGGAGTTGCCCAGAAGTTACAGAAGAAAATTTGAAAAATCGTGAATTTTTAGCGAAAAAGTCATCGAAATGCATGGGCTATTGTGTTTTAAAAACTGAGTATTTAGGTTTTAAACGGAGTATTTAGGTTTATGAATGAATGAAATGCATCAAATAACAACTAGTTAAACCTTGTTGATCAAAGATAAATGAATGGTACACTCGATTTGACCATTTTCCTGAACCACCAAAGTCTGAGCTCAGGGTTAAATTTGTCAATGGCGGCTATGACATTCGCCATGAATTTTTTTGCCCAAGCACTCAAATATGGTATTACAAAGTTTCCAAGTTAGAATTGAGCTCAGCAAACTCAATTTCCTTTATTGAACTTTTCTAATTCAGAAATTCGTTGCCCAAAAGGAACATTTTGCTAAACCCCAAAATTTCGGTTTTTCTCGTCCAAAAACACGATTTTTTAGGGTTTCTTCTGTAACTTGAGGAAAACTTTATAAAACATGACTAAAATTGGAGGGGTCTTAAGTGAAAGTATTGGCTTTCAAATGAAAACAAGAACGATTGAATCGGTTGTTCATGGCTCGAGTTATTAACGTTCAAAATCGTATGGTTTTTTTGGCCCACTCTGTAGGTTTTGCACACATTCATAAAAATAAAAAGCCCTACTAACGGGATTTGGTATGAATGCCATTCGGTTGTCTCAAGATGTATACGATTTATTTATTATCTGCAAGTATGTAAGTAAGCTATAAATCAGATTCTTTCTGCAGAAAGATCCCAGGGTAAAAAAAACACAGATAGCGGTCTGATGAACTCTTTTCAGATACATGTCATTCTTTTATATCAAAAATTCTGATTACTCACAAACTGTGTTCAATAAAAAAGACAAATATACAACGATAACGACATTGACTCAATGACACATTTGACATCATAACAACTCGTGTGTTAGACAGCCAGTCATTCATTATTAGTAAGACTGAAAGATTAGTCAGGTAGTCGTCAGTCAGTCAGTCAGTCAGTCAGTCAGCCAGTCAGTCAGTCAGTCAGTCAGTCAGTCGGTCAGTCAGTCAGTCAGTCAGTCAGTCGGTCAGTCAGTCAGTCAGTCAGTCAGTCAGTCAGTCAGTCAGTCAGTCAGTCAGTCAGTTAGTCAGTCAGTCAGTCAGTCAGTCAGTCAGTCAGTCAGTCAGTCATTCAGTCATTCAATCAGTCAGTCAGACATGTCGCACATGAAATACATGTAGTTGTATCAAGTACCTACTTTCAACATCAATAACAACGGGCCGGACAGAGCCAAGTGAAAATAAACACGACTCAGCGCTGCGAAATTCCTGATATCAAGTGTTACCTGTTTTATCAGAATAGCGATTGTACACAAATAAAAAAACATCGTGCGTCTGTACGAAATTATAACATAACATAACATAACATAACATAACATAACATAACATAACATGTACATATTCAGCCAACAACGTACTGTATGTCGAAGCAATATTCAACATTTTGTATGTATAAAAGTGAATCATCAACGAATATTTCATTCTATTTGAAAGGAAAAACGGCTACATGTTGTGATGAAATTAAAGTGCGTCAGAGTTTTGAGTAAAAAAAAAACAAGTTCACTGATAGCTGAATAAAACTGCAGATATTGAACAACAGTTGGTTCGGAATTGTACCTTTAGCACTACAAATCTGGAGACAATTCCAAAGTTAAGTTGAAACTAAGTTGTGAGAAATGACAGTTGGATTTGACAGTTTTACGTAAACACAGACATGGATGGCATCAGAGTAATGCTTACAGCAAACATCGGCGGCTTGAAAACCCATCCGTACGTACAAACGTGATGTTTCGATGTTGAACGCAGATAAACAGGTTTTGTGGATGAAATTACGGAACTTGTAGTGGTTATATTATGCATCTTATTTGTGATTAGGGCTGTTTACGATAGAAGCACGTTGTTCTATAAAGTTTAGTGGTGGTAGCACAGCATGTGACTAAAATATGACTAATATTATGATTTACTTCCATATTTATTCCATATATGTACATACATACATATGATCACTGTTATCATTTTCTATTTTTTCTATTTGCATGAGTTGTATTTGAGTGGGTGAGTGAATGAGATATGAGTCGGTAAGTCAGTCAGACAATTAGTCAGTCACTCAGTCAGTCAGACAGACAATTAGTCAGTCACTCAGTCAGTCAGTCAGTCAGTCAGTCAGTCAACCTGAGTATCTGCCTTCTCCGAGTCGACCTTGATGTTACCCTTGGCGTCCTTTGACGACCCTCCCAACTTGAACACCATAACTCCGGGAAATAATTTTCTATTTTAGATTTCTGGTTAACCCCTGAAAAGAGAAACATTGTTAGAATAACCTTCATGGGTTGATAGAATGAGATTTGAACCTTCACATTTCCACGATGATATAATAACGATAAGTTACCTAATGATGTTGGTTGTTACAAGTGCATGTTCATTTTATATGGTACTGTACGATCATGCCTTCAACCGAATGACTTACGTGGATGTGGGAAATTGCATGTATCATCGTTTATGGTTGATTGAAGAGTGGGTGAAGCAAGTACAGGTGTGGAAGTAGAATATCATTGCTAATGATCTAGGTTAAATTGCTCTTATGATACATTGGCAGGAGTACTGTAAGTAGGAGTGAAAAAAACGACTTTCCACTTAAAAATTTTGAAGGCAATTCGATGCAAGCAAGCGTCGATTGATAACTTTAACTGGTGCGTGGTTAAGCATCGTGCCCGTGCCGTAATAATCAGTTCCTGTCAATTAGGTTATGTATCTAAACGAGGTCATTGTATGACTACAAGTAGGTTGTTTATATAACTAACAACCAGAATAAATGAATGGAACTCTCGTTAACCTCCATCAATCACGTTTACCCGTTAATCACATGAACCACTATAAATCACGACAGATGTAAGATAGTTAGCGATGGGAATTCACTTACGGCGATTAGGATAGGGTATCCAGCACCAGCGGACGAGTTCGAGAATCCTGCAAAAGAAGGGGAATTCCGTGGAAAGGGGGAATTTAATTTTTTTTGGCTATTTTACTTATACCTTAGGGCATAAATTCCATTTTTTGAAAACGCCAAGAAGGGGATAATTCCACTTTTCCCAACCCTTCTCGTCCGCTAGTGGGTCATTATGAGATTAATGGGTTGGTTCTGATTGGATGAATGAATGTGTTCAGGCATGTATGTACGATGGTACTGAAGGTATAAAGGCATCATGTATCGTAAGTATACCTTCAAGACGTCATAGTTCCTAGTTACTCAAGTTGATATTATAAAACGTTCATTAACAGACTATGTAGGAAATGAATTTAGTCCAGTTCCTAGACAGTTTGAACCGTGGAAAAGTTTTCTGAAACTTGAACGCGCAGAAAAAGTTGATGACTGTGACTATTTTTCCACTAGTAAGGGCTACAAGAATACGCTATAATAACTATTTGTTAATCTATACGGGGAAACACGAACAACGGACCTATAAACTTCACAAAAAGTATCAATCAAGTGTTCAATCATGAATGTACCGTATTCCTACCACCATTATGCGCCGATCAAATCTATTTCGGGCGATCAAATCTATTTCGGGCTGTTTGAAAAAATAAATGACATGAAATTGAACTTACACAAAAAAATTGTAGGAAGAGAAAGTAATAGAAGTACGGTCAGTCAATCAGTCAGTCAATCAGTCGTTTTAAAAATAGATGACATGAAATGAACTTACACAAAAAAATTTAGGAAGAGAAAGTACCAGAAGTACGGTCAGTCAATCAGTCAGTCAATCAGTCAGTCAACCAGTCAGTCAATCAGTCAGTCACTGATACAGCTCAAGTTCAGTTTCAGTAAAGGATAAACTGATTCACTCATGTCCATGCACATGCTTTGAACATTGATCCGTAGGTGTAATTAATTAATTTGAACAGTTGATGCAGCTGCTCATGCTTTAGGCAGTCAAGGAGTCAGTCAGTCAGTCAATTAGTCAGTCAGTCAGTCAGTCAGTCAGTCAGTCAGTCAGTCAGTCAGTCAGTCAGTCAGTCAGTCAGTCAGTCAGTCAGTCAGTCATTATTGCAACTGAAAAAGATATATTGTTGGTTATGTTTCGCATTATTTCGTGCAGGTGCTACAGTACAGTACATAAAGTCGGTGGCACTGGCGGACGAGTCAAACCTCCAAAGGGAGGGGAATTTCTCCAAAGAGGGGGAATGGAGGGAAATCAGGTTATTTATGTAAACTACACCTTAAATAACAATATATACTGTTTTGAGAATGCCCAAGTGGAGGGAATTCCACTTTTCCCACCCCTTCTCTTCCGCTAGTGGTCCGTGGGTGTTGTGAACTAAATTTCAGCTGTTGATGATTTTGCCTGCTCACCTTATCTAATACTAGAAAATCTAGAGGATTTTCCCATTGTCACTCAGTTATATTGTAGAGCAAAGCACCTGTTCAATAATGATGGACTCATCAAAGGCTATGATCGAAGACACAACTCTTAGAAAAGTGGATGTCAACTTTATTTGACCGACTTCGAGTTAATGTATCTTACATATGTGGTAAAAATGATGTGCCACATGACTGAGGGAGGTTAAGATTCATGTTTTTGCTACATCTCCTACCCACCGGTGCACTTCACAGTAATTAAAAATAAAAACATATGTCCAAATATACATAGAACTCAGCAAACCAATTAGAACGAAGTTGTTTATCTTAAAATGTGAAACATATTTTTTCGACTTAAAATAGATAAATTCACCGTTTGTAGGGTATGATTAATCATCGTAAGTGTACTGCTGTTGATTCGATATGATGAGTACTAGGAACTGCGGCACTGAAACGTAAACAAGACCGAAGACACTACGGCTAATGATGCTAATTCGGCCTACAGTACGGTATATTCTCGTCCGATATAGTCCTTGGTAATCACCACTACTAATTGGCACAATAACATTTATGTGGTTCAAAATGCATACAATGGTCTTAATTTGAGGTTCAAAGGTCAATATCATAAGCCAGATCGCGAAATTTCGAAAATGAACATCAATCAGTTGGCTGGTTTATGAAACGGAAACGTGACTGGCGCACTTTTTTCAGCCATTCATCCGGCGGCGCTCGCCACATTTCCTGATTGAAACGGCAGGTCCCTAGCATTAACAAACGAAAACGGCAGGGAAAATCTCTATCTTCGGGTATTTTTTTTTGTTTCTCCGTCAAGTCAAGTATGAGTAGAACAAGATTTCCATAATACTAGAATAACACTAGAATATAAATTACAAATTCATGGTCAAATTGACGCCGGCCAATTGAAATTGGAAATAATTTGAAATGTTATTTCTTGATACTGGATAAAACACGAACGGTGAAATGGACCGTTGGAAAAATTAAAAAAAAACTGATTTGTAACACCCTCATTTATGGTTTTGCGTCTTTATGATAAAAAAGAAGTTGCTCTTCACTTCACTCGTAGTAAAATTTTGATAAATCTATGGTGATCCTAAAACACATACAGTAGTTAGATTCACCGTTATCACGTACATATGTACGTACATAGAAGTAATTTCTCAATACACTAAAGCAGTCTGCTTTAATTTAATCTTTGTTTACATGCTCTCTATTTGTATGCAAATTTCTCTCACGTGGGATATCCATTACATATGCTAAATATTGTAAATAGAATGTTACTTCATTTTCCTAATCACACTTTCTTCAGCAATATCTTATGAGTCAGCACTCAGTGAACCGGTGGATCGGTCACGTATGGAATTTAACGATTGCAAACTTCTAAGTCAAGCATGAAACATGAAGTATGAAGTATGAAGTATGAAGCATGAAGCATGAAGCATGAAATATGAAGCATGTCACCCAACGCACCCTCCAATACCGTTATACTGTTTTCAAACGTGAATGTTGTTGACTCAGGAATTCCCGATTCTACGGCACGTATGAATGCATTTCGGTAATGTAAATTTAGGGAACCAAGGTACGGGTATTCCATTGAATCATTCTGAACAGTCAAGTAAACAATATTACGGTAAAGCTTAGGATTGCAATCAAATCACGTTTTCAGAACACAAAATACTGTACTTTGTGAGACAATGGTTAAAGACGGGCACAAAGGAAACACTTGTAAACAACAGTCCACAACACAATCCGTTTCATGCAATGCAATGTGTACAATGGATGTTCATACACAACTCAGAATAATGAGAAACCACAGGTTGATCAAGTTGATGACATACATTATTACGGTAAAGCTTAGGATTGCAATCAAATCACGTTTTCAGAACACAAAATACTGTACTTTGTGAGACAATGGTTAAAGACGGGCACAAAGGAAACACTTGTAAACAACAGTCCACAACACAATCCGTTTCATGCAATGCAATGTGTACAATGGATGTTCATACACAACTCAGAATAATGAGAAACCACAGGTTGATCAAGTTGATGACATACATTATTACGGTAAAGCTTAGGATTGCAATCAAATCACGTTTTCAGAACACAAAATACTGTACTTTGTGAGACAATGGTTAAAGACGGGCACAAAGGAAACACATGTAAACAACAATCCACAACACAATCCGTTTCATAAAATACAATGTGTTCTCGGGATGTTCATACACAACTCAGAATAATGAGGAACCACAAGTTAATCAAGTTGATGACATACATACATTATTACGGTAATGATTAGGATTGCAATCAAATCACGTTTTCAGAACACAAATTACCGTACTTTGTGAGACAATGGTTGAAGATCTACACAAAGGAAACACATGTAAACAACAGTCCACAACACAATTCGTTTCATACAATGTGTTCTTACACAACTCGAAATAATGAGGAACCACAAATTAATCAAGTTGATGACATACATACATTATTACGGTAATGATTAGGATTGCAATCAAATCACGTTTTCAGAACACAAAATACTGTACTTTTGTGAGACAATGGTTAAAGGAATCACTTGTAAACAACAGTCCACAACACAATCTGTTTCATACAATGTGTTCTTACACAACTCGAAATAATGAGGAACCACAAATTAATCAAGTTGATGACATACATACATTATTACGGTAATGATTAGGATTGCAATCAAATCACGTTTTCAGAACACAAAATACTGTACTTTTGTGAGACAATGGTTAAAGGAATCACTTGTAAACAACAGTCCACGACACAATCTGTTTCATACAATGTAATGTGTACTCGGGATGTTCATACTGTACATACACAACTCAGAATAATGAGGAACCACAATTTTCAATCAAGTTAATGACATATATGATCTAAAAATCTCTTCTTCCGTCAGAAACATGGGAAGAAAATCTCCAGAAATGTTTTTTCTTTATTGCAATGTCAATCTCAATATCCGTGGTTCATGGGAGGTGTACAGTAAGTAAACAATATATAGTTTGGTCACGGTTTTTGTTATCGTAAATTTTTAATTTTTGGGCCGGTTACGCACGTATGCAATGAATTAGGCGCCATTTTCTTGTGTTTTCCAAAATTCATGGATTTTTTTTTTATTTATCGAAAGTTTGAAAGCGTGCCAAAAAGCGATTTGAATTCGAACGGAAAAGTTTTTGGCTAGCAAGAAACCTTGGATATGCTATATTAAACAACATATTATCCGAATTCCAGTTGACCGGACAGACTTAGTGCCTGACAGTGATCATTGGGAATTGGGATTAAATGCAGATGTGGATTAATGGATCATGACATGAATATGCCGCAGAAATGTGTCCCTTGTGGACTAAAAAGGAAACGACATGAACTCTATTTTTAGTTAACCACATATGTACATACGTAAATGCAGTTGAATAATGCATTTATAATAATAACAGTGACGAATTTGTGGTTGTCACGCGATACAAGTTGGTTAATCTAACCAAGTACGTAGATGCCCATATTCACAAGCCATCTTTAGCTAACCAGAAAAGAAGGAAGTAGTGGATTTCCCCCTTATTCATCGGGTAAAAAAATATTTTTCGTCGAGGTGTAGATAAAAAAATTAATTGGTTATTCATTATTTCAAATCGGAGAATTCACCATCGGTTCGGAGGCTTTGCTTATCCGTTTCTCAAGGGAAGTACCCGACTGGCGAACGAGCCAATCCTACAAAGGGAGGGGAATTTCGTCTAATCTACAGTTTCCTGTGTCATTTCACATACACCTTGAGAAACGAATTCCACTTTTTGAAAACGCCAAAGAGAGGTAAATCTACACCTCATCGTTCGCTAGTGACCCGACCACGCAAATATTGCCTGTAAATCGGTCAAAGTACTGTACATAATCAGCTGTATGGATACGATGGCGTGGGACACTAGCGGACGAGCAGGGGAGGAAAAGAGGGAATTTCCCCCTCTTTGGCAGTTTCAAAAAGTAGAGTTTGTTCCTTAAGGTATAGGTAAAATGACCTAATATCTGCCACTTCTCCCCTCTTTGACGAAATCCCCCTCCCTTTGGTGGATTGGCTCGTCCGCCCGTGGCGTGGGACACTGAGGCATACATACTGACGTCATGAACATGGCACGCAACATTTGCTATTACCGCTTTAGTTTCGTGATACAGAATAATGTTACAGGAAACAATGATTTCATAAAGTTATTCATCGTCATCAACTTTTTTTTATTCAATCACGTCAAAATTATTATAATGAGATTGCCAGGGCAAAGTAACCAGCTGTATGACATGTCGTGGGACATTGGGGCATACAGAACACTTACTGTACGTCATGAACATGGCACGCAACATTTGTGATACAGAATAATTCACATGATACATAAAAAACGTTTTAGTTTCATGTTAAAGAATAATTTTATTAAAATGATTTCTTAAAGTTATTCATCGTCATCAACTTTTTCAATCCAATCACGTCAAAGTTATTAAAGTTAGATTGCCAGGGCGTAGTAATCAGCCAGTATGGCTTGTCATGATACATCGACGTCAGGAACATACAACATTTATTACAATAATTTCAGATTAGTCACCACCACTAGCGGATGAGATGGGTAGCATTCCCATCTCTTTGGCAGTTTCAAGAAATCAATTGTGTTCTTTGAAGTCTCAATAAATGAACCCAAAAATCTTCTTAACTCCCCCTCTTTGGGAAAATTTCTTTCCCATTTGGAGGATAAGTTCGTTCGCCAGTGTCAGTCACAGAGTAATGTTACAGAAAAAAAATGTTTTTTTTTATAAATATTTTCATAGTCATAAAAAAAATTTATCTGATCACTTCAACAATTTCAAGAAAGTTCCTCGTGACGAAATAATCAGTGAGATGGAACAGAGGGATAGTGAACGATGACGTCAGTTCTTAAATTGGTTAGTACATGCAACGAATATTACAGTTATAAATCAGTCACACACACAGTTTACAACTAATTTATCTTAATAAATTTATAATCACACTACATATAATCAACTGGGTCAGAGGAAACTCATAGTAGGTTGAAGTCCCAGCACGGAAGATCTGGGTGATCCTGAAGCTGAACTGATCGCATGGTGAGTTTTGGATACATAAAGGGTGACTGAACGTGGGCTAGTGGGCAAGAAAGGCTATATATAAAATGAGCAAGCATTAATGCGTTGTAAAAATTAAGAATATTAAACAACGATATCAACATAGCTAAACATAAAGGTTCATTTTTCTGAAAATTTCGTCACTGAAGCATTTATCAAGTTACATTTAGCAGATCGTATCTCGGCGGTCCGCCGTTGTGGACGAATAACAAGGAAACTTGAAACGTGTACTATGGTTCAAAGCACTAGTGATAATGAACAACTATTCCACAAACTGATGAGAAACCATGTCTTGGGAAGGGAGATTACAAAAGATGCTTATCCTGAGAGCCTGGTTTTTTTCATCAGCATTTGCAACAGAAGACGATGATTCACAATTGCAATACTCATTAATAGGAAATTTTCCATCGGGGAAGCTAATAAAATGAATGTTGGGAGATTAGATTTTTTCAGCTCGGAAAACGGGGAAGTAAAGGCACCACCGACAGTAGTGTGTTCCGCATGGAACTTGAAGAAGTAATGTACCTTCAGTAAGTCGATCTCATGTTGTTTATGAAGTCATAAAACGGTAATTATTCAAGGATATCCTGCATTTATGTACATGATATTTCTACCCACGTCAGACGTAGCGTGACTCTCATAGTTATAGACAATATCATTGATAAATACATTAGAACTGCCTACGGAAAGCCGGAATGTCACTATGACGAACTGATTAGAATATGTACTGCATGTAACTAACTTTTGATAATTGGTAATATATTTTGTCATCAGGAATGTCAGTTTGCCAAAAAACCGGAATGTCAATGTCAATGTCATCAGGAACAAAATACAAAATTCAATTAAAACACTCTGTTTGCTAGAATATAAATCAAGTTTAGTCAGATTAAATTTATTTGCCGTAGTTTGTTCTGCCTTTTGCACCAAACCAAGTTTGGTTTGAATGTATTGATCAAGGCGTATAGTTTGAATGACGTGGTACAATGCTGGAAGTGGTGTTCTCAAGATGTCCTCTAGAAATCAGAGTACTAGAAATCTGGGTACTAGAAATATGCTTACGGCTGCCTGACTCTGCCATGGATGGTCAATCCGAAAACCATATTTCTTCATATGCACTAGTTGACAAATATTTCTAGTGGTTGATTCCGTTGAATCCGTCTTTTCAACGTTGCTCATTATAATTCTCTTACCGTGAATAACGGAGTTCAATGCGGCATAACTTGAATAAGAGTTACCATAATACTTGAATGGCTAACGAATGCAATTATAATCTGATCACTGAACATGAATAACGGACATTATGTATCTTCGATCCTGACCGCACGTTTCCACTTCAATAGCGATCACTATAGCGGACAAGAAGTGGTGGGAAAAGTGGAATTCCCTTCTCTTTGGCGTTTTCATGCAGTAGAACTTGTTCCCTAAAGTAAAATGTCCGAAAAACTGCCAATTGCCCTCTCTTTGATAAAATTCTCCCCCCCCCACGTCAGAGGATTAGCTCGTCCTCCAGTGAAAACGGTTGATAGGGGAAAGATAAAAGATGGTGATGGATGAACCATTATAGGTGTGAATCTGAAATACGAACCGAGAAAAAATATAAGTTTTGTGAAAAATTTATGGCCTCCTCTTCAAAACCAAACTGGATAGGCTTACTTCGCTTCAATAAATTTACGAAAAAGGTTCGTTGACACTCACTGGGCAATAACAACGGACATTAGACTTCGTATCCTGGCCGCAGGTTTCTACTTCAATAAGTTTTAAAGATAAGACAAAAGATGAAAGATCAAACGACAGTTGATCAGTATAAAACTGAAATAAAGTTAACTGGGAGAGAACGGAGATTTTGTTAAAAGTAATGGCGACCTTTTCAGTGATACGAGCCGAACCAAACTGGATAGATTTACTTCGCTTCAATAAATTCACGAAAAAGGTTCATTGACACTCGCCAGCATTGGTCCTCATTAAAACTGAATAATGAAGGGCATTATCAACGATTAAAACAAAAGAAACCGCATCGATCTATTCAATCTATACGAAATAGAACCAGATTTTTGTCGCTTGCGTGTATATAAACGGTCTAAATGACACTAGTCAGTAATGGTCTTCATTAAAACTGAATAATGAAGGGCATTGTCAACGACTAAAACAAAAGAAATAAATCGATCTATACGAAATGGAACCAGATTTTTTCTGCTTACATGTATATTAACGGTCTAAATGACACTAGTCAGCAGTAGTCCTCATTAAAACTGAATAATGAAGGGCATTGTCTACGATTGAAACAAAAGAACCCGAATCAATCTATACGAATTGGAACCTAATTTTTCTGCTTCCGTCGTGGGTTTTCATTATCATGGATATAATTAACGTGCAGATTGCCTTTGGTCCTTATCACAATCACCTTACATGACTTACTTTACTGTATCATTCATTCGAAACAACCAAAGTAGTTTTCGAACATTTCGACTGCAAATCCAAACAGTCATTCGAAACAACCGAAGTAATTTTCGAGCATTTCGACTGCAAATCCATTCACTTCGATAAGACTGGTTTGACAGAAAATGGAGAACGAGGAACTGAATTATCTCATTACCAGTGGAAGAAGCTTCCTGGTACAGCTTTCATCCGAATACTAATTTAATTACAATAACCTGCACATGTACATACAAATGTATGTATATGTACATTATGTATATGTAGTCCAATATGAATTACTGTTTCAAATAGGAGCGGGAATTCTCGATATACAAACTGATGCTTCACGATGTCAGATTTTAGTCGTTGAAGAAGATATCGTCGGATAAAAGGGATTTTTCTTCTCTGTACAGACAAAATGTTCATCGACAAAAAATCTGACATCTTAAAACGTTAGGTTTGATATCGAGAATTCACGCAGCTTTTTGAAACAATAATTATTTTTTTACTATTTTGAAACAGTTTCAGCCATCGTTTACATGTTGACCAAATGTCATAAAAATCAAACGTGTTTAAAAAAACTGGGGGTCCGCACAAAAAATTAGTTTTTCGTATCCAAGGTCTTTTAAAAGTTTAGCAACGGTTCTCGGTGTAATACGTACCATATTACCATGCAATTTCCAGTCAAAAATCCTCAACATCATATAAACGAGTCTTGAAGAACACTAAAAACACATACATTTTTGTCGAACTCCGTCAAATAATAAAGTCAGGCCTAACTATTTTTATGGAATATGAATGTATGTCATGAAAAGACAGGCAAGCCGACATAATACACATTCACAGTCGATAATAAAAAATCATGAATATTTTTTTTCTTAACTTTTTTGAAAAATTAAAGAAATTATCCAGCTTCTTAAAAGGATTAAATTTTTTTAAGTGGTTTCGATTTATGTTTTCAAAAAATTACCCCAAAACCCCGAGCCCGACTGAAATGGAATCGCATGGCATTCATGCACTGGCGGACGAGCTGATCCTCCAAAGGGAAGGGAATTTTGTCAAAGATAGAGGAATTGACAGTTTTCAGGCCATTTCACCTACACCTTAGGGAATAAATCCTACTTTTTGAAACTGCGAAAGAGGGGAATTTCACTTTTCCCACCCCTTCTCGACCGCTAGTGACGACTGGAATGGAATGGAATCGAATGGCATTCATGCATGCCATGGCATTGAATCATTCAGTGTGTTTGGCTTCCTGTTGTTGGTATGCGTATCGTGTATACGGTACACTAGCGGACGAGAAGGGGAGGGAAAAGTGGAATTCCCCCCTCTTTGGCGTTTTCAAAAAGTGGAATTTGTTTTCTATGGTGTAGGTAAAATGGCCTGAAAACTGACAATTCCCCCTTCTTTGACGAACTTCCCCTACCTTTGGAGGATTTAGCTCGTCCGCCAGTGATACGGTATGTATCGTTGGCATTAACGCCCTAATTCAATTACTGGCTGAATCGGACACAAATGGTCCTGATTCGCACTTGGTACAGTATGTAGGTGCTCGGTAAACACGTTCACAGAATAAGTTTACAGAATAAGTTTACAGAATAAGTTTACAGAATAAGTTTACAGAATAAGTTTACAGAATAAGTTTACAGAATAAGTTTACAGAATAAGTTTACAGCGAAAACATCTCAAACAAAAGCTGATTTTAGCACGAGTTTTTTTTCATAAATGCTATTTAAAAAGTTTTGGGTACATTACCAGAATGGTGAGTTTCATCTGAAGTTGTCGTTGTACGAATACCAGAAATCGTGTGCTTTTTTGATGACGACAGATCGGATCAGCAAACAACTAAATACTATTATGAATTCATCCATAAACATCCATGTTTTTACGTTACCAAACATACGAATTTGACTTGATCTCTTTTTACGTCTTCAATTCAATCGAGGTCGAACGGAACGCCCAATTGAATGTCCAACCAAATTGGATTGAAACAAAGTTTTTCATCCAATTTGTCTGCGGCATGGCAATGGCATACATATAATCTCATTCTCGAATGTTTTTATTAATATGAGAAAAGTTACAGCTGATGAACAGACACACAGATATATGTAGGCCTCGTAATTGGTTATCATAAAATCCAAAACGTGGCACAGGAAATTCCTTACTTGAAAATCCGGTTCTGGACTTGTTCTGGTTCTAAGAAATTTACAAAAATTCTAAAACGTGGCACAGAAAATTCATGTCTTGAGAATCCGGTTCTGGACTTGAGAATCTGGTTCTGCCCATGCCATGGGTTCTCGCAGTTTTAAACCATTTATTACAATCAATTATGAGGCCTAAACAGTGTCCGTGGAAGGGAACCTAAAATATTGTTATACATAGCCATGAGTTATATGTATCCTACAAAATGCAAAATTTGTACTTTCCCTTTCTTGTGGCATTTTTCTTGAAACAAGCGAAAAGTATAAAAATGTATTGGGTCTCCTCAAAATCTCATGATGTTTCATTGGTGGCAAATAAATCCGATCAGCCATACCAGCGGCAGTGTCTTCCATTCCGAGATGTTTGCCACGGCACTAACCCTCCAAAGGGAGGTGAATTTCGTCAAAGAAGGGGTGTTTTTCAGTTTTTAGACCATTTTACCTATATGTACCTTAGGGAACACAGTCTACTTTTTCAAAACTCCGAAGAGGGAGGAATTCCAGTTTCCGCTAGTGTGCCACGGTATCATTCTAGTCGGTGGTATGGTACATGATACGATCGACCCGACGTGAGAGTCACCGACTGACACCTAGATATGATACTCTGTTTGGTAGGAATCATGCATTAAGCCATTTACCATCAACAACAAAACAATTTCGTGAAAAACATTATAAAAAAATTTGAAAGAAAATCTGAAAAAATAGAATTAGATTCCATGAATAATTTCATCAGTATCCAACACAGAAACTCAGTGGCACACAGTGTACAGTATTTTCTCGAGAAATCGTTCTGACAGTTTCAAGGCGTATGGAAGTGCCGTGAAACCATACCATGGGTATACATGGACATGATGAACGGTTACTGGCACCGAACTGGCACTGATTTACCGAATTCACGTAAGGAATCGTTTTATAACAGTTAGAAACAGAAGAACGGAGTCAAGTAAAAACATGGAAATCGTATGGTTTTCGTAATGCCATGAGTTGAGTCCGAACGGAAAACAAACAGTGCTATATCAGATTTCTTCCAATTATCATGGCGGAAACATGGGAGTCTCATGAGTTTACATAAGCGTAATTTCCCCCGAAACATTGATGTGAAATGTGAAGAATACAGTATGTGTTTATATCTGCTGTGTTTTTATTTACGAAACATTTCACGAAATAATATTGAGCAAGTTGGGTACTTGAACTTGGACATGATAGGCAGTCACATACTGGCACAAAACGGTGTACTCAGTCAAACTGAAAAGCCATGATTCATCATGAGACACTGGCACTGCCGGACGAGCCAAACCTCCAAAGGGAGGGGAATTTCTCCAAAGAGGGGGGAATCGGCAGAAGATAGGTCTTTTAACCTACACATTAGGGTACAAATTCAACTTTTTGGAACTGCCAAAGAGTGGAGAAATCCACTTTTCCGTTCTCTCCTCGTCCGCTAGTGGACACTGGGGGTATACAACTTCAACTGTCAAGTCAATGCATGTTTCTTGTTGGTTGATTCGATTGAAACTCATATTTATTAACATTCAGACATGTACTTAGTTGGAATGTGAAAGGTAACGATATTTCTAAAAGTAAAAAAACTTACCCAACAAAAGCAAAAAAAAATTTTAGATGAATTGTAGTGGAAGTAATGTATGTATGCAGAAAATGTATGTTTTTACAAGCCATAAACCTATACATATTCAGCTATAAAAGCGGCAGACTCCAATTAGGAATTAGTTGACTCAAATTCGTAATAATAGCAGATGCATGCAAATGTATACATTGGCGGACGAGCTAATCCTCCAAAGGGAGGGGAATTTTGTCAAAGAGTGGAAATTGGAGGTTTTCAGACCATTCTACATACACCTTAGAGAACGAATTCTACTTTTTGAAAATGCCAAAGAGGAGGGAATTCGACTTTTTTGTTCTTCCCTCGTCCGTCCGTGTACAATTGTGTAGAGCCAGCTGTAATTGCATTATTAGTTCAGAAGGATGGCTGAATGTATGTACCTGTTTTTCATGATTTCCATTCACTCCAACAAGAAAAATGGTTTTGTGGATGCATGACATAAAACCAAATTAATCACATTTTATTCCATTTCGGTTCGCTCTTTTCATTTTCATCGACCGCAAATCCATCCACCATATACAAATGCACAAAAGCCTTCAGCGGAGGAGCAAATAAACGAAATACTTGAGAATTATCCAAGTTAGAGAACAGAACAGTCAGACTTCACGAAATCTCACCTACAGCGCAAGGAAAATTTCTAATCCACATTAACTTTAAAATTGCCTTCCTTGTGTCATCCGCTAAAATAGAAAGCCAAAATCGTAATATCCATATTTCATGTAATTTGACTACCGTATGATGCAGTCCATGAATGGATAACATCAGACCAAAGCCTGGTACAGGGCACTAGCGGACGAAAAGGGGTGGGAAAAGTGGAATTCCCCCTCTTTGGAAAGCGTTTCTAAAGAGTAGAATTTGTTCCCTAAGGTGCAGGTAAAAAGGTCTGAAAACTGCCTATTCCCCCTCTTTGAAGAGATTCCCCTCCCTTTGGAGGTTTGGTTCGTCCGCCATTGGTACATGGCTCAAATATTATGAATCTGGCGATTTCAGATATCCACTAAATGTTATCAACAATTAATCATTCATGATATCAATTCAAGCAAACTACTAAGCTTGATATCAAATTTGTTTCTTTTTCTTTATATTTCACTTAACAATGAGATGTGAATCACCATATCCATGATACAGAGTTTTCAATGAATGCAATACGGCAACTGTAATTTGCCGTTAAACCACTGATCACGAAAGAACAAGCAAAGTGTGTATCTTATAATAGAACAGTGAGAGAATGTCGGACAAAGCCTGTTGGTTGAATGGATAACTTTAAGGTCAATGTCAATGTGCCAGCCGCAATGGCGAACGAGCCAATCCTTCAAAGGGGGAAAAATTCTACAGGGAAAAGTAGTTTCGAGGCCGTTTTTCCCACACCTGAAGGAACAATTCTACTTTTTGGAAGAAGAAGAGGAGGAATCACACGTTTTTCTTTCTTCCTCCCTCGACCGCTAGTGACTGTACGTGGGACCACTTGCGGACGAGTCAATCCTCCAAAGGGCGGGGGCGGGAATTTCATCAAAGAGGGGGGAATCGGAACATCATCGAATCATTTTACCTACACTCTAAGGAACCAATTGTACATTTTTGAAAACGCCGAAGAGGGAGGAAAATTATACGTTTCCCTCACCTTCTCGTCCGCTAGTGACTGTACGTGGCACACAAATGCCAGTGAACCATGTGGAGCCGTGGCGGATGAGAAAGGGTGGGAAAAGTGGAATTCCCCCTTCTTTGGCCTTTTCAAAAAGTTCGATTTGTTTCTTAATGTGTACGTAAAATGACCTGAAAACTGTGAATTCCCCCATCTTCGACGAAATTCCCCTCCCTTTGGAGGTCTATCTCGTCTGCCATTCAACGATGTAGAGCCGTGGAGGACGAGAAAACCTGCTTAACCGACATGTTTTTTTTTGAAAAAGCAAGAGTTTGCTGATTTGCGGTCATTTTACTCCGATTCAAAAGGAAAAAAATCTGCGTTTTGAATTGACCAAACAGCTGGGAATCGCTCACTTTTGTCCCCCTCTCGTCTGCATGTGAACCAAACGCTAATCTAATCAAAAAGGTTAGCAAATGTCATGTGCATCCGTGGCTCAGGCAGTGCGTGCTATACATTTCCTTGAGTTAATAAATGTAGAACTACCTTATATACAACACTATTTATATTATGACTTGGTACTTATATTATGACATGGTAACTATAATACGACATGGTATTTATAATATGACATGGTAATTATAATATGACATGGTATTTATAATATGACATGGTATTTATATTATGACTTGGTATTTATAAAATGACATGATATTTATAATATGACGTGGTATTTATAATATGACATGGTATTTATAATATGACATGGTATTTATAATATGACTTGGTATTTATAATGTGACATGGCAACTTCTTTGACATGTACATACCATGTGATCGTAATCGTTGAAGTACGATCCGATTCAGTTCAGACTTCTTGAAAAATTGGCTGACCTTCTGTATTATTTTTAAATATTTCCTTATCAATGTCAAACTCAGTCAATCTAGACATTTTCCTGAGGCGTGTATTTCGCGTCTGATGTAGTTTACCGGAAATGTTGTTGAACAAACTCATGGGTGATGTGACTGTCCTAACTGAATCAGACACGCACGGTCAGATGCACTGGCGGACGAGCCAAACGTTCAAAGGGAGGGGAATTTCATCAAAGAGAAGGGAATCGCTAGCTTTTCTGAAATTTTACCTACACCTTAGGGAACAAATTTAACTTTTTTGAAAATAGCCAAAGAGTGGGGAATTCCACTTCTCAGTTCTTCCTTCGCCGCTAGTGGTCAGATGTACATATGTACTGTGGTTAATTATACAACAGTATTTATATCTCAGACTCTGGCAAATGTCAGATGATATCTGCATCGGACAGGAACTCATGGAAATGACCAATCGTTGACTGACAGTAGTCGGAGAAACAACCCTTTATCAAAGTCAGTGACGCCCGCTGGCAAAGTCTTCAACATTCAGTCCCACCCAATTACAGATTTCATAATGCTTGTTTGTCATCCAGCTATATCATTCTCAATTGATTACAACGACTGATTGACTGACTGACTGACTGACGGACTGACTGACTGGTGATGGTGACTGACACTAGACTAAATTCAAACTTGCGTCAAAAAAATATTCATCTGTTATCTGTTATAAGACAGCTTAATTGTAAAACATTAATAGGAACGATATCGGATACCAGCGTGTTTTTCTGCCTGAAATTCAGCCTGTTTCTATGCATTGAAAAGTTGTACAACCAAAGGGGCGCATTCAAATTTAGTCTCGTAATCATTTGAGGGTGCTATATTGTGTTTTCCGATGAATAAATGGTGACCACCAATGATCAAGAAACAACGAAAATCTCTTACAGATCAAGAAAACGTAAAACGCAATACAACGTAAACAACTGGCAAGCTTTACGACTTCCGAGTCTGTTTTTCCATCTAAGATGTAGAACTTCCGCCTGACCACATGAATAAGCCATTAGAGGCACTCAGATCAGCTGTTCTGGACGGTACCTCAACTCCATCCATGTGCCCGACATTAACATGGGTGGACGAAGAAATTGTCGGAAAAGGGGAATATACGGAGAAAACAACATGGGAACGGAACTTTAGGATTGTTCATATTCATATGGAACGAATTCCGATCCTTCCGAACTGCCAAAGTCAGGTAGTTTTATTACCTCACCTTTCCGTCCACTGAAGGCAGAGGCAGAGTGAAAAGAAGCCAGTCTGTCTGATGGGTGTCTTTCAAGATCAACCAAAGCTCTCGAGCTAATTCAAAATGGTGGGCATTTCTCTTTGTGATTGATTCTAAGTATATGAATGAAAGAGTTATTCGATTTAACTGGCTTTTAGGACATCCGAGTCAATTTTTCCATCAAAGATGTAGAACTGCCGCCTGAGCACAAGAATAAGCCATTAGAGGCACTCAGATCAGCTGTTCTTGACGGTACCTCAATTTCATTCATGTGCCCCACAACATGGGTGGGACGAAGAAAATGCCTGAAAAGGGGAATCTCACGAGAAAACAACATGGAATCGTGACTTTGGGATTGTTTATGTTTACATGGAAGGAATTTCGATCTTTCCGAACTGCCAAAATAGGTATGTAGTTCTATTGTCTTACTGTACCTTTCCGTCCACTGAAGGCAGAGTGAAAAGAAGCCAGTCTGTCTGACTGTCTGATGGCTATGTATCTTTCAAGATCAACCAAAGCTCTCGGGCTAAATCAGATGGGTGGGCATTTCTCATGGAGATTAATTCCAATTATATGAATGAAACAGTTGTTATATTTAACTGGCCTTTACGACTTCCTTGACAGTTTTTTCATCAAAGATGTAGAACCGCCGCCTGACCACACGAATAAGCCATTAGAGGCACTCAGATCAGCTGTTCTTGTCTTGACGGTACCTCAATTCCATTCATGTGCCCGACAACCTGGGCGGATGTCGAACAAAATGTCTGAAAAGGGGAAGCTCCCGAGAGAACAACATGGACTTGGGGCTTTGAGGTTGTTCATATTCATATGGAACGAATTCTAATCCTTCCGAACTGCCAAAATGAGGTAGTTTTCGTACCTCACCTTTCCGTTCCACTGAAGTATGTAAAGAAGCCAGTCTGTCTGATGGGTGTCTTTCAAGACCAACCAAAGCTCTCGGGCTAATTCAGATGGGTTGGCATTTCTCATTGTGATTGATTCCAAGTATATGAATGAAAGAGTTTTTCTATTGAAGTAGCTGACTGACTAGAAAGGCCAGAAAACAGGGCAGCTCTTAAAGGTGATTCACACAAGAGAATTTGCAAACAGGATACACCTTAAAAATTTCGAATGCGCGCCGCGCCGTAAACTGATTTGAATTCAAATTGCGCGCGCAAAAACTTTTTGAGTAACAAGATGCCATGGATAGGCTATAATGGTTTGTTCATGATTGACATGGGTACTACAGAATGAAATATTGAATCAACAGTATAATAGTACATTGACACACTGGCGGATGAGCCATAGGTTTTCAAAAGGAGGGGAATCTCTCCAAAGAGAAACAATTGACTGAAATTTGGTTTTTTGTTTACCGGTGTTAATTTGTTTGTTGAGAAACAAACTCAACTTTTCGAAAACACCAAAGAGGGGGAAATTGCCCTTCTCGTTCGTTAGTACATTGACACTGCATGTAGTTGGCTAATATGTTAGCGCAAATATGAGCCCTTTTGCACTGACCCCCAGTGAAATGTGCCATGACATGATAAGGCTAACTCATATACATTTCGTCCGCGGATGAAATGGCAAAATGAATGAATTCTTACTGAGAAAATACTCGTCTGACTCTGGTCAATAACAACAGAATACTTGAGATGTAAATTTCCATTTGGGAACTTGGTTTTGTGAAGAAATCTTTGCGAATTCCTCATATCCATGGTAATTCCATACAGTGAATTCAAAGTGAATCGTACAACGTTATAACATCCAATATAATGGGCGGCCGGCAGCGAGTTTGACTGCTATTAATGGGCAAACAGGAAAGTAACGCCGTACTATAGCCGGTAGTTGGGGTATACGGTTATTATTATGAGGCTGAAGTGGCGTAGTGACTCACTCACTCACTCACTCACTCACTCACTCACTCACTCACTCACTCACTCACTCACTCACTCACTCACTCACTCACTCACTCACTCACTCACTCACTCACTCACTCACTCACTCACTCACTCACTCACGCACTCACTCACTCACTACTTCACTCACTCACTCACTAAACTCATGCATAGCTAATCTGATAAAAGTTGGTAGAGACTATGAATCTCAAGAACGAATCAACAGGATAATACCATATGTGTGAAACAGCAGATAAGTTAATCTCAGAAACGTTCAATCGAAACCACACTTTTCCCAGTCGTGGGTTCAAGTTCACAGTCCCCCCCCCCCCCGGACTTGTGGACGTGCAGACATCAGACTGTGGACGTATACCCACGACTAGGAAAGGTGTGGTAGAAACTCCCCCCTGTTTTACAATGAACTGGCAAGTTTTAATTTACTGAAATCATGGTACACCTCATTTTGACACAGTATAGGTGCCGTCAGTTTCATTGGGAATTCAGTCGAGTATGACTGACTACATTGCATGTATCCGGGTCCCCAAGCACTAGCGAACGAGAAGGGGTGGGAAAATTGGAATTCCCCCTCTTTGGCTGTTTTATAAAGTAGAATTTGTTCCCTAAGGTGCAGGTAAAATGGCCTGAAACTGCCGATTCCCCCTCTTTGACGAAATTCCCCTCTCTTTGGGGATTTAGCTCGTCCACCAGTGTCCCCAAGTACCAAGCCAGCCACAACCGTACTGTACGTACGTACACACAAACGTATACCGCACTAGCGGACGAGAAGGGGAGGGAAAAGTGGAATTCCCCCCTCTTTGGCCATTTCAAAAAGCAGAATTTGTTCCTTAAGGTGTAGGTAAAACAACCAAGTTTCAGTCAATTCCTCCCCCCCTTTTTAGAGAGATTCCCATCCCTTTGGAGATCTGACTCGTCCGCCGGTGGTATACCGTGTATTTATATGAGCCGCCTGCACGGTCTAATCATTCGTATCCGGGTTATGTATATTTGGAAAATCTACTGAAACAAAGATACAAAAATCCTTCATTAACCCTATTTCACTGCTAAATAATGATAAAATCAAATAATATACTATTGTATTATTATATCGCTGGCCGATTGCGACGCCCACTCAGCTATTCTAGTTTTCAGAAAGCCAATTAACGGGTAAACAGAAGTGTATTGAAGAAAGTGTTATACTTATCTAGTCTATTGTTATACTTCAGTAAGTAGACGACCAGTTTTCTAATACGAATGACCATTCTGGGTGCACAGAATGAGTATACGATCGCACTAGCGGACGAGAAGGGGTGGGAAAAATGGAATTTCCTTTCTTTACAGTTTTCAAAAAGTAGGTTTTGTTTCTTAAAAGGTGTAGGTAACATGGCCTAATTTCTGTTGATTTCCCCTCTTTGGAAAGATTTCCCTCTCTTTGGAAGATTGGCTCGTTCGCCAATGTACCATCGCAATATGCCAAAGTCCCTGGTGGCCCAATTAAGGCACACCAGCCAATGTTGCACGCTGTTAATTGTATTTCATGTGTGTGCACTAGCGGACGAGAAGGGGAGGGGAAAGGGGAAATCCCCCCTCTTTGGTGGTGTCAAAAAGTAGAGTTTGTTTCTTAATGTGTATATAAAATGGAATGTTTCTATCGTTTTCCCCCTTTTTGGGAAGATTCATCTTTCTTTGGAGGTTCGTTCGTCCGGCAGTGTGTGTGTTTGTCAGTATTGTTAGTCGGTGAGGGCCCTAGTAGACAAGGGATGAACGAAAAAGATGAATTTCCCAATCTTTAGTAGTTATTCCTTTTAAAGCACTAGCGGACGAGAAGGGGTGGGAAAAGTGGAATTCCCCCCTCTTTGACTGTTTCTAAAAGTGGAGTTAGTTCCTTAAGGTGTCGGTAAAATGGCCTAATTTCTGACGATTCCCCCTCTTTGGGAAGATTCCCCTCCCTTTGGATGTTTGACTCGTCCGCCAGTGCCTTAAAGTGTAGGTAAAATAACCTCAAAACTGCTACTGTATTTCCCCATTTTTTGAAGTAACATGGAATGCATGACAATACTGAATATGTACTGTATGAGAGCAGCCTGACTGAATGAAACATAATGAAACATTAAAAACTATCTATGTAATTGGCAAAAAAAATTTAAGTGATCAATTTTCAAGAGTTAGTTATGTTATCTTCAAAAATTCACCTAAAACACTGTGTAATGAAAAACATTACGCATAGAGGAGTAAAATGATTGGATTTATTCGTTGGCGAGACGAGCGACCTTAACGTTAAGCAAAGAAAGGTTTGTTGACCGAAAGAGACTCAACAAACATACGGTTCTATCACTAACGGACGAGAAGGGGTGGGAAAAGTGGAATTTCCCCCTCGTTGGCATTTAAAAAGTAGAATGTGTTCCCTAATGTGTATGTAAATGGCGTTAAAACTGCCGATTCCCCCCTCTTTGACGAATTTCCCCTCCCTTCGGAGTATTAGCTCGTCCTCCAGTGGGTTCTATGCATGCCTCCATCATAGAAATAGAAGACATACCTATAATTTATAGAACATACAATCGTCGTTTACACAACAGAGCATACCATCCAATAACGGTAGACATTGAGGGAGAGAAAGTTTCATTCAAATTTTGTTAGGATTATCATGATAACCTATAAGTACAGTCTACACTTAGAATTCATACATTATATAGCCTAGAAAGTAGAATTTGTTCCCTAAGATGTAGGTAACATATCCTGAAATTTGTCGATTACCCTCTCTTTTACGAAATTCCCCTCCTTTTAGCTCGTCCGCCAGTGGGCGGGGGAGAATAGACGTGTATCCTACAAATTATACGTGAGCATATATAAATAACGCATGGCTGATAATGTCACACTGGCGGACGAGCTAAATCCCCAAAGGGAGGGAATTTCGTCAAAGAGGGGGGAATCGGTTATTTTTAGGCCATATTACCTACATCTTTGGGAACAAACTCTACTTTTGAAAAAACCAAAGAGGGGGCAATTTCACTTTTCCCTCCCCTTCTCGTCCGCTAGTGTAATGGCAAGAATTCACACTAAATTACTAAATTTTTAATCAAAGGCGTAAAGCTATAATATTGCCGGGCGTGTCTCGTATCGTATCCGAGGGCATCGACGTAAATTTTACACCCATTTTGCAGAAAGGGCAATCAGTCGAAACGAATCAGTCGAAATCGCATCCACTCAACCGTCAAAATTCAGTCAAAACTTTATACAATCACATCTAATGAGCAAAAGTTTCGACTTGAGCAAAAGGCCGCGAATGCGATGGAATGAAACAGTGGTGCATGATCAGGAAAAATTAAAGTTGAAAACTTTTGCACAGTGAAGGAGCAACATTAAATGCGTTCTGCACCATATTTTTTTTATTGGATTGGCGTGAATATGGGTTGCGTTGGACGTTGATTGAAGCGTTGACTTCATTTTTTTCCCGTCAGGGATTTTAGAGTTTCACATTTGAAGAAATTTTCACAAACTTTTACTTTCGTTTTTGTCCTAATAAGTTCTAACTTACCTTTTTGCTGGCATACTGAATTTCCAACCAACAAGTATCATTCCAATGGAAAGAGAACAACCAGGGACGGTAAAGTAATAAATAACTCATTTGCAGAGTTCATACAAAATCTACCATACATGATTACAGTACTAAACTAATACTAAATCAAATTTATATTCAGAAAAAAGCTTGTGTTTTTCTCTCGATTGTGTTTTGAGCTTATTGAATAATAGATTAATTCTAGTTGGATAAAAGCTCACGTTTGTGGGAGTTACAACGTAAAGGGTAATTTTACTGTATGAGTACCGTTCAAGTTTCAGTCAATCCACTTAATGGAAAACTCGTAGCAAGGGCTTGGACACAATTTCTATATTCCAGTTGACAAATGAAGTACCTACTGGCAAGAAAAAATAGTTTTAACAGTCTTATTTTTTGACAATTCAATTGAAAAATACAGGTATGTACATTTGTGTTTCTGTAACAAAATGCCTGAACATAGAGGGCCGTTCGTACGGACCAATATATAAAAAACTGACTGAAAGTTTAATAATTCTTACAGAGTAATATAAAATACTGCATGAATTCACAATCAGATTAAATGTAAAAAAAATATTTCATTCACAAACAGTCAAAAATTCAGTAAAAAACGAATGGACAGCGGACATAGTGAGCATGCGGATCGATAATCCATTCATGTATGTAACCAACGCCCCCACTTGTGTCATACAGTCACGTTTACTAGAGGATAGATAGGATCGTAACTCACCAAGTAGCGGATGAACATGCAATTGAGTAGTATTTTCTCGAAATGGTGGAAATCTCGTTTTGTAAAAAATTTACGTCTAAAAAGAAAGAAAAATGACAGACTGTTACATGTTAGAGAAAGCGAGGAAATGAGTCATTTTTTACATGGTGGCGCATGCCATAGAGCTCTTGTCCTGGGTCACTAGCGGACGAGAAGGGAAGGAAAAAAGGAATTCCCCCTCTTTGTTGGTTTTAGTAGAATTTGTTGCCTTAGGTGTAGGTAAAATGGACTCTCCGGAGGACAGTTGGTTCATCCGCCAGTGTATTGGGGTGCTGGATGAACTTGAATGAAATGAGTTTTAGTGGCATTGACAAACAGATAGTACGCTCAGCCCTCAGCGTCATGTTTCGTATGACATCACTGGAGTGAGTTTACTCTTCTCATCCCTTTGGCCTCTGCATGTATTTGTGAATCGAGCTACGTACGCAAAAATTGAACTTCTTGAAATTTTCAAATTGTTTAGTGAATCAGGAACTACATATTCCCGATCCCGAATTTCATTTTCAAATTACCGTTTCGGATTCTATTTAGAAAGTCTGTACTGAATTTAGAAAGTCAAGTTAAAATAAAAAAGATAGTGTACAGTATGTAACTCAGTTCCAATTACGGTCCGGAAATGAATTAGTTTATCTGACAGTAAAATTGATTGCGGGGGTGCACACCTATGTATGTCATGGTAGATTGATAAATATTAGAATAGTTTATCTATTATGCCGCGTGTTTGTATAATCTGAGTGACGTTAACACGAATGGTCCAACACCCGATACATAAGCACATGTGGGAGCAAGCCATTCATCAGGGTTCGAATCCTACCAGAAACTTGAAATAAAAGGAGTCTATATAATCATGAAATTTGAAACAGTAGGATAGGAGGTAAGGAACATATGGGCTTAATTTTTCACTTTCTTGATTGAATTCTTCATTAATTCGTCAGGGTTCCGTTTTTATAAGATGCCAAACCAAAAAACAATACCGTACCGAGACGATAAATTCTGTGATAACGATTTCGGTGGTCATTTTTACATAGTGATTGATACTAAAAAGACCATTGTGTTCACCATATTCCATACAATCTCTGAATTAAATCTCTTCCATTATCGAATTTGAGAAAAAAACTTGCCAGCCAAAAAGCAAGAGTTTACTCCACTGGTAAACGCATTGGTCTGTCTTGGTGAAGACTAGGGCTGTGAAAAGAAAAATGCACTTACAGTACCCACCGGAAACGCTGAAACAATTGAGATCCTTTTACCTTGAACAAAATCGATCGAAGCCTGAATGTTTTCAAGAGTTATAATAACCGTTTTGTAAAGGCACGCTTACTCACAATTTGTTTAAGAGTTTCTTGTTGAGCAGTACTTTTTAACGTAAACCTTTTCCCAGTCAAGAAGTTTCACTGCACTCGTTAAGTATTCGAATAAAAAACGTTAAATTGGTTAATGCTGCTTGCCACTGGCGGAAGAGCTAAGGGTGGGGAATTTCGTCAAAGAGGGGGGAATTCCACTTTTCCCACCTCTTCTCGTCTGCTAGTGCTGCTTGCGGACAACAGAGTGGTTTGCAGAGATAAATGTTCATCAAGAATTATCAATAAGCTTCTGCCATTGCTCGTCATTTAATTCAACCTCTCTGGCCACTACGAAACCACCATTCTGCCTATGGTATTAGTGTGCCCTGCTGGCTTCAGTAATAACGAACTCCCAGTAAAAAGTGTCTGTGGTTAACACAAAGAAATGCCAACAGAACGCATGAGTGCACCAAAACGACAAATTGCACAAAACGTTGCCTTTCCGTAAACTTGGTCATAACTGTGACCCAGGAAATTTTATTTATATGTACACTTATCTAAAATTTACACGTCCAAATTGCTAGATAAATAAACGCAGTATAACTTTTATAAAATAACCCTAGTTTATTTTCCATCGATTAATTTCAAAACATTTGCTGATTTTTTTACCTAGAAAACAATAAAACAGCAGTTGCGAAAAAAGTTATACAGTTGCAGAAAACTCCATACAATCAAAACACACTTAGATTGAGAGATCACAGAAACTGAAACATCACTTGCGTTTGTGATGCATCTTGATGGTATTATTCCGACACCATTGAAGGCACTGCTTCAATAGTACTGGCACACATGGTTCGGACACCACATCGCCATACCACAGTACTGTACATATGTACCACCATATTCTTGGCTGATGCTGGTACAAGCCCAATGGCGGATGAGCACCGAAACCATGCCGATAGGCATTTTATCTAAGAGAGAGTAAGCTAAAAACTGATAAACTCGGTAAAGGTCTAGTTTACGAGTGTTTAGAGAGGATTTTTTTTATTTTTTGCATGAAGCTTTGCTAAAACTCGTTGGTACAAGACACTCGGTGAATGTGGTGGAAATGGTATCTATCTATTCTGTGCCATGGTATCGAATCGAAATCGTGCGCTGTAGTGTTGGGATTTGCTTCAGATATGCGGTCCTTTTTTATTTGGATCTTTTCTGAATGTATAAAATAATCATGTTGGCTTAGAATAAACTTATATACAGTAGTTGCGTGGAGAAATTTAATCTATTAGATTTTCGATTGAAAGTTTATTTTCAATGAAACGCATTATGATTGGTACATATGTTCCGAAATAATAATCTTTTATGGGCGATTATTTTAATTGGTTTGCGTTTATTTTCACTTCCCCTTGTTTTCAAGAATTCAAAAATGAAACATAAAAAGTTATGTACCATGTATTAGTTATCACATACAGGTTCATCACAGAATTCTCAGTGACAAAAAGAGACCCCAGCAAAATGGGAAACACTAATCAATGCCAACTTTATTCATTAAAGTAGTGATGATTCTAGAGCAAGCGAACTCAATCAGATCGAAGCGATCACCAACCAACTCAGTTTTAGAATAGTTTAATTTCTAGAATCATACAACTCGTAGGCCCATTATCTTCGTCTACCCTGGAACAGGGTGCCGAATATGGTTCGGAAATTGTCCTGTGTACTTTGAAGTAATTTTGGCGCATCTTTCAGTATGCCACCCAACGGGTTATTGGCTCCTGTGGAACCAGCGAATCCAGGTATGGCGTCCGATTGCAGGTTCAAGTTGGCTGAAGTATGGTTGAGTGAGTGAGTGAGTGAGTGAGTGAGTGAGTGAGTGAGTGAGTGAGTGAGTGAGAGAGTTAGTAAGTGAGTGAGTGAGTGAGTGAGTGAGTGAGTGAGTGAGTGAGTGAGTGAGTGAGTGAGTGAGTGAGTGAGTGAGTGAGTGAGTGAGTGAGTGAGTGAGTGAGTGAGTGAGTGAGTGAGTGAGTGAGTGAGTGAGTGAGTGAGTGAGTGAGTGAGTGAGTGAGTGAGTGAGTGAGTGAGTGAGTGAGTGAGTGAGTGAGTGAGTGAGTGAGTGAGTGAGTGAGTGAGTGAGTGAGTGAGTGAGTGAGTGAGTGAGTGAGTGAGTGAGTGAGTGAGTGAGTGAGTGAGTGAGTGAGTGAGTGAGTGAGTGAGTGAGTGAGTGAGTGAGTGAGTGAGTGAGTGAGTGAGTGAGTGAGTGAGTGAGTGAGTGAGTGAGTGAGTGAGTGAGTGAGTGAGTGAGTGAGTGAGTGAGTGAGTGAGTGAGTGAGTGAGTGAGTGAGTGAGTGAGTGAGTGAGTGAGTGAGTGAGTGAGTGAGTGAGTGAGTTAGTGAGTGAGTGAGAGAGTCAGTCAGTCAATGAGCGTGAGGCAGCGTAGAATAGCTGAAATAACAAACGAGCGATTTCGTTGTTTTCGTCTTTTGATAGTTCATCTAAATCAGCGATAAGACAATTTCCGTTTCTGGCACAATCGTTCCTGTTCTGAATCAGAGTAAAAATATATGAATGAGACATATTCATATCCTATGGGATGTAATATGGCTGGCTGGCTGACTGACTGACTGACTAACTGACTGACTGACTGACTGACTGACTGACTGACTGATGAACTACTCACTATCATAACTAACTCCATTGTTCTGTGCTAGTCTCGTGTCGGACGATTCTCGCGTTCGTGAACGACTCGGTTGTTCTGGTGAACTGTCTGAATTGCGATTGACTGACTTACTGCTTTACTGACTGACTGACGGACTGACTGACTGACTGACTGACTTAATGCCTTACTTAACTGACTGACTGACATGACGGGATGACAGACTCACTGACTCACTGACTCACTGACTCACTGACTGACTGACTGACTGACTGACTGACTGACTGACTGACTTGTTGCCGCTGCAATTCCCGATCCTCTCACTCGTCCTCGAGATCTTGTTCTGCCTTCTTGTGCCTAAATATAAAAATCTAAATAAAGTTCTATTCTATGGTGTTCAGTAAAAATCGTTAAATTTTAACATTAAAGGTTGGTTGACGGTTGTGGCTGGAAAAAAAGTACAACATTGAATGTTCAATAAAACCACTAACCTCGGTGACAGTTATGAAAAAGAGAACTGACGCCGCGACATAGCCGGTGAGATTCATCGAACAGAATTCGATTGACAAATTGAATCACTGAAAATAATACTGTATATGACTTTTATCTGATTTTTTTTTCAAAAAAATATTGGAAAGTTATTTACGTTAATTGTTTGCTTTATATTGTGTTGATGCTGTTGAAGTTAAATAAGTTCTAACCACCATATCACTGAAACTTTTGGCATTGGATGCGAAAATTCTTGCATTTTTTATGAAAGAAAACTTTGAAGTACTATAACTCACGTGATAATTGGTTATGAATTAAAAACTGTTTGTCAAATGCGAGTTCGTCTAATTTTACACATGAGAAAACAAGAAACACAAAATAAAACATTATACTGCATTGAAAAAAATCTAAATAGAAATGGCGAAAACTTTATGCACCGCTGCTTATGACAAATGCCTTTGGCACCTGGTCTCGGAGTGAAAACTGAGTGCAATATAAATTAAACGTTTTCTATCCAATATAATGTCTTAATTTGATTTGTTAATGTTTTTAATGAGAGATAACGGACGAACTTACCTCTGACCGTGAGTTATAGAACTTCAAAGTTGGGAAGTTTTCTGCATAAAGATGCAAGAGTTTTGGCACCATGTGATGCAAAGTTTCTGTCATATGAGGGTAATAGAAAGAAACAGTGCAACTATGAAAATGTATGGAGATTTTAGTGTATCATAACAAATGTAAAAACAAGAACGTTGTTTAAAAAGTAGAAACACGCTTACTCCACTTTGCAGTTCTCATGAAAAGTATTCATTATTCATAGTGAACGTGAGTAAGCACGACTTGTAAACATAATATAGACGCTAATGCATTGCTATAAATGCTTGCAAATAATATTGGAAACACGTCGTGTAAAGTCGGGCCAATCACAAAACACAGTCACGATATACAACACGCGGTTTCACGCACAGATGTAATGGATTTCAGTCTGTCAGTCAGCAGCCGATCTGTCAATTAGTAAACGTTTTGACAGTCAACGATACGTTTTGTTGTGACTCAATTAAATTACTGTGAATGGTATTTCGACGAAAGTTTATTTAGTTTTATCAGCTTTGAAAATATATCAGTCAGGCTGTAAGTCAGTCAGTCAGGCTGTCAGTCAGTCAGTCAGTCAGTCAGTCAGTCAGTCAGTCAGTCAGTCAGTCAGTCAGTCAGTCAGTCAGTCAGTCAGTCAGTCAGTCAGTCAGTCAGTCAGTCAGTCAGTCAGTCAGTCAGTCAGTCAGTCAGTCAGTCAGTCAGTCAGTCAGTCAGTCAGTCAGTCAGTCAGTCAGTCAGTCAGTCAGTCAGTCAGTCAGTCAGTCAGTCAGTCAGTCAGTCAGTCAGTCAGTCAGTCAGTCAGTCAGTCAGTCAGTCAGTCAGTCAGGTCAGTCAGTCAGTCAGTCCTTCATCAGTCAGTCAGTCAGTCAGTCAGTCAGTTAGTCAGTCAGTCAGTCAGTCAGTCAGTCAGTCAGTCAGTCAGTCAGTCAGTCAGTCAGTCAGTCAGTCAGTCAGTCAGTCAGTCAGTCAGTCAGTCAGTCAGTCAGTCAGTCAGTCAGTCAGTCAGTCAGTCAGTCAGTCAGTCAGTCAGTCAGTCAGTCAGTCAGTCAGTCAGTCAGTCAGTCAGTCAGTCAGTCAGTCAGTCAGTCAGTCAGTCAGTCAGTCAGTCAGTCAGTCAGTCAGTCAGTCAGTCAGTCAGTCAGTCAGTCAGTCAGTCAGTCAGTCAGTCAGTCAGTCAGTCAGTCAGTCAGTCAGTCAGTCAGTCAGTCAGTCAGTCAGTCAGTCAGTCAGTCAGTCAGTCAGTCAGTCAGTCAGTCAGTCAGTCAGTCAGTCAGTCAGTCAGTCAGTCAGTCAGTCAGTCAGTCAGTCAGTCAGTCAGTCAGTCAGTCAGTCAGTCAGTCAGTCAGTCAGTCAGTCAGTCAGTCAGTCAGTCAGTCAGTCAGTCAGTCAGTCAGTCAGTCAGTCAGTCAGTCAGTCAGTCAGTCAGTCAGTCAGTCAGTCAGTCAGTCAGTCAGTCAGTCAGTCAGTCAGTCAGTCAGTCAGTCAGTCAGTCAGTCAGTCAGTCAGTCAGTCAGTCAGTCAGTCAGTCAGTCAGTCAGTCAGTCAGTCAGTCAGTCAGTCAGTCAGTCAGTCAGTCAGTCAGTCAGTCAGTCAGTCAGTCAGTCAGTCAGTCAGTCAGTCAGTCAGTCAGCACGCGTTCATTCAGCACACTATCACATTCAACGGATTTAACGTTCCTGTACTACAGTCGTTCACCACACAATCAATGTTTTCAAATTCGCTGACTTGTTCTTGAAACAACTAGTTTTCTT
>OZ038448.1:7716143-7736143 GCA_964036265.1 Daptonema setosum
CCTAGACTTAATACTTATGTACCCTTGTTGATTTTAAATCCCTCCCTATGTTAATCCACAATCTGTGGCAGATGTCCAACCATGTCAAGTCAGCTCAGCAGTCAGTCTGTCAGACAAGACATTAAAATTAGTCATCCAGTCAGTACATCACAGGAAACCAGCTACATAAATGTTTTTATATACTAGTTCCGATGACTCCGTAAGCCAACGTTAAGGCTTTTCTCATTGATTGACGCCCAATCGTACTAAAATATCGTGGACTATGTATGTATGTATTTTCAGACTCTGATACCTGTCGATTGAAAAGGTTGGAGGTGAAAATACTGTAATAGCAGTGCAGTGTGTCTGATTTTCATGTGCATTGATTCACAGCTGTACACGCTGACCCATATGTTTTAATTTTTTTCTTTGTAGAAATGTTCAGAATGTTCAAATCTATAGAGTTTTTTGTTGATTAAAATACTAAAACTTGATTTGTGCCATTATTCTCGGACATTTTTATAACGATTAAGTTCTTTCAAGGCCTCCTATTCAATTAAAATGCAACTAGAAAGTCTGTTTGTCAACAAAATAATCATTCAGTTCTCTATGTTGTTGGTTAATATGATTACAGATATAGGGAACAAATATGTACATGTATGCATGTAGTCTGTGACCAATCAAAACACTACCACAATTCCTCCCCTTATATCCGATCCAGAGTTTCTTGTTGGTCAGAAACTTTTGGCGCGCAGTTTGAATTCAAACCTGTTTTTTTCGGCGCGCTTTCAAAAGTTCAAGAAAATAAATGGATTCCACATTTGGACAACATACAAAAATAAGATTAATTCATTGCATAAGTGCGTAACCGACACGCAAAATAAAAGCTTGATAACGAGAAACTCTGAACAAGCTATAGTTATCTGCCATGTCCATTCATACGGGATGCGATACACCAGATATTTTATCTCGAACATTCCAGTTGGCTTTGCGTATTTTTCCTGTTTTCTGTTTTCATTGCAATTTTTACATGATCAGATAGTGATTTTGGATTCGGTGTAACTTGAGACATCGTGGAATTGAAAGCTTTCTTTCACCAGTCGGCAAATTTACCATTTGGTTACTGTATATTTGTTTTCATGTATTTACAGACCTGTAACCTTTTTAATAAAAATATTAAACCAAAATAATTATCATGTGATGAATTTAGTTTCTTTTAATTCTCTACATACTCGGTGTGTTAGTAATTACATAACTCGCATACATATTTAACCATCCACTGTGCTAATAAAACATAAAATCACTCAGTCACTCACTCACTCACTCACTCACTCACTCACTCACTCACTCACTCACTCACTCACTCACTCACTCACTCACTCACTCACCCAGTCACTCACTCACTCACTCCCTCCCTTACTCACTCACTCGCTCACTCACTCACTCACTCACTCACTCACTCACTCACTCACTCACTCACTCACTCACTCACTCACTCACTCACTCACTCACTCACTCACTCACTCACTCACTCACTCACTCACTCACTCACTCACTCACTCACTCACTCGCTCACTCACTCACTCACTCACTCACTCACTCACTCACTCACTCACTCACTCACTCACTCACTCACTCACTCCCTCACTCACTCACTCACTCACTCACTCACGCATTGCAGAGTTGTTCAACCAGCCCATATTCAATCGTGTGCCCGAACTCATGGACGAGCCCGTGATGAGCTTCCACCAGGCGGCCAATCCCGTCATCGAAAGGGACGGCAAGAGATTCTTGCAAATGTCGTTTGATGTTAAACGTTTCAAGTTAGTAGGGATGTTTTTCTGTTGATCACCTTTTATTAAATTGTTTAATAACAATGATAACTTGAAAAAAAATTCCATGATGGTCAATTTTTCAACTCTATAGTTTGCATTACTTTTTTGATTATCCACTCACTCACGCACTCACTCACTCACTCACTCACTCACTCACTCACTCACTCACTCACTCACTCACTCACTCACTCACTCACTCACTCACTCACTCACTCACTCACTCACTCACTCACTCACTCACTCACTCACTCACTCACTCACTCACTCACTCACTCACTCACTCAATCACCCACTCGCTCACTCACTCACTCACTCACTCACTCACTCACTCACTCACTCACTCACTCACTCACTCACTCACTCACTCACTCACTCACTCACTCACTCACTCAATCTCTCATTCACTCACTTCACCCACTCACTCGTATATAATTTTAGACCAGAAGACGTGGTAGTAAAGACCATCAAGGCCGAAAGCCAGCTCATTATTGAAGCCAAAACCGTGACAGAAACCGAAGGTCACCGAAATACATTTGAGTTCAAGCGAACACTGAATCTCCCGGAGGGTGTTACAATTGAAGAGGTGAGTGAGTGAGTGAGTGAGTGAGTGAGTGAGTGAGTGAGTGAGTGAGTGAGTGAGTGAGTGAGTGAGTGAGTGAGTGAGTGAGTGAGTGAGTGAGTGAGTGAGTGAGTGAGTGAGTGAGTGAGTGAGTGAGTGAGTGAGTGAGTGAGTGAGTGAGTGAGTGAGTGAGTGAGTGAGTGAGTGAGTGAGTGAGTGAGTGAGTGAGTGAGTGAGTGAGTGAGTGAGCGAGTGAGTGAGTGAGTGAGTGAGTGAGTGAGTGAGTATGGATATTGTGGTTTCAGCTAAGCTGCCGTTACACAGATGATGGCCTATTAATCCTCGAAGCTCCCTTCAATCCCAAGGCGGAACCAAAACGTCATGATAAGTTGCCGCCATCGCAACCGATTCCCGTGAAACATGAATGATCGCAATTTGCAATATTACACTGTTAACGAGAATCGATTAGGAGACTGGATCCATGTGTGACATCCACTAGCGAACGAGAAGGGGAGGGAAAATCGGTATTCCCCATTCCTTGGCATCTTCAAAAAGTGAAATTTGTTCCCTACGGTGTAGGTAAAATGGCCTGAAAACTGCCAATTCCCCCCTCTTTGGAGAGATTTTCCTTTCCCTCCCTTTAGAGGATTAGCTCGTTCGCCAGTGGTGACATCTATTCTAACGTAATTTTTTCATGTTTATGCAGAATCTCTCTGTCTTTGCAAAAATATTGACAGTTGACACACAGGATTATAAATAATAATCATTATTATTAATATTTTTATTATAAATTATTATATTTTTCAGGTTCAGTCTCCTAATTCTTGATAAAACACAAATGTATTAATATACAGATTGATATACTATTCCATTGATCCTCATTTTTATTGAATTTTCTGAATGATGTTTTTTCAATGCGTTGCGTGGATGTGAGTCATTTTACTCAAGGTTTACTCCACGCTTATGTAAAGTTTATATAATATTTTCGCTCTATAATTAATCTCTATTTGATTTGTCAGACCAGGCTTAACTTAGAGATTTGTGTGTTTTTTCAATTGTCAGCCGGTCTTTATTTATAGCATACATTTTTGTTTTTGTTCATGAATTGTTTATCCGCATTCCTCAAACTTGTGCAACTATGTGATGCAGTGGATTTAATCTGAAGCGTTAAGTTAATATTACGATTCGATTGAGATAACCCAACAATAAAAGAAAATACTATTTTGAAAAAATAAACAATTATACTAATAAAAGTTTTAGTTCCGTAAAATTCTTTGGTACCCTTATTCTTCTCCCGTACACAGTCAGTCTCACAGAATACGAGTTAATTTCTAACTCTTGCTGAATAGGTTCTACTGACCAATTCGCCGAGTATGAAATGAACAGGCTAAAACATGTTGCTTTAACCGATTTTTATTGTACAATAAAATAAGTTCTACTAATTTCCAACGCTTTCCATAACTGTACGTTGAATAAAAACTCTCGGCAAAAAAATAAAAAAAACCCGAATGCATGCCATGACGGCTTCTTTAGCGCCTGAAATTGTTCCAAACGAGCAACAATTACACAAACCCGGTTCATCACAAATTGCTATCACAAATTGTAATCGGCCGGGCTCATCACAAATCAATGTTTATCGAGCTCTAACTTTCTAAAAAGCGCTAAATTAGAGGCAAATCATGGTTCATTCATACGTTTTTATTCCGTTAGCCTTAATGTAGCCTTACGTGCAATATTTGTGACTGACCTGTTAACATTATGAGAACGATAAATGATGAGGACACGCCGTCAAAAGGAAGTCGGGCGTGGCCGTTTCTATCTGGTTGAAACCGGTAATGATATTATACTGCCGAAAGTTGTGGACCCACAACAACATTGCTGCCGAATTAGTGTAGTGACGACTGCTGAAGTTGTGTATGTCATCAAATAATGCGTCAATTCTTTACTTTGAACTTTTAAAGTCGGTAAGATTTCGTAATATTTCAATGTTTGTGATTTTCGACGCTACTTGGAAATGCTAGTGAAGTTGTTTTAGCGTTAGCGAAGTTCTTCATCTCTAGTTTAGTCATTCCCTAGTTTCGTTCCGTTGTTCCTCTCGCTAAAATAACAAGCCAATGCTCCATAAATGTGCCTGAACGGAACTTCGTTTGCGCTTTTTTCGTACAGCATCCTGCATAAAACATATTACTTATATTTCTTCTGTTGAGTTTCCGGATAATTCACTGACTGACTGATTTACTAAATGACCGCTGACTGCTTTTTCAAAGGCTGACTGATTAGTTGACCAACTGACTGACCGATTGATTGATTGATTTTTGGACGGGCTGACGAACCGCCTAATTGATTGAATGAATAACTCACGGAATTTCTAAAATTCCCTTTCTCAAACTGAACTTTTCTAGAAAAAGTTGATGTAGATTTGAACCGAACTTCGAGAAAATTGCTTTATGTCCACTATTAAGATAATATCGTATCGTATAATATCGTATATCGTATTGTATTGCCTATGCTAGTTTCCGGTCCTGGAATTGTTTTATACCGCACCATTGAGTACCATTAAGTACCATAGCCTAACTACATTTACAATTAGAAGATCGGAGTGTCACGTTAGCTTAGAAGCTACTAAGGTTATTGATTATCAATGATATACTTTTCACTACTAAGGTTAATGATTATCAATGATATACTTTTCATACTTTTATTTACTCATCTTGCAATATTCGTTTCTTAATTATTAACTATTAGTAACTTATTTTACTGTACGAATCAAAAAAGTACAGGTAAAAAGTAAGAAGTTCTCTCTGAAATCAGTATCTTCAGTTTTAGAAGTTGTTACAGTGAAACTGAAATACACAATCAAACTATGCTGTGGAGGTGACAAAAGCTGAAAATCACATAAAACACGAATCCGGTCCAATATCTGATTGCTGATTCTGCTCAACGAAATCGGTTAGTTGCTCTTTTTACCGATAAACTTTGACCCGACTGAATCGAATGATAAAAATTTGCATTGTATTTTTTTACTTATCAGTTCAGTTAAGGCCAAAAATGTCTAATCAATAAAATTCAAGGTGTTGAATGAACTCTACACTTTGCTTCCTGTGATGCTGAAATTAAGAAAAGAACGTTACTGTTTTAAGTACTTGAGACCGAGACAGTGTGTCGTGTCGCTTATATTTACTGGCCCATTAATTATATTACCCACCCAGCAGTTCGTAAAACTATCTGGTATGTAAGTGATAGGAGAAGTCACTTTATCAAATGTACACACTGGCGGACGAGCATACGCTCCAAAGAGAGGCAATCTCTCCATGAAGGAGAAAATTCGCATAAATCTGACCTTTTTACCTTCATTTTAAGGACCAAATTCTACTCGTTGAAAAGCCAAAGAAACGAAACTCTGCCTTTTCTCACCCCCTCTCGTCCGCTAGTGAATGTACATGTAGCGGATGATATCGGGCTCTAATCTTTTTATTTTGATAGGTCATAGGTGAATCGTGCTTACTCGAAAAATTTCATAAGTTTTAGGTCTTTCTGTTTACAAAAAAAAACGTAAGACCAAAAATGCCATCAGACCAGACTAGCTTTCACTGCTTCACTACTTTGGACCACGTGACTTTTCGAAAGCAACAGAAACTCTGGCCAACTTTTTTCTAAACATGCGGAACAAACAAGACCGATGTTGCGACAGTTCACTAGCGGACGAGAAGTGGAGGGAAAAGTAAAATTCCCCCTCTTTGGCAGTTTCAAAGACTAGAGTTTGTTCCTTAAGGAATAACTAAATTTCTGCAAATTCCCCCCTCTTTGGATAGTTTCCCCTCCCTTTGGAGGTTGGACTCGTCCGCCAGTGTAACAGTTGATGATAAAACTAGTTGTGCGTTCAGTTCAGTTCCTCTTCGAAACTTGTGAAATGTTTCAAAAGAAACTAAAACTTCATTGCCGTATGTTGTCATGATTCATGAAAGTTGTTGCGCTTAATCACACCAAAATAACGACAAAAATCATCAGTCATCAGCACAGAAAGAAAAACTAGAAAAATAACGCATCTTCATCCTCCAGTCAGCACAGGGAAAAGAAGAAGAATTAGGAATTACAACACAAGACATTCGAAGTTAAAAAAGAAGAGCTAGAAATCATGGTGTTTCAGCGACGTCGCAAAATGAGCTCATCGGTGCGTAGCGGCGGGCTGATCATGTCGTTGAATGAAACGGGTGTCGCCCGGCTTATATTCGCAAAGGTTGGCATTTTTTTACTTGGACTTCTTCATTAACTGAAGCCATACGGCACACTATTACCATATGAGAATGGTGTTCTCGTACTGGCCAGAGAGTTGAATAAACTGACGGGCAATGGCAGAAACCCCAGGCCTATCTGAAAAGTACTCTGTTTGTAATAGTATCCTAGATACGTTTCTCCCCTGAAACATTGTTGCGGTTGCATGATAGCAGCAGATGAACTGGCTTTTGTTTAATGAACATGACGTTAACTGTAATGTTTTATGGGCTATTTACAATCCACTCCATTTAACGCATCTGTTTCTTTTAACCCGCTCACACCATTCAAATTATTTACATCTACTACTTACTGTATGTTTACTCTCAGTCTCAATATCTTTACGATTACTTGATCGATCGAAAGTAAAGCTCACCACTTCTTACTGAACTTACTTACAACTAATACTTTTTTCAGTTTTCTTGTTGTACCTTCTCATAGAGTTCATCCTCTCTATATCCCACACATCCAGATCCAATAATCCACTTTACTAATCAATCCACGCCATCACGCAGGACTTTTCGCGTTTCGATGGTGCGCTGGTGAATCTGCAGAACGAGATTCTGGAGCTGCACGGCACGCCGTCCGTGTCGTCCACGCCCGGCGGCCCGGCGTCCAGCTTGACCACTAATCGCAAGGACGTGTCCCCCGAATCTGGCCCGTGTTTGCAGTCGCCCAACAGCCTGGCCCAACCCATACCAATCAACATTGAATCCGATCAAGTCTCCATCGTGTCCAATTCCTCCGGCAGCAAGGTTGATTTTCTTTTCAATTTGAATACGAAGTGTTTTTTATCTATTTATTTATTTCGAAAAAAAATACGGTTGCGTGTGTGGTTTTCTAAGAGAAGGTTTGAAAAAAGTCTTGTTCATCTCAAAGGGAGTAGCAGAGCAGTAGAAAGTTGTAAAATTTAGTGAAAATGGTATCGTGAGGTAGATGAACGTAACGTAGTGAAGGGTCTGCCAACAACAATCCATTCATCTTGGATTGATGGTACATTTAGGAGTCGTTAATATAAAGATTCTTCTCATGTCTCTGGAAGCTTCCGGTAATGATTTAAATAAAACATGTTTAGAAAATCGCTTTTTTACGGCTTTTTTATTCAAAATATTACCTCAAATGCAAAGTATCCTAACGTAATACGACTGAAACTCATTATATTCAAATGATCACTATTCACAATAATCACTATAAATACCCCCATCATTCATCGGGTATTCATTGATTGATTGACTAATCTCATAATTAATTCCAGCTGGTCGACATCAACATCTCACCACCCACCAACAATCCGGACGAGATCCTACCTCATCTCTCAGTCGACAACGAATGCCTGTTCGACATCATCATCATCGAGGGTGAAACGGGCAGTCAGTACTTTATGAAACGCGTCAAACTCTCCTGGGAGGCATCAGAACAGGGCTGTATCGTCAGTCTCGACTCGGATCACGTACACTTTACCACCGAGGAGATCCTGGTCGGTAATCGGGCGGATCTGGATGCGCGCACGTACTTGACGCCCGATCTGGCCGGTCTTTCGTCGCCCTTACATGTGGGTAAGATGAACATTCACTTCCGTGCCGCCGTCACGCCACCGCCGACACCGGCCAGCAGTACCTGTGACGGCGAACCCATGGATGAGGGAATGGCACATGACGAGTTGGGTGGCATTTGTGTCAATAATGTCGGTGATTGTATGCAGTGAGACGAGGTGGTCATGGTCACCAAATAAATTTTTTTCTCATAATTTTTTCATGCTTAGTAGCCAAATTATTATTATGGTTGGGTGTTAATGGGAGGAAGAGTTTTATGGTGATTGATGCTTGATGGGAAGCACTGGCGAACGAGCCAAAACTCAAAATGTGGGGAATTTTTCCAAAGAGGGGTAATAAGCAGAAATTAGGCTATTTTACCTACACTAGGAACAAATTCTAATTTTTGAAATCGCCAAAGAGGGGGAATTCCTTTTTTCCTCCCCTTCTCGTCCGCTAGTACGTTCTGATCAGTTACTCTTCCTCCTACCTACCCAACACGATTTTGTGAGCTGCCCAGAGTCTCGTAAATATGAAAATTTACTGAAGACACTTTTTTGTGAAGGTGGCTAAGCATTCAATCTGGACTGGAATATGTATTCAGCTTTTCTTGTTATGTTGGCGTGTTTGACGTTGATAAAACTATAAAATTTTGTTCTTGTAAAATGTCAACTCAGTCAACGTGAATTTATCTCAGCTGTAAAAAGTGCCTCATTGAAAGGGGTTCGACTGTTTTTGTCACATCAGTTTCCAACTGAAAAATATCAATAATGATTGGTTTTTAATATAAACAGTCGTTCATCTTTTTTTGCATTCAAATCAAATATATCCATGTTGTCTTCCAAGTTCCATGTTATTATATTATTATTAATTATTATGTTAACAGCCCCAAAGATGCCTATGCAGAGTAGAATAACCACCGTGAATTTCTTCATAATTCTATGTTATACGCATTTAGTAGAGGGTTATTTGGGTTTGTACAACTTATTTACTTGAGTGTCATATAGTAAGTCTAACATTAAAGGTTGTTAAACTTTTAAGAAGTTTTTGATCAAGTAACCCTCAACGAGTTGTTCCTAATCATAACATACATTTTTATTGGACTATTATAATGTCCATAATTTGCCTTCTAATTCTAAAAAACAAGATCTACCCCAGAGTTTTACTCATGCCATGCGGATGCCAAAAGTAGTTTATCCTCACAATTCACCTCTCCAATCTCTAGTTCTCATTTATCCCGGCAATCGGTGAACGTCGGTCTGTTCTCAATCTTTTACAAAACAACCTTGAGATTGAGAACGTTCAGATTATTACCGAAAGTATTTTCGGCAATAAAAGAAAGTAAACAAAACAAGTATATCTCAGCCGAGGTGAACGCATTTTTTGTTGAACTCGTGTTGTGTGTGTGATTTATTGCTGGCCGAAACCGAATGTCTGTCTCATCGGCAATGTCACGCTGTCTGTCTCAGTCTACTTACTGTTATCATTGTCTGAAAGTCTGCGATGCGTCATATTCAGAAGTGCTGGGTAAAACACTGATGTTTGATAATAATTTCAAATTTTCCATAAACTACTGTTCAAGTTAAGTTTTTCCAAAATTTTCTGATAGAAAGTTTTTCATCCGCTGTTGGATTCGAGTGAAAACTGGAGTCTGGTTCTTCGGCTAATGGATCAGCTGTCAAAGTGACGCAGTCGTTCAGCATTTTTGACACCAGCCGAGGAGCAGTCTATATTACTCTCATATGGAATTCCACTCTCTTTGGCAGTTTCAAAAAGTAGAATTTGTTCTCTGAGGTGTAGGTAAAATGGTTTTAAAACTGCCACTCCCCCCTCTGAGCATAATTCCCGTCCCTTTGGAGGATAGGCTCGTCCGCTAGTGTATCAGACCGCGATAACAGACGCAACTGTCGGATCCGTGTTTTGTGAAAATATGTAAAGTTATGTTTGAATAACATTTATGTAACAAACTTTTTTAATAAACAGCAGCATATTATGGAAATCAAAATATTTTTAATCCTTTTCACTGGGTTTCTTATATTATGATAACCTCAAATGTAGTTTTGCGTAAAACATGCTGTTGTTCTTTGATTTGAGAAATTTTTATGCTGCAATATTTTCCAAGAACTTTTCGAGTTTCCGAGTTTTTCATACTTTTTATCATTCAATTCTATTTATACATCTTTCTTTCATATTTTCGCACATACTACACCATTTATGTATAATACACGTCCGTTCATTATAATTGTGTTTTTATTGCTCATTTTCTGAAAATGTGAGTTTACTGGATTCTTTTTCGGTTGGATTTCCATGAACATTCAAAAGCTGTACCTTTAGTATTCGCTCTCTGCAGTATTTATTTTATAAATATTACATACAAAAACATACCTACATTTTTTATTATTACATTTCCTCTATGAAGGCGGTGCTTCTACGATCCTTCGAACGAACTTCTTTGTTTTGTGAATTGTATTATACAAAATTTCATTTTCGTTTTCTTTATCACATTTTTAATCTCGAAACTTCTTATTTTATTACATATTCAAACTTACATGGATTCCAAATCGTAATTCAATCCAGCTTTATTATAATGTTTTTTTGTACAAGGTCTGGTTGAATATCAAAAACTTGTTATTTTATATGTATAATTGCGGTATGTGAGAAAAAGCAGAGTTATTATATGAAAATAAAATTAATATTGAACTCGGGATGGGATATATATAATCACTTCACGGTCATTAGATTCCAGTTACATAGATGGAAGCTTGAGCAAACTGAAAACACGAATATTAACGGAACGCTAACTGGAAAATCTAGTCCAAATGAACTGGATATCACAAATTGAACCGACAGTCACGAAAACTTCAAATCTAAATAACCTAGCAAGATAACGCGCAGTAATTTATAATTTGTAGATGACTAATTGTTCAAGCAAGTTGATTTATATCTACACCTTAGGGAACAAATTCTACTTTTCAAAAATGCCAAAGAAAGGGGAATTCCACTTTTACCACCCTTTCTCGTTTGCCAGTGGTTGCACCATGCACGTCATAACAACAAATGTGAGATGAATTTTCCCGAGGAAGGAGGAATATTCAGAAATCCGGCCATTTTACCTACACCTTAGGGAAAAAACGCTACTTTTAGAAACTGCCAAAGAGGGAGGAATTCCACTTTCCCTCCCCTTCTCATCCGCTAGTGCCACCAACTACCGTAAATGTTCCATGTCCAAACTCTGCCAGAGTGTATACTAATTGTTCGTTGTTGGGTTGTCTCAAGTTGATAAGTAGTAAAACAAAACAACCAATGACAAAAAGCAGACGCACAGAATAATAAATAACTGCTCATTCCACGCAAAAATTTCGTACAAAAATTAACTACAAAATCAGTAGATATCCGTTTTAACTGAAACCCGTTCAGGTTTCACGATTCGTCGTCCTTGGTCCTGATATTGCCCTGTCCGGGCGTATTCACCGTCAAACTTGACTTGGGCGTGTATCGCTTCTCGGCCAGCGTATCCACATTCTGATCTCGATTATCCAGCATTCGTTCCCATCGTTGATCGGCCACCGACGAATCGAGGTACTTGATCTGACGTTGGGCGCGGAAATTCTGCTCCAACTTGATGCCGATGTATCCTACCGTAACCGTGACAGGTGCCATTACGATGGGGATGAAATAGGCATTGCGTTGCATGAATGCGAAGATTACCGGCCACATCCTACTGAAAGTAAGTTGGCATAAGCGGACGAGAAGGGGAGGGAAAAGTGGAATTCCCCACGTTAGCGAGTTTAAAAAGTCGAGTTTGTTCCTTAAGGTGTAGGTAAAATGAGCTAATCTCTGCGGATTCCCTCCCACTCTATGAAAAAATGCCCCTCCTTTTGGAGGTTGAGCTCGTCCGCCAGTGGTTTCATTCTGGGAAACGTCACTCATTTCTCAAGTCATTCAACTTGAATGTCCGCTATTTTTCTACTGGCGTTTTGACTCGGCGATTCCCGTGATCTAAGACAACTGAACTTTATTCTTGTAAACAGACTTTCTATTACTCAGAGTGTTCGAAAAACTTACGTGCTATCCGACATAATTACCGGCGAAAAATTTCATGTCTGTCGTCATTACAATGGCTCTCATCACCTAATCCTCAATTTCTGTTATTCAATAGCATCATAACAATTTTTTTGCGAAATTTCGATTTCTACAAATTATATTTGACCGAACACTTGAATAATAAAGGAAGGTTATCAATATAACTTGAAAAACAAGAAAAATATCTCATCCTCATCACAGATAAATACTTGCAAAATAAGCCGATAACAGCTCGACTCGCCAACGTCGTTTTCTCCAGATTGACAAAAGCCCCCAAACCATCTGCGTTTACATGCATTTCATTAAGTTACGAATTGATCAATATAAAACATTGAAAATTCAAACAGACAATTAATTGACAGCAATGAAACCAGAAGAGTATACACGTTTAGGAAAAAGTTAGTTCCAGAAAAAAACTATCAAACTTTTCAGTGAACTTCAAATAACTCACAATCTTTCATTTTTTTGTTATTTTAAATGAAAAAATTTCGGGAAGCCGGAGGAAAGCGAGCTATCTGATAAAAAAGGATTATGGAGGAAATGATCGATATTACAAACACAAAACGACACAACGGAAATATTGATTCTTATAGACCAGAGATAACCGTTATTATAGATAAACATAAAGTTTAGAAAGCAAAAAAAACAATATATCATTACTAATATAACAATCGACAACCGCATGGACGAAATTTAGCCGAACCATTAGATTATTATCTCGAAATATTCAGTTTTAAGAAAGCTGGAAAACATGATCTAATAGAGACGGTATTTTCGCCAACAATTCCGCAAAACCAGCAGCAATCTGTTTTAAATAAAATAAAACAATATTATCATAGAAATTTTCACAAGACCTGACGTTTAGACGTTCCAAAAACCTCGAACAATCAAGATTTGCTGTTAGACTTCATAATTGTATTGACCTCCTAATGCAGTACAACAGCAAATCATATCATTCCATTTGTAATTCGTCTGCACAAATACACGAAACAACGTATCATGTTAAGTTTGGTTAAAACTTTGGATTGCTGGCGATTAAAGAACATAGCTTCAGAATTTATGAAGATAAAGAAACAAAATATTATCGAATATTATTTTCTTTTTTATAGCAGCAATCCAATAATTAAAATTACTCATCTTTAAATCAAATAACGATCAATCAATGATGCAATGGTCGATAACAGGAACGATGCTCAAACAACCAACGATGATGGACGACTTCACTTTATCAACGAAGTTACCATTTTAGATAAGATCGGCCACTGAAACAGATTAATATACAGGTCTATATAATAAAAATATGGTTCATGAAATGATAAACTATTTACTTTGTTATAAAAAATACTATTCGAGAAATTTTACGAACTAAAAAGAAAAATAAACTGAAGTGCAGCTTTACTGTAATCCGCATCACCACCATGACGAACAAGCTAATCATAAATGCATAAGTTAGATTAAAAAACATTTTTAGGTAAAGAAAGTTAATTACCAGTTATTTTTTTATAGATAATAACAAAATACCAAAATGTTCACCAACCGTTCATGGGCATCTCATCGATCTGTGTTGAGTAGTACTGCTCAATATCACGCAAAATACGAATGTCGTCCGACTTGACAAAGTTTATGGCCACACCCTTGCGGCCGAATCGACCCGAACGACCGATGCTGCAGACAAGCGCGAAATTCAAGGAAACAGTATGCAAATTTCAAACTAAATCTTAAGATTTCTATGAAAATATAAATAAACAGAGGTAGTTGTGTTTTTCAAACGAGCCCAAAAAGTGTTAATTGAATTTCAAGTTATCTCTCTTCTTGAAATTATCATGTAAATGTTATGAACCGTATTTTACAAAAAGGAACAAAATTGGAATCAACAAAAATCTGGTTGATTCAGTTGGTAAATTTAATTAATGTTAATCCAGTAAATAACACAAAATATTAACCGACCGATGAATGTACAGCTCACGATTGTTGGGCAGATCGTAGTTGATGACGAGCGACACCTGCGGCACGTCCAGACCACGGGCCCACACGTCCGTGCTGATCAGTACTCGACTGAAAACGGGTTACAAATATAAACATTCTTGTTGAAAATCTGTTCAAATTTTACTCATTTATTTACACTTTACACGTTGCATCGCAGTTAGGTTCGATTTCACATTCACTAGGCTCTAAGCACATGAAGTGGCGGTTTTGCCCAATATAAAAATAACATATGGAAAACAGCAAACATAACGGTTTTCATTTTCCATCGGCTTTATAACATGGTACGGTACCCAAACTTAGGAATAGGAAATGCAGCTAAAACATAACGAAAATTTATAACCAATAACTAGGGTTTCTAAAATTATAAGATGAAACAATAATAAATGGCACCAACGATTCACCGGCCCGGAACTGTTTCATGACGCTCTCACGGTCCTCCTGCTCCATGTCGCCGTGCATCGAACACACTGTGAAATTGGCCTCCTTCATCTTCTCCGCCAGCCAGTCCACCTGATTTTTTTTATTATAAAAATGAAGATAATGATATATACAGGGTGTCCCATTTTAAAGTCACGTTTTGTTTTAGCTGTAATTTTTGTGAAGCTTAACCGATTTTGAAGTTTTATGCGGCATATAATGGAGAATTTATGATTATGACAAATTTGTTTGGCGCATAAAATTTTGAAAACTCATGTTCATGCCAATTTTTATGCTAAATCTACGAAAGTCCCTTATTTTCACTAAAAATCGTCGATTTATTCCTTTTATTCGCACATAAGTAAAAGTTTATTGGAATCTCCTGATTAATGTTATCACAGTCAGGTAACCACTGCTTGAAATACAGGTGAAACATACTAGAATACGTTCATTAAATCCTTAACATGATCACCACCCCTACAGATGCACAGTTCCCAACGATGCGCGTGCTTTGGATGTGATTCCTCACATTTGGCCTCAGTTCTGTGAAAGGTAGCTCGAAGCTCATCGAGACTCAAAATTCCAAGATCCCATTGCTTTAAAAATATCAATATTCATCTAAGAAGAAACTAAAAGGCCATATGTCCGTGCAGATTACGAAGAATTTTGACCAAGTCATCATCCCTTTAGTTCAAGTGAGGGCTAATGTGAGGAATCACATTCAGAGCATGCGCATGGTTGAAAATTGGCATATGAAGGGGTGGTGATCATGTGGATGATTTAAAAGGCTTTTCTGGTATGTTTCAGTTGTAATTCCAATAGTGGTTACCTGATTGTGATAACATTAATCAGGAGATTCCAATAAACGGTTATTTATGTGCGAAAAACAGGAAGAAATCGACGATTTTTAGTGAAAATTAGGGACTTTCGTAGATTTAGCATAAAAATTGGGAAAGACATGCGATTTCAAAAAAATTTGCACCGAAAAAATTTGTCATAAATTCACCATTATATGACGCATAAAACTTCAAAATCGCTTAACATTCACAAAAATTATTGCAAAAACAAAACGTGACTTTTAAATGGGACACCCTGTATTCAGGTAACATAACAGTAAAAAACACAGGTCCCTTTTAAAGTAATGTATCCGATAATATCGACAAAAGTTTTTGAATTCTGAATCATAATAAGTACGCTTAAGATTTAGTGTCAAAGATTTTATCATTCCCTCATTTTCATATTTTTTCACTTCTTTATTTCAGCATAATTTCTTATTCGTAATTTGTAAGACCGATTATATGCGAGACACAGGCAGGCAACATGCACCTTTTTGAAAAAAATACTTTTTGTTTTTCGAGTTCGACTATAGTACTGCCAAAAATCAACTCACCTTACGACGTGTATTGCAGAAAATGACGGCCTGTGTGATGGTGAGTGTGTCGTACAGATCGCACAACGTGTCGAACTTCCACTCCTCGCGCTCGACGGCCACGAAGAACTGCTTGATACCCTCCAGCGTCAGTTCATCACTGAAAAATTACCATCGTGAGAATATTCAAGCTATACCTATGTTAACAAATATGATATATATGCCCGCACAACCACTATATTGTTTATTCAACTCTCCGACCACTACGAAAACACCATTCTGATATGGTATTAATCTGCCTCGACGGCTTCAGTTAATGAAGAAGTTCAAGATGAAAAAATATCACAACGTACCGTTTGACGAGCACACGGATGGGGTCAGTCATGAACTTGCTGGTCATCTCCAGGATCTCATGAGGCAGAGTAGCCGACAGCAGAACCACCTGCGTACCCGGCGGTAGAAACCGATACACGTCGTAGATTTGCTCTTTGAAACCTGTAAACCAACCGAGTTTCGATTCGAAAGATTTCGAAACGTCATCAGAACTGACGAAAAAAAGTTGGGAAAAATTTCGAGGCTTTCAATCATTTATCTTCTCCTGTCTCCCTCATTTTAGGTAATGTAAGTAAGTAAAAGTTTGGGCTAACCCTAACCCAAAATTCCAAAATGCTCGAATACTAACGGCTTTATGTCAAGTCATTATAATTGTTCCGTTATGAAAACAGTTGAAGAGAAAGATTCGAAAGCGCTTCTGCAAAACATTTACTAACCTTTGTTCAGCATCTCATCGGCTTCGTCCAGCACGAGCATCTTGATGTTACGTGTACGCAGATTGCGTCTTCTGATCATGTCTGCAAAGAAAGAGAACAGATGATAACCATTTATAAAAATTGTTTTCAAAGTAGATACATAAGGCTAAGCTAGAAGTGGGACAACGAAATAACCACCCTCCTTTCCCAAACAAATCTAGAGCTATTTAACGACCTATTTGACAGCGCGATTAATCAAAATGTCATTTGCCGACGTTTGAATTGAAAAAATTATACGACAATATTATTCTCGGTGTGCGTTCGAACTTAAGATTTTTTTTGTTTTCGGGACTATTTTTCTAAATAAGTTAGCAAGATAACAATAATTTTACTGTTCCAAATTGTTGCAATGCAATATATTTGTGTGTTCATCTTATAACGCTGAAAATACTGAAATGGGAATCGTTGAAACGTGACCAACCGAACACACGACCGGGCGTGCCGGACACGACGTGCTGGCCGAAATCGAGTTTCCTGATGTCTTCACCGATGTTGGTGCCGCCGATACACACGTGACACTGAACGTTCATGTAATCGCCCAGGGCAAGGACCACCTGAACAAATAATCAACCTGAATGACATGAACCTAATCAACATGCCACTTTTAATTATGATTACTCTACTCTTTACTTATGTATACCTAATCCAAGGATCGAGACAAAAATTTTTTTTTAATTCAATTGAAATAAAAATCTTTGAAAGAAAAGGTTGTGTTACAATTTGAAATCAATACTCGTGAATATTTCTCTGGTTCGTTATACTTGAATTTTTATCCTTTTACTCATTCTGTTGATTATACACGTAGCGCCCCGTTTGAAAACCTCAATGCCAAACATCTACATTTGCTAAATTTTGCTAAACGTAACGTTATGAAAAGGTAAAGGTTCCTAAAGACACTCTCAAAAACCGTATATCTATAACTAATTTCTAATTACATAAAACAGTGTGAGTTGAAATTTTCTTAATTGATTATCTACATTTTTTATTACACCTATATTACACTACATTACGTTCCATTCCTCCCTACACTTTTTACAACTATTAATATCATCTCCATTTAACTCACACTTATACTGGAATGTGCTGAATAAAATAAAAAAATTTTTTTACCTACGCCTTATTTATGGAACAAACTACTTTTTTCAAAATTACCAAAGAGAGGGAGAATTCCACTTTTCCCTCCCCTTCTCGTCCGCTAGTGAATATAACCGACCTTCTGGATCTGTCCGGCCAACTCGCGCGTGGGCGAGAGCACGAGCACTTGTGTTTCGCGGGTCTGAATGTCGAGCGACTGAAGTACGCCGATGGAAAAGGTGGCCGTTTTACCGGTACCCGACTGGGCTCTGAAACACACAATCAATATTTTATTCGAGGTTGTATCTAGTGGAGCGATGTATCAGTATACTATGGTATGTAAGTAACTAATTATTAAAAGGTTTCATTATATAGTTGATTTGCGAGCACCTGACAAACCTGAGACTCGGAGAGCACATCCTGTTAGCCAGGAAAGAGAGAAAAGATAAGAAGAAGGCCAATAAAAACACCTACATTTTGTTGACTCAACAGACTACAGTTACTTAATAAGTGATTTTTTCTAGTCCTTAGTGCTTACTTCAAGTCCTTATTCAGTCAGATGGGCATGGGAGGTTAAAGTCAAGCCACGCAGGGAAGGTCATTTTTCGAGTTTCTATCCATATCTCCGTTCAAGTAACTCTCTCTGTCGCGGCACAAGACTTTGCATTTGAAATAGCTTGTTCCTGGAAGTGGTCAACTAGCGCAGCGCAGTTGCTTTTTGTTTAGCCGTTCATCAATATTGGCGATCCCTTGCGATTTATAAGCAGAACCATGGCTAAGACAAGACGAATGTATTTGTTTGTTAGGCTTTCAATTCCAACATCTATATCGAGTGTGTCTTCACCCGTACGCTGACCATCACCACCCAACCCAGCAGCTGAGAGTCAAACCCGGGACCTGGCGAGGCGATCCAAAGTCTAACACTCAACCAACTAAGCTATAAGGCCGGTGACAGGATATAAGATCTCTACACTGCGTCGCACAACATCTAATCAAACTAGTTTACCGATTCCGGTTCATGATAATTGGTTTACATTGGACAGGATAGTCTTGTGCTAAAAGACACGGTCCATGTCAAAAAATCAGTCAAGAAACCGAAACCAACTGTGCGATAACGTCGCGTCCTTTGATGACGGGTTTGATGGCGCGCTGTTGGATGGCCGACGGCTTTTCAAATCCGTAAGAGTAGATGCCACGCAGCAGTTCTTCGCGCAGACCCATTGAGTCGAACGTGGGACATACCTGGATAAATTCCAATAATTTATTATCGTATTTGACTCGTCGTTGAACGTTTTCTATACAATAAGTGGTGGTTGTTGTTCTATTCTTCTATGAGGCTGACAGTACAAGCTTTGCACAGCAAAAGGAAATTTTTCTACCCCAAGTTGCCTGCCCACTTCGGTAATCTGATTCCGTCATAAAAACTAAGCCTAAGCCTAAGCCTACAGATTACGGGACATTTTTGGATGTTCGGACTTCGGAATCAGATTGCCGGCCCACTTTCCCTTCTTGTGATAAACGGATGCACCCACCCATTGATTACCAAGCACCGAGCGGTGTCGTGCAGACGAGCGTAGTATATAATGTCACCAAATACGCCAGCATACAAGACTAAATATAAATAGCAAGGAAGCACTTGAAACGTTTCCACCTTTTGTTAGGAAAACACCAACCTGTACGCCATCGGAGGTTTCGAACTCGATGTTGCTCAGGTCGTCCGCCGTGGGCTGTACGATTTTTCGTTTGCGTTCGGCCATTATGCTTAACTGAAAATTGAGAGACCTAGATCTATTTAACTAATTATAAATAATTATAAAATTTGTTATTTTGATTTTTGTCGAATTTTTACGAAGCCGTTTTTCGAAACTTTCTCTGAATCCATTATTCGTGAATTAGGGAAGGTGTAAAACAGCATAGAAAAAGTTCCCACGGGGCGCTTTACCACTGAAAAATTACTCCGTTGATGAAGGAGTTTTTTCATTTACTTCGTGCCAGCCCAAAATAGACAGAACCGTTGCATAATCTACTTTGTGAGGTTAGCTGCAAGTCTTATCTCACTAACAACAGTAACTTATCCCTCCTATT
>OZ038448.1:7741305-7751305 GCA_964036265.1 Daptonema setosum
GAACGAACATTCCATAGAGATGCATCTGCCCTACATTGCCAAGGTGTTCCAGAGGTGGGTACATGTGAAAAAATCGGGTGAATGATGTATATCGTGTACGAAAAATTTCTCTGTTAACCGCTGAGGTGTCAGGCTTCACCACTATTAATAACAACGTACTACATTTTCAGTTACGAACTCAAAATACTAAGAATATTCACACACAAAACTATCGGACTATCATAAAAATTAATATTATTATTTATACATTATTTCAAGATTATTATTAATTTTAAGATTATTAATTATTATTCCATTATTCAGACGTTCACCGGGCTCATTTACGATAGTTCCCATTCTGGTCGGGTCATTGTCGGCCTCGAAACAGGCCAGCTACGGTCGGATACTGGCCCGATACATTGCCGATCCGCACAACCTATTCATCATATCATCCGATTTTTGCCATTGGGGTCAGTTTACTATAGTCTTCATTTACTTTATTTTTGAATGAGTTTTAGTTTTCCCACGATTCGATTTATTTTAGTTTTATAATTCTTTCAGTTTAAAAGTGTCTGCAGTGTTCGGAACTCTTCAAAGTAGGTAGTAGAATATTAGGATGACATACTGTAGAGTAGTTTATTAATGTGTTTTTCAATTATCCAAGTGTTCCTTTGTGAATAGTTTATTCATGTGTTATTCAATTATCCATGTGTTCATGTATTGTTTCTTTCAAAAAGTGGAGTGGAAATGTTAAGTGTTATGTTGTCGCAGAGATTGAATAATAATTATTGTTTATGGTGTTCTTTTATTGTTTCAGGTTCGCGCTTTCACTTCAGTCCGTACGACCGTAGTACGGGCAAACAGATCTATGAACATATTGAGTGCATGGATAGAGAGGTTTTTCATTTTACTATTTTCTTTATATTTAAATTAAATTAATTTCTGCTTGTTTTACTTCATTTTATTGTATCATATTTGTGTCAAGTTTGGGCTATCTCTCTGAACGCAATAGCTTTCAGATTTTAATTTTATCTTGTCGATTCGGACTAATTTCGCATTTAGTTTAGAAGAGTGTTTTCAAGTTATTCATTGATTATTTTGATTTTTGATCAACATTGTCGTCTTTTAATCTTGAAATAGATATTGTTAATTAATTTTTCGTGCTGCAGGGTATGGAAATCATCGAATCGCTCAATCCACCCGCATTCTCCGATTATCTCAAACGGACGCAGAACACGATCTGCGGCCGCCATCCCATCTGTGTCATGTTGCAGGTCAGCCTACTTTAGCCTGAGCTTACCCCTAAAACTGTGACGTTTTTTGCAAGTTTTCAAATGTTATTCTACGGGGTTAAATTTTATAAACAATAAGGCTAAAGTATTAATTGGCCGCCATCCCATCTGCGTCAAGTTGCATGTCAGTCTAATTTAACCCACTAGCGGACGAGAAGGGGTGGAAAGTGAATTTCCCCCCTTTTTGGCGTTTTCTAAAGTTAGAAATTGTTTCACTAAAGTGTAGGTAAAGTTAACCAAAAAGAGGAAAATTCCACTATTTTTAGGCGGCCGAGCACTTCCGTCAGATGAACAACCACCGCGCGGACTTTGGCTTTCTGCACTACTCGCAGTCGAACAGAGTCCGTTCGATGTCCGACTCGTCGGTGAGCTATGCCGCCGGTGCTCTCATCATCACACCACGTTGATAATCCTGTGGATAATCCACCACGTTGATAATCCTGTGGATAATCCACTACGTTGATAATCCTGTGGATAATCCACCACGTTGATAATCCTGTGGATAATCAACCACGTTGATAATCCTGTGGATAATCCACCACGTTTATAATCCTGTTGATAATTCACCACGTTTATAATCCTGTTGATAATCCACGACGTTGATAATCCTGTGGAAAATCCACGACGTTTATAATCCTGTGGATAATCCACCACGTTTATAATCCTGTTGACAATTCACCACGTTTATAATCCTGTTGATAATCCACGACGTTGATAATCCTGTGGAAAATCCACGACGTTTATAATCCTGTGGATAATCCATCTGTTAATAATCCTGTGGATAATCAACCACGTTGATAATCCTTGGGTAATCCACCACGTTTATGATCCCGTGGATAATCCACCACGTTGATAATCCCATAATTATAGCCTAATCACGGTTTATTGTTGCTCTGAGCGAATTTAGCGCGCGATATTACTTTTCTCAAATTGGTTTTTGGGGCGCGAGTTTAAAGTCGCCATGAAGTTTGAAAAAATGCGTAACAAAAACAAACACCAAGTCGAAGTCGATAGATGAATGATGATGGTATATAGCACTGGCGGCCGAGCTAATCTTCCAAAGGGAGGGGAATTTCGTCAAAAGTTCAGTTTAATATGTTTTATGTTCTCCATGTCTTGGTTTCACACCAGGAAACATGTGATTCATGAAATGATGGTATCACCGATATGCGCTCGCTGTGGGAAAAGAGAAAGTCCCCTCTCTTTGGCGTTTTCAAAAAAGTAGAATTTTTCCCTAAGGTGTAAGTAAAGTGGCCTGAAAACTGTTCTTCCCCCCTCTTTGACGAAATTCCCCTCCCTTTGGATGGTTAGCTCGTCCGCCAGTGGTACGTAGAAACTAGAATCGACTGGTTTTTCATTTTACTATTATCTCTGCGTTTTTATAGTTCATTTTTGTTTTTATATAACCACGTTGGTCTACTTCTAACATTGAAATACTAATGCCAGCATCTTTACGTGATGTGTCTATTCAATCTGATTGTACTGTGTACATAAATCATGATAATGATCATTATATTATTCTTTCTTGTTATCAAAACTATTAAACTCATACCGCGGCTCATTTTCGTTTGCTCTGCTTGCTGAATGCTTTTTTCATTTTTTATTAAGATTTCTCGTGAAGTATTGTTAATGCTCTTCTAAATCCACGGTCCGTTTGCGATGCCTATGGAGAACTGAACAATATTCTCTTCGTTTCGGAAATTTCCAGTTATGTTTTTTACTGAACCACGATATGTAGTAGCTTTTCCATTATGTCACAAGTCTGTGTTCGTGCCACTTCGTGGTATAGTTTCTGATTCATCGCAGAGGCTGTTATATCTGGCCCTCGTTATTATAGCTGAGCCACCACACAGTAGTGGACGAGAAGGGGAGGGAAAAGTGGAATTCCCCCCTCTTTAACAATACAAAAAGTGGATTTTTGCCTTAATGTGTAGGTGAAATGGTTTCAAATCTGCTGATTCTCCCTCTTTGGGGAAATTCCCCTCCCTTTGGTTGTTTGGCTCGTCCGCCAGTGCCACCACAACACCACACTCAATTCATTCATCGCTCTTGTCACATTACATCGCTTGTTTGTAATCGATTCCATTATGTTGCAATGCATTTGTTAACACTGTTTCAAACAGTGCACACGGAATTGACCATTTATGAAATAAATAATTAATTTTGAGAGAGAGAAAAGTTAAGCGATTGACTTGTTCCGACTTCATTGGTTCTATGCGATGGTCTATTCTGTTTTATTTCTGAATACGAATTAAATGTCTCCGATTATTTTATTGTGATCCTCATATGCGCATTTTTAAGTCAAGAGATCAGAGATGCATTTCATTTGGAAAATTGACATGGAATCACTAGCGGACAAGAAAGGGTGGGAAAAGTGGAATTCCCCCACTTTGGCATTTTCAAAAAGTTGAGTTTGTTCCCTAAGGTAAAGGTAAAGCGGCATAATTTCTTTTCTGCTAATTCCCCTTCTTTGTAAAGATTCCCCCTTTGGAGTTTTGGTTCGTTCGCCGGTGCTTGGAATTGAATAACGCATTCATTCTGTACTCTAAAAACACAAAATCGTTTGAAACATTGAAAAATTAACCGCTGTTTCCGAAATGTTATGAAGAATCGGGTTGTTCCCAATTCAAGATTTCAAATGCAGCGCCACTCGTGATAGCCCGGTGTTTTTAATAATTTATTGAAGGATAAATACAAGATTTTTTTAATCATATTCTTATTTATTTTAATTTGCTGATATTTGTGTTTGCCCATGATTTGATCTTTCATTGATAATTATGAAAGTGCAGAAGATTGAGATCTTTTGTTCTATTGGTAATAAACAATGTTATATCATGTTTGTGTACTATTGATTGTCTATTATATTCATTTCAATTTATAATACGCCTCTCAACGATTATTACATTTGTTTTATTGAGTACTGCTCGCTGCTTTCAAAAGATTCCCAAAACCACCAAATACCTGGGTTCCAATTTTTATTTGTCGAATATGGTCGAAATGAGTTTTTCTATAGAGTCATATTTCAAATAATTGACCATAGTTCGGACATATCTGTTTCCGTTCTTTAATATGTTATCTCTCAATATGAATATAATATAAAACGTTACAACCTCTCAATATGAATTTAATAAAAAGTGTTATAACAATAATCATGTGCATTGTCCAATCGTAAATGCTAAAAATATTTTTGTGACAGTTTTTAGTGGTTGTTATAAAATGTTTTAACGATTCAATGGCATTGATTTACGACTTGACTGTGCTACAGTACTTATTCGGTCAGAGGTGATTATGTTGCCTGTCTCTTTGTCATGTGTATAAGCTATTTGTGTGTATTATTGTGAACTTTAGTGTAAGCAGGGATAGAGTTTTTTTAAACTGAAACATGGTTATTTTCAAGGTTCATCTCACCCGCGCCATCCCTGACTGTATATGTTAAATATCGATGAAGCACTAATGAAAATAACGAAAATGTATAATACTGGGCATCGGAGTACATTAAGGCACTAGCGGACGAGAACGGGAGGGAAAGTGGATTTCCCCTCTCTTTGGCGGTTTCAAGAAGTATAGTTTGTTCCTGAAGGTGTAGGTAAAATGACCTATTTTCAACCAATTTCCGCTCTTTAGAAAAATTCCCCTCCCTATGAAGGTCCGCCAGTGCATTAAGGGTTATTATAAGATGGTTGTCATTTCAGAGCTGGTATGAATAAGTACTAATATGAACACTTCCACTATGAGAGGAAGAACTTTTACCGACAAAGATCTGTATTGGATTCAGGATTCTTTCGCCTACACCTTAGGAAAAAATCACCAAATAAGGGAAAATCCTTGATGTTAATGTTGATCACAGTTGCAGTAAATAAAGTGTTTGGACAAGTTTCAGTTATGTGAATAAAGTATTCAGTTTGTTAGTTAATGAAGCATGAACATGAAATTGGCATTTAATCGGAGGAAAATATCGAAAGGCACAGACAATTGACTAGCCATTGCCTCTCATTATGCGAAATCTATTTTTGCTTCATGAGCACGGGTTTGTGACGTGATTAATAAGAGTACATATGTACATATTTGATGATCCAAGGCTATGTATCAGGGATCAGGGTACATCCGGTCTAAATCATGAATGTGGACGGTGTGGTCAAATGTCGCATAATGTTTACAAAGGCTATATTTTATCATTAATACTTTCTATTTATCGACTATAGTATCAGGCATAAGCATTGTACACGGTCTCTTTTCTCCATTTCAGAATGTGATCCACCCATTCGTAACCCTGCGCGAACGAGTGATCCTGATTGGCCACCTGGAATTGACCATTGGTCAAACAATGAAAAACAATTGGAAAATAACGTTATAGCTCGTTATAGTTTTTTTTATCAAATCTATTTTATGGTTCCTTAACCACATAAGAATGTTTTATATAGTCCAATATACAATACTGTTCCAAAAAGGGGCGAGACTTCTCAATAAACAAACTGATGCTTCACGATGTCAGATTTTTCGTCGATGAAGATATCGTTGGATTAAAGTGATTTTTCTTTCCTGTATAGACGAAATGTTCATCAGCAAAAATCTGACATCCTGAATTATTAGGTTGTTTATCGAGAATTCAGTCAGCTTTTTGGAACAGTAAATTCATTTTCGACCATGTGAACCTCGTATTTCCAGCCACCGAAACGACCCCGACTGAATATACCATGATGCTGGAAGGCGAGATGAGCCTGAAACAGTAAACGTTATGGTTGTTGTTGTTGTTAGTGTTGTTGTTGTTGTTGTTGTTGTTGTTGTGATGTTATTGTTGTTGTTGTTATTGTTGTTGTTGTTGTTGTTGTTGTGTTGTTGTTTTTGTTGTGTTGTTGTTGTTGTTGTTGTTGTTGTTGTTGTTTTTGTTAGTGTTGTTGTTGTTGCGGCACAAACCTTTCTGAGCTCAACGTCTCTGTTCACTGTCGGAATGGGATACCCATATGGAAGGATCTGCGTCCATCGATCCACAACTTGATCGGCACCGGTGATTACACCACGTGATGTCAGACCTGAATGTACTCACTCACTCACTCACTCACTCACTCACTCACTTCACTCACTCACTCGCTCACACTCTCTCACACACTCTCATTGATTAACTCATTCACTCACTCACTCTCTCACTCACTCACTAATTTATCAATCATTTTTTCACTAACTCAGTTACTCACTCCCTCACTAACTCACTCACTCACTCCCACCATCACTCACTCACTCACTCACTCACTCACTCACTCACTCACTCACTCACTCACTCACTCACTCACTCACTCACTCACTCACTCACTCACTCACTCACTCACTCACTCACTGACACACTTACTCACTCACTCACTCACTCACTCACTCACTCACTCACTCACTCATCACAACTCACTCACTCACTCACTCATCAACTCATTACCTTCAATGGTTTTCGCCACCAGATCGCTCTCATTGACTTCGGCGTCTGGACGCATGCCGATTTCCACGACCACCGACCACAGGTGTGCCACCGACCAATACTTCTCATGATCGGGCGTCATCACATCGTTGAAGTTGGACAGAAACGTACACCGGTAGAATACCTTTGAGTGAGTGAGTGAGTGATGTGAGTGAGTGAGTGAGTGAGTGAGTGAGTGAGTGAAGTGAGGGAGTGAGTGAACGAGTGAGTGATTAAGTGTGTCTGTGAGTGAGTGAGTGAGCGAGTGAGTAAGTGAGTGAGTGAAGGAGTGAGTGAGTCAATGAGTGATTGTTGGAGTGAGTGAGTGAGTGAGTGGTTGAGTGAGTGAGTGAGTGAGTGGTTGAGTGAGTCAGTTAACTAGTCGTTCCCAACCAGGTCTTCAGCTGGGTAGTATGCCCAATTCATTGTGCCATAGAACTCGGCCTGTGGTTTCTTCAGACCGAGACCGACCAGTGCCACCTAATAAAGCACGTTAACTGGTAATTCGTGTATAACATTAATTTTTGATTACCAAAATAAAATTAATTATAATTAAAATAGAACACCCGCCATTTGTTGTACGACATTGTTGTTGTGTTGTGATGTGAAGCAGTATTTATTTCTCGAAATTTCGAAAGCGTGCCAAAAAAACAGACTCGTTAACAAGAAACCGTGGTTAGGTTATACCTTGCTGTATTCCAGCTGTAGATCGGGGCATGCGCCGGTGATTTTGCCCAGTATATCGATCGGCATTGTCGATAGCACGTTGTCGAACTCGAACCCAACTTCGTCACCTGATTTTCGGTCACGAGCGAATACCTGGAAAGATTCCCAAAACCACCAAATACCTGGGTTCCCATTTATTTTTTGTCGAATATGGTCAAAAGGAGTTTTTTTGATAAAATCATATTTCGAATATTTGAATACTTTTTCGATTATTTGACCATAGTTCGGAAATATCTGTTTCCGTTCTTTAATATGTTTATGTTATCTCTCAATATGAATATAATATAATATTAAGTGTTATAACAATAATGATGTGCATTGTCCAATCGTAAATGCTAAAAATATTTTTGTAAGTTTTCAATTGTAATTATACAATGTTTTTATGATGCTATGGCATTGATTTACGACTTGACTCTACTGCAGTACTTATTCGGTCAGAAGTGATTATGTTGCCTGTCTTTTGAACATGTTTATACAAGCTATTTGTGTGTATTTTGGTGAACTTTAGTGTAAGCAGGAATGGAGTTTTTTTTATGGAAACATGGTTTTTAAGTTTCATCTCACCCGCTCCATCCCTGACCGTATATGTTAAATATCGATGAAACACCAATGAAAATAACGAAAATGTATAATACTGGGCATCGGAGTACATTTAGGGTTATTAGGGTGCCTTCATAGTCGGAGTTGCAACTTTCGGAACATTTTTGTAAACCTTTTCCTGTTTCGTTTCGACATTTTTCTCTATTTACTATTTCGATTTAGAAAACGTTTCAGAAATATTTGTGACAAGGAAAGGGTTTACGACACAGTTCCGAAATAAATTGCAATACCGACTATAAAGGTACCCTTAAGACGGTTGTCATTTTAGTGCTGGGCGCTGGCTATGAATAAGTACTCATATATGAACACTTCTATTATGAGGGAAAGAACTTTTACTGTCAAAGATAATGGAGTGGATCGGATTCAAGGTTCCTTCACCCACACCTGAGGAAAAAATCTCTGAAAAATCACTGAATAGAAGAAAATTCTTGATGTTAATGTTGATCACAGTAGCAGTAAATAAAGTGTTAGGACAAGTTTCAGTTATTTGAGTAAAGTATTCAATTTGTTAGTTAATGAACATGAAAATGGCAATTAATCGGAAGGAAATATCGAAAGGCACAGACACATGATTAGCCATTGCCTCTCATTATGCGAAAATCTATTTTTGCATCATCGAGCACGGGTTGGTGATGTGATTTTTAACAGTACATATTTGATTGTCTAAGGCACTATCGGACGAAGGGAATTCCCCCCTCTTGGGGAGGTCTAGAATGTATAATTTGTTCCTGAAGGTGCAGGTAAAATGACATAGTTTCTGCCGATTTCGCCTCTTTGGGGGAGGTTCCTCTCCCTTTGGAAGTTTGGCCCGTCCGCCAGTGGTCTAAGGCTATCAGGGTACATCCGGTCTAAATCATGCATGTGGACGGTGTTATCAAACTTCGCATAATGTTTCAAAAAGGCTATATTTTTATCATTGATAGCTTTCTATCGGTCGACTATAAAATCAGGCATAAGCATTGTACACGGTCTCTTTTCGCCACTTCAGAATGTGATCCACCCATTCGTAACCCTGCGCGAACGAGTGATCCTGATTGGCCACCTGAAATTGGGTACCGTTGATTAGGCCGAAAATGACTCTGCCGAATTTGACTTAGCCGAAAATGACTAGGCCGAATTTGACTATGCCGAAAATGATTAGGCCGAATGGGGATTAGGCCGAATTTGATTATGCCGAAAATGGTTATGCCGAATTTGATTTTTGCCGAACAGAGATTGAGTGGGGGTCGCTTGATTGGGCCGAAATTGACTATGCCGAATTTGACTTTGCCGAAAATGACTAGGCCGAATTTGACTATGACGAGTGATCCTGATTGGCCACCTGCAATTGACCATTGGTCAATCAATAAAAAAAACAATTAAAAAAGAATGTTGTAGCTCGATGGAGTTTCTTTTATCCAAAATTATTTTATGGACCCGTGACCACATAGAAATGTTTTATATAGTCGAATATAAATTACTGTTCCAAAAAGGGGCGAGCAGTCTCAATAAACAAACGGATGCTTCACGATGTCAGATTTTTGTCGATGAAAGTGATTTTTCGTTCCTGTACAGACGAGACGAAATGTTCATCGACTAAAAATCTCACATCCTGAAACATTCGGTTGTTTATCGAGAATTCAGTCAGCTTTTTGGAAGCGAGAATTATCAATAAACAAACTGATGCTTCACGATGTAAGGTTTTTCGTCGATGAAGATATCATCGGATAAATCGTGATTTTTCTCACCTGTACAGACGAAATGTTCATCGACAAAAAATCTCACATCTTGAAACATTAGGTTGTTTATCGAGAATTCAGTCGGCTTTTTGGAACAGTAATTCATTTTCGACTATGTGAACCTCGTATTTCCAGCCGCCGAAACGGCCCCGACTGAATATGCCATGATGCTGGAAGGCGAGATGAGCCTGAAACAGTAACATTATGGTTGTTGTTGTTGTTGTTGTTGTTGTTGTTGTTGT
>OZ038448.1:7753805-7771305 GCA_964036265.1 Daptonema setosum
TCCTACCCAGTGGGCGTTCATTTCTTCTAGTGTTACCGTCCAAACCTGGTGGTCAGTGAGTGAGTGAGTGAGTGAGTGAGTGAGTGAGTGAGTGAGTGAGTGAGTGAGTGAGTGAGTGAGTGAGTGAGTGAGTGAGTGAGTGAGTGAGTGAGTGAGTGAGTGAGTGAGTGAGTGAGTGAGTGAGTGAGTGAGTGAGTGAGTGAGTGAGTGAGTGAGTGAGTGAGTGAGTGAGTGAGTGAGTGAGTGAGTGAGTGAGTGAGTGAGTGAGTGAGTGACGTTCGCTACCTTTTTGTTATACGGTCGCATGAAGATATCCTCGAGCTTCTGACCGAAAATACGATTCGTCCATTCAGCGAAATTCTGTGGCTGCCGTGGATAAGGCTGCTCCTGAAAATTCAGGAAACATTGGTGTAGCGGTTAGCACATCTGTGTACTGAACAGAAGATAGTGGGTTCGAATCCTACCAGGATGCTTAAAAATTTTCAGTTTCTTGGTAGGACCAGAATTCGTTTACTCAATCAATCAATTCATCTCATCACACACTGTAAATTTTTTATCATATCCCGATAAAAGTTATAGAGAAGTAATCAAAAAAAATCTGGCAATTTGCTGTGACGAACCTGAACTTTTCTGATGTCAGCCAGACACTCATCCCTGATGGCCGGTGGAAATTGTGGCACCGCGAGCTGTACCGGATATGGCATATAATGCTCCTGGCACTCCTTGGGCGTGACTTTGGTGCCATTCTTGGTGTCACGAAATATGTGAGCCATGTCGGCCTGGATTAACAGGAGATTTGTTATTGGACATGAGATTTGTACTTGGACATGAGATTTGTACTTGGACATGAGATTTGTACTTGGACATGAGATTTTTACTTGGACATGAGATTTGTACTTGGACATGAGATTTGTATTTGGACATGAGATTTGTACTTGGACATGAGATTTGTACTTGGACATGAGATTTGTACTTGGACATGAGATTTGTACTTGGACATGAGATTTGTACTTGGACATGAGATTTGTATTTGGATATGAGATTTGTACTTGGACATGAGATTTGTACTTGGACACGAGATTTGTATAATACTTGGACATGAGATTTGTACTTGGTCATGAGATTTGTACTTGGACATGAGATTTGTATTTGGATATGAGATTTGTACTTGGACATGAGATTTGTACTTGGACACGAGATTTGTATAATACTTGGACATGAGATTTGTACTTGGACATGAGATTTGTACTTGGACATGAGATTTGTACTTGGACATGAGATTTGTACTTGGAAATGAGATTTGTACTTGGACATGAGATTTGTACTTGGACATGAGATTTGTACTTGGACATGAGATTTGTATTTGGATATGAGATTTGTACTTGAACATGAGATTTGTACTTGGACACGAGATTTGTATAATACTTGGACATGAGATTTGTACTTGGTCATGAGATTTGTACTTGGACATGAGATTTGTATTTGGATATGAGATTTGTACTTGGACATGAGATTTGTACTTGGACACGAGATTTGTATAATACTTGGACATGAGATTTGTACTTGATCATGAGATTTGTACTTGGACATGAGATTTGTACTTGTACAGGAGATTTGTACTGGGACATGAGATTTGTACTTAGACATGAGATTTGTACTTGGACATGAGATTTGTACTTGTACAAGAGATTTGTCCTTGGACATGAGATTTGTACATGGACATGATATTTGTACTGGGACATGAGAGTTGTACTTGGATATGAGATTTGTACTTGGACATGAGATTTGTACTTGGAAATGAGGTTTGTACTTGGACATGAGATTCGTACTTAGACATGAGATTTGTACTTGGACATGAGATTTGTGCTTGGACATGAGATTTGTACTTGGACATGAGATTTGTACTTGGACATAATATTTGTACTTGGACATGAGATTTGTACTTGGACATGAGATTTGTATTTGGACATGAGATTTGTACTTGGACCTGAGATTTGTACGTGGACATGAGATTTGTACTTGGAAATGAGATTTGTACGTGGACATGAGATTTGTACTTGGACATGAGATTTGAACTACAAAGTCTAAAGGTTAGACAGTAGATTATGCACCCAAGTTGTATTCCGGTCAATGATGGAATGATACATACATATTCCACAAAACTGCTCAGAATATGTACATAGAATCCTATGATGTTTGTTCCTCAATAAGGTCAATCAATGAGTTGTGAGTTGTGATTTGTGAGTTGTGAGTTGTGATTTGTGAGTTGTGAGTTGTGACATAACAACCTTGACATTGCGTGTGATCGTGTTCCATTCCGATACGGTCTCGTTCATACATCGTGTGAAACACTCATACTTACCTAAATTATTCATAATTTAGTCAGTCAGTCAAATAATTTTAGTGATTGTCAATCGAACTGTCAGTTATCAGCCGTTCACTTTATCAGCTAGTCCTTTGTAATTTGGTTAAGTCTTGTCTCAGCTAGTCAACATGTCGGTCGGTTATGCCGGTTTTAATAGACGAATTCTACGCCAAGAAAGTAAAAAACTTCACGTCAGTCAATATGTCAGCCAAACCGCCCGTCTGTCAGTCAGCCAGTCAATCAATCAGTCTGTCAACAAGTCAGTAACCAACTCGGATGTGCATGAATGTGTACTCCCATGTCCCAAGCGAATCCTTTTTCATCCACAACGGAAGCCGCCAGACCGCCGGCCACTGACTCGCGTTCAAGGACGATAACCTTCAGTCAGTCAGTCAGTCAGTCAGTCAGTCAGTCAGTCAGTCAGTCAGTCAGTCAGTCAGTCAGTCAGTCAGTCAGTCAGTCAGTCAGTCAGTCGGTCAGTTAGTCAGTCAGTCAGTCAGTCAGTCAGTTAGTCAGTCAGTCAGTCAGGCAGTCAGTCAGTCCGTAAGTCAGTCAGTCAATCAGTCAGTCAGTCACTCAGTCAGTCAGTCAGTCAGTCAGTCAGTCAGTCAGTCAGTCAGTCAGTCAGTCAGTCAGTCAGTCAGTCAGTCAGTCAGTCAGTCAGTCAGTGAGTCAGTCAGTCAATCAGTCGGTCAGTCAATCAGTCAGTCAGTATGTCAGCCAGTCAGTCAGTCAGTCAGTCAATCAGTCGGTCAGTCAATCAGTCAGTCAGTAAGTCAGCCAGTCAGTCAGTCAGTTAGTCAGTCAGTCAGTCAATCAGTCAGTGAGTCAGTCAGTCAATCAGTCGGTCAGTCAATCAGTCAGTCAGTATGTCAGCCAGTCAGTCAGTCAGTCCAATCAGTCGGTCAGTCAACTAACTAAACACATCATACGCTCAATATGGTCGAATCCAGACCTGATGCGTAAACTTGGCTCAAGTACATGTTCAAAGCCAATGGTACTCAAACAATGTACCGATATCATTAAAAACAGTGGGGGATACTGATGAGGGCTACCCACTACAAACTCGTCTATCTTTATGCCCGAAACGAGTTTTTGATTCACACATTCATACATACATACATACAGTACATACATACATACATACTGTACATACCTACTTACAAACATACAGTACATACATACCGTATCACGTAAAATAATCACATACATCAAGCCATTATGTCACACACATGCAAGTTTATAACTGAAGCTATACTTTATCAATCAGTCAGTCAGTAAGTCAGCCAGTCAGTCAGTCAGTTAGTCAGTCAGTCAGTCAATCAGTCGGTCAGTCAATCAGTCAGTCAGCCAGTCAGCCAGTCAGTCAGTATGCCAGTCAGTCAGTCAATCAGTCGGTCAGTCAATCAGTCAGTCAGTATGTCAGTCACTCACTCAGTCAGTCAGTCAGTCAGTCAGTCAGTGAGTCACTCAGTCAGTCAGTCGATCAGTCAGTCGGTCAGTCAATCTGTCAGTCAGTCAGTCACCTGGATATCATCTTCATTGAGTTCGCCGGATTTAATCAGCTCATTAATTCGGTACGTGGCACCCAATGTTGTCGGACCACAACCAATAAATACCAGTTTTTTCACCATTTTACTGAAAAACACTTTTTATTAAGACTCCTGCATTTACAGAAGAAAAGAGCGGAAATTTATTATCAATGGTGTTATCGTAGTGGCCAGAGGAGCCAAGATAAAAAATGACGGACAATGAAAAACTGAAAAACAATTACTGTAACGTAGATATCAAACCAGAGCGCATAAACTTGTGACTTGTCCTGGAATCTACATACGATAAATATGATTAATTGCATTCACTGACGACATTAATTGAGCACATCCGTCCATTTTGGATTGAAATAAACTAACTAGTTATTGCCAGAAACCCCCGGAGCAACGAGTCAGGTTTTAAAAGGCCTCAGGTCAGATTCCGAAACGGAACCACCCACTGGCAGACCAGCTAATCCTCCAAAGGGAAGGGAATTTCACCAAAGAGGGGGGAATTGGCAGATTTTTGGTTATTTTACTTACACCTTAGGGAACAAATTCTACTTTTTGAAAACGCCAAAGAGGGGGGAATTCCAGTTTTCCCTTCCCTTTTCGTCCGCTAGTGGAACCACCAGTTTCCGGGACTGACGCCCACCGCACTATACCAGACAGACGAACATTTGGGTGTATCATGCAATAGTATCACTCTGTAGTTGACAAGACTGAAAAACTCAACTCGATCGACGTTTTGTCGGGAAACAGGTTTTGAGTTCAGTTCTCGAACCGAATGAAAATAACCGATTATATGATGTTTTCGGGGTTTAGGATAACTGGACTTTTGTAGCACGAATCCGCTGTCGAACTTTAAAATGACCTGTTCTACAAACAGGGCATGTTTATGTTAAAATATGTCCGTCGATCACCAAAGACACTGAATTTGCGGGTTACGGTAGGTAATTGTTCTATAACACGAGCCGTATCGTATCGTAGCAAAGTATGAAACGCACAGTTAACTTCAGTTCACCATTTCAGTGTTCGGAAGTTCAACAACAAAATCGTTGAATTTGAGTTTCATCTTAAGTATTGCAACTTGAATAAAACTATAGTTGTAGAGTAGACGGTCATGTTTAGACAAGCTCGAGTTTTAATCAAACATTGTGACAAAGTTTCCAGAGGGGTTGCGATCTCTACGATGGTAAACAATCGGATTGTTATTAAATACTTCTGAAGATTTTACGCCTCGTCGATTGTTTGTTTAGCGTGCGCTGAGTTCATAAAATGGAGTGACTCACCATGAGTCCCTTAAATAAAACAAAACGAGAATCCAAAGCCCGTATGTTGGTATGTTGTTTCAGCAAGCAAAAATATTGCACAAAACTTTTGATTATGAAACATCAGACAATCAGTGTTAACACGCACATCAATCATCATCACTCCATGCTATACTGTGTTTAACTATGGTTTCAACCGAGTTGAGTTGAGGTTAGTGATGTTTCATTATCAGAAGTTTTGATCAATATTTTTGCTTGCAAAAATAATATACGGGCTTCATACTGAGGAACTTAAAGAACTTCTTGAGATTCAAGTGGCCAAATGACTCGTTAACTTGTCCAACCCTTAGTAACACCCACGGAACATGATGATTAAATGTTATACCAGGTGGATCAATAAGTTCGTGGCCCCATATGCGAAGATTGGTGTGAGCCAATCGGCACCGTATGTGCACATACTACAGGTCGATGGTACTTAACACAGAAATTTTCAGCCAGATAAAATAATGGAACGTTTCAATATGGAGCCGTTGACTTCAAACAGTCAAGATTCGATAAAATGGACTTTTTTTTCTGGAATGGATAACCATCAATAATTAGTTTCAAAACCAATAGAAAAAAATGATTTATTGCACGATGTTAGCCTATATTGTAATCTATTAAAACCCGCGCCTGGTTTTTGTGGCATTGGTTTTTAGCAACGCCAGGACCCTTCCATTTGAAATCACCATGATTTTCACTAATTTTGAAATTTTCTACATATAAACGACAAATCTCAAACAATCAACCGTGTGTGATTGAAAGACACTTTAGTATTCAAAGAAAATACCCGCACTTCGATTCATGAAAATTCATGTTGGCTGTTAAAAAATTCAATTCTTGAGTACCCCTATTATTGCAGATTTTTGCTATTTTTGTTTTCCATCATGTCCAGCCACGTTTCAAGCTCATGCAACGTTCAATTCGGCAGTTGTCTAGCGTTTCGAATGCCCCAACTTTAGTGGCGTACAGTATATGCATATATATATGTACACTGCATTGCATTAGGCAATTGCACTCAAGTGAAACATTATAGAAAAATGAAATATCAGCCGAACCCCGACTTTTTCACGTAATCTTGGGGTACTCGATACATTCATGAGTAACTTGAAGTGGCGAAACGTCATAATCATATAAACTGAGATTTTTAGTACTCTTAAGGGGTTGTTTGGATGTACCAAGTTTCAAGCAAATACGACTGCTATCCGTATATGAGGCCACGAACTTTTTGATCCACCTGGTATCATACATCTATGTGTTCAGTTGAGTCGGACAGCCGGCTATTATGCATCACCTGCTCTTACAGTATGCAGCTAACGATTCAAAGTTGGAGTAGTTAACACTACAACTTTTCACTTGAATCCCAGGCAGCCCTTTACTGAAAGTTAAAGTGAGTTTAACCTCAGGAATACAAATGATTCTACTGCGTAGTTATGTCGATGTTTATAAATGCAGTGAGGTCATTCAAAAATTGTTCATCTCGCGTGACAAGATGTGTGGTCTCAGTTAGCAACAACTCAATGACTGTAAATGTTCCTGCCGCATGACTAAAAATGCGAACCACCATCATCAACAACGCAATCAATGACTGTAAAGTGTTACAGGTTTCTTCGAGTAGCTTGTCACTTTGTGTAATGATTATCACAGCCCAGCGGTTCAACGAGTATTTAATTTACTTACCTAAAACCAATCACTCTCTTAGTGGTCTAGGAAATATGAAAAACCGGCGTGTTCAATGTATCAACGCACTAGTGGACAAGTAGGAGAGGGAAAAGTGGAATTCCCCCTCTTTGGTGGTTTAAATAGGTTGAATTTTTTTCCTAAGATGTAGTTAAAATGGACTGATTTATGCCAAATCTCCCTCTTTGGAAAGATTCCCCTCCCATTGGAAGTTTAGCTCGTCCGCGCGTGTCTCAACGCATTTTCGCGAACATATAATTAACTCTAGCAACATACTTAATTCTTGTTATTCTGTTTCATTATATTAAGGGTTGCTGAGGACGCGAAAACGTACATATTTTACGTATATATGTACATGTATTACATGTATTACATGTAAACGCATATTACAACCTGAGCGCTTACGTTTGTGTACGAAATGAGACAGGTGATTTTGAAAAAAGATATAGACATTTTAAACGCAGCGTGCTAATCAATTATACGTTTTTGTATCGCATGGGTAATCTTAAGAATAATCTAACGGTAATAGAAAATTTAAGTTCAGAAACTCGTAAACAATTAATACCGCAATTTTACCGGCGTAACTTTAGTGGTGTTTGTTAGTTTCAGTTCATGTACATACATATGTACATATGAGCGGCTCATATGAGCCGGTATTTTGCATGGTATTTCCCCCAAAGTTATTAACGAAATACTGGAGGAAACACGGCGGTAAATTTTATCATTTTCCATTACACCGCAGTTAATACTCTATTTCGTGTTACCTTCAGCACTCGGTAATGTAATCCCAAAGCAATTATCGGTGATGGAGCAAATCTTCAGGTGGCACACGCGGACGAGCCAAACCTCCAAAGGGAGGGGAATTTCTCTAAAGAGGGGGAATTGGAAGAAATTAGGGTATCTTATTTACATCTTAAGAAACAAATTCTTCTTTTTGAAACCGCCAAAAAGGGGGGAATTCCACTTTTCCCTCTCCTTCTCATCCGCTAGTGTCAGGTGGGAAAGGCATTCTTTCTACATCAGGATTGATAAAAAAAATAAACTAACTAGGATTAATATACATATCCTCAATGTGTTGAAGAAAACCTCAAAAATTTAATTGAGAATCCCATCAATTTTTGAGTGCGTGTTTCAAATGTTGTTATTACAAATAGGCGTTATCATCGTCAGAAACAAGTTATGTCTTTAACGGAGATTGATTTGGTGAATAGTCAAATAAGAACGACCTTGTAATGATGCGTTATTTATGTGATAAATGTACGTAAATAAGTACGGGGTGTCCCACTTAACAGTTTCAATGAGAATTTGCTAAAAAAATTATATGATTTCAAAAATATTAGCACTAAATTCTTTTTTAAAATTTTATGTCAGTAAATTGAAAACAAAATTGCCCTGAATGATCTACAAATCAGCGTCAAATTTTCGAAATCGGTACATTCTATCAGAAATTAGAGCAAATTATCATTGAAACTTTTAAGTGGGACACCCTGTACATGTTACGAAGTAGACAAAACTATTGAAACTGTGTATGATAGTCGAACTTAATTATTCATAGGGCGGCGATACAAAAATTTACATACAACCAGTAAAGTCTTGTTAAAATACTCGCATACCTTCCTCAAAATCGAGTCTTTCTAATAAAATATTTTGAGTGTGTTGATAAAAAATTTGTGAGGATATGAGAGAGGTGCAAGCGCCCCTTTTAAAATTGGCAGACATAAAAAAGAACTAACGAAAAGTGCCAAAAACACACATTTTTCATATATATCTGTGGACTGAAAAATTGCGCCATTCCTCATTCGTATCAATTTTTATTAACATTTAAGTAGAGTTACATATTTTAGGAACGAGAGCCCTTACGAGCCTAAGTTACCAGCTGAGCATGATGATTGCATGTCATTTGGGCATATCTGTTCCTTTGGGTTCAGTAAAATAGTTGATCTGAATTATTGTAAAAAATGTTGAGCTGATTGTAGCACTCTAATGAAACAATTTAGTTGAGATCAAATGTCAATAAAACAAAAAAAGTGTGACAAACCGTCAAGTGTCAATGTGTGACATTACATCTAGGTGTGACACAACATCAAGAGCTGTGACATTACATCTATGTAGGTGTGACACACGAGCGGACGAGATAGGGGTGGAAAAGTGGAAATTTCCCCCCTCTTTGGCGTTTCCAAAAAGTAGAATTTGTTCCCTAAGGTAAAATAGCCTGAAAACTGCCAATTCCCCCTCTTTGGCAAAACTCCCCTCCCCTTGGAGGTTTGGCTCGTCTGCCAGTGGTGTGACACAACATCAAGGTGTGACATTAAACAAGTGATGTTTATTTACATAGGCGGGGCAATTTCATGATGGGATGATGATTTTCTCGAATGAGGTAGGGCAAGGAAGTAGCATTGAATGATGGACTCACTTCCGTTTTACTTTACACATGCACGTATTCGATGTAGGAGATTTTGATAATAAGATGCATTATCAAGGGAAAGAGATAGCCATGAATATCTTCCTCTCTACGCCGAACAAGTGGAATTTTTATAAAAACTCAGTTTCAGTGAAAAACTCAGTTAAAAACACAAACGTCGTCAGTTATCGTATTGACAAGATTCGTATTTACATGCACGTCACATTACCGTCGAAATCAACGTTTGAAGTTTATGATTGACGTATGGGTAAATTTTGTTTTTCTACCTAAGATGACATCATCGGTGTGATTAATGCATCAAATGTAATAAAAAAACAAAAAGAGAAAATACGAAATGGACTGTTGATTAGAACACCGTGTTACAGTTGAAATAAGTGTGAGACAGTTCGTATTCAATGTATGATACCTGTCAAATATGAAATGTGTTTTGATTATAATGTTCACAGAATTTGAAATCTGATTCCCACGAGATAAAAACTATAAATTTGCCGCAATAATGTGTTTGAAAATGAATGCATGTCGGTGATGTTTATTGTTGATGAAAAACTTGAAATACAGCTTTTTGTCAATGTTGTTGTTGCTGTTGTTGTGTTGTTGTTGTTGTTGTTGTTGTTGTTGTTGTTGTTGTTGTTGTTGTTGTTGTTGTTGTTGTTGTTGTTGTTGTTGTTGTTGTTGTTGTTGTTGTTGTTGTTGTTGTTGTTGTTGTTGTTGTTGTTGTTGTTGTTGTGGTTGTTGTTGTTGTTAATCTGTCCATAGTCACAGCTGATGTTGTTATTATCTGGTTTACAGAGGGGTGTCATTAGTTTTTTGCAATAGTTGTTGGGAGAACGCAGTACCTCATGGAAAAGAAACGCAATTTCTGAATTAGAGCTATTAATCTTGTGCAGTCAGGCAGAAACCAACCGAGAGAAAGCTATTCTTCATCGTAACAATAAAATCTTCTATTTCCAAAGGTTCGTTTTAAAACGTTGTCTTTTAACTACTCTGAAACACATACTGTAAAAAAAAAGTAAGTTAGTTAACATCGTTCTGTTTTGTTAAGGTGCCAAAATAGTTCATAGTCAGTTGCAAAACGGTTTGTTATGAGCAGCATCCACTGCAACTACCGTAATTTAACACGCAGGGTATATGCTGTTTATAACAATCCGTTTTGCAACTGTTTTTGCAACTGACTATAAAGGCACCCTTACGAACGTTTTCTATCGAGTACTATCGCTACTCGATATAACTATCCATCAAAGATTGATATACTTGCGTTATCAGTTTCATGAACTTGTCAATAACTGAGCATAGCTGTTGCATAAAGATTCATAGGCTTGCATTTATAGTTTGTCAAGCGGTAAACAACTCAGCATACATACAGGGTGTCCCAGTGAAGTGTGATAATAGAATTTTTGAAATAATTTTACCCAAATTTAACCAAAATTCGTTTCTTGTATAACTTTTTATTTTTCGATGAAAATGCTCTGAAATGCGGTCGCGTTAAGAACACATCCAGACCTGTTGTTGGATCGACCCCGTAAAACCTGCAATACTGAACCAAATCAAAATTTTTAAGATTCATCATATCAGGCAAAGAAGGTATTATCACTATCATGAAATTTCGGGATTGTATCTGGAACAACGGAAAAGTTATTGTGAAAAGTTTTGGATCACCGCTCGCTGGGACACCCTGTAGTTGTGCTGAGTGGCTCCATTTTACAACCATGTACATACGTGACTGCTTACATGTTAATACAGTAATACTGATCGTAAATCCAAACCATGCTGTTTCGCTGTTGCCGTTTTATTTAGACGATGTTTATCGCTTTTTCGGCGCGGAAACAAACAACGTTTCTAGGTAATTTGGCATGAGGTCATAGATTTTGTGACGATGACTGATACTGTAGTAAATAACAAACAATGATGTTCATAGTTTTTGTTACTCGAAAGACTGGGGTGATGATGATTGATGATTGAGGTGCATGTTAACGCATTGCAGTTGTCTGATGTTTCAATATCAGTCACTTTTGAAAAATAGCCCTAGTTGGTATTATAAGACACTCAGTTTATATTTTGCTGGAGATTTCAGAGACTGCATTTTTTCCTTGTTCTTCTGAGTTTTCATTATAAATCAAACGAAAAAAACTCGATTTTACTTAGCGGAATGTTCAGCTTCATTCGAATCAGTAAAAACAGTCAGTTTGTAAATTAGACAAATTGCAACCATAATTCGTCCTCTACATCAAAAAGCCCGTATGTTTTTATCTGCAAACAAATATATTGGTCAAAACCTCTGATAATGAAACATCACTAGCGTCAACTCATCTCGGTTGACACCATAGTTTAACACAGTATAACGTGGGGTGATGATGATTGATATGCGTGTCAACACTGATTGTCTGATGTTTCATTATCAGACGTTTGGGCAATACTTTGCTTGCAGAAACAACAGATGGGTGTTATAATATAACGTTGCCAGAAACATTGGATACGAAATTCAAATTTCAATATTTTTGTAGTTTTACATGAAAATGGCTGAAATATTTTTTACAAATTCCAATGCATAACACTGATGACATAAAAAAGAAAGAAAATTATACAAAATGCTTTATCGAGTCGTTTACTTGGCTGAAATTTACTGTTGTACTGGAATAAAATTCATCAACTCATGATATTCACTAGGAATAAAGCTTATAGGATGCACAGAAAAAAAATATACATACATTAAAGTTTACGCAACTCATCAAGCAATAAACAAAAGTGGGACATAAAATGATCATGGTTAGCATTGAATAATATTATAAAATGATCATGGTTAGCATTGAATAATATTATTACTATGATACTCATGAACTCGTGTTTATCATGCAAAGTTCCCAGTATTTCTCTCCAAATATCTTCCGCATGGTAAGTCGTACTGAACTGACAACTAAAACAAACATTGAAATGAGATGTCATATGTTCTCGTTTCCTACACTTGTATTAGTCTCTTTGTTATAGGAATGTACTTACATAAACGTAAAATTTGCACAGCTATGTACACTAACGGACGAGAAGGGGTGGGAAAAGTGAAATTCCCCCTCTTTGGCATTTTCAAAAAGTAAAATTTGTTCTTAAGGTATACGTAAAATGACCTGAAAACGGCCAATTCCCTCTTCTTTGGAGAAATTGCCCACCCTTTGGAGGCTTGGCTCGTCCGCCAGTGGCTATGTAACTGATGTTATGTACAGACCACCGAAAATACGTTTTGTTACCCAACTTTACTCAGCTGTCCGTCTAGAAAACAGTATGTATGTATATCAAGTTACTGACGATATTTACTCAACTGATGTTTAGATGTTGGTGTCATGACAGGTTGAACTGATTCACTTAATTTGTTCAAAGATGCACCAATTTTCTTGACACTTTTTAACTTGCAACCATTTGGTGGTAGCGTTTACGTCATAATTTACAGTACGAACCAGCACTGGCAGATGAACTAATCCTCCAAAGGGAGGAGAATTTCGTCAAAGAGGGGGGAATTGACAGTTCTCAGGCCATTTCACCTACACCTTAGAGTACTAATTCTACTTTTGAAGCCGGCAGAGAGGGGGAATTCCATTTTTCCCTCCCCTTCTCGTCCGCTAGTGCGAACCAGAACTACGTGAAGCGTTTCGTGGTCTGAAGCGCGACGATCAGTGCAAAAAGCTCATCTCACTTACTAGCGCGACGAGAAGGGAGGGGAAAGTGGAATTCCCCCCTCTTTGGAGGTTTCAAAAAGTAGAGTTTGTTCCCTAAGGTGTGGGTAAAATGGCTAAATTTTCGCTAATTCCCCCTCTTTGACGGAATTTCCCCCACCCTTTGGAGACTGTAAATCTATCGTTTTGTTCCTTGAGAAATGATCTAATTCCCACCGATTCCCCCGTCTTTGGGAAGATTCCCCTCTCTTTGGGAGGTTCGGCGCGTCCGCCTGTGGACGGGCGTGTTAATTACCCACGTGGTGAGCGCGTAGTAATCGTCGTATAAAAACGTATACTGTCAAGTTATTCATACCTTACGAGTAACTAAAATGTACAGGGTGACCCGGAAGTTTATGTACACTTTTTAGTTGTCTTTTTCGCGTATGTTGTACATACTCTGCAAGTAACTTCCTCATAGATGAAAAGTTTGACAAAGCCCATTGGATCGCGAACCGACGATTTACGCAGATCAAGAAGGAAGGTATTCATAAACATAAATGGTTTCAATTAAAAAGTTTTTGAAATTCCACGAAATAGTGTTTCATAAGAACGGTTAGTAAATAATAGGGAAACAAGAACAGTAATCAGTATCAAACGCAAGATTCATAGTAATCAACGCAAAAATTGTTTCAAGACAAGTAATATGATAAAAAAAACCGAAGGCCTATAGCAGACAGACATGCAAGTCTGCACACAAATACACAAATGTACCTCGTATTCTAAAACAAAGTATAATACACATACACATATGACCAGTCGTATGAAACAGTTTCAAGCAATCAGTAAAATAACATCAGAATACGTACATATGTCCTACAATTGATTGAATCAAAAATTTCCGCACAAACTGCAACTTCGTTCAACAATTCAGAAAAAAACGTTTTCGACGAATGGATTAGCGTAAAAAAGTTGCTGGCGAAAAGTTGTTCATTGATGTGTACTTTTTCTTCACTCACAAAAAGTTTAAATATTTGAATTACAAAAAGTTTCAATATTTCAATAACAAAAAGTTTCAATATTTCAATAACAAAAAGTTTCAATATTTCAATTACAAAAAGTTTCAATATTTTCAAGAGGACGGTCTGCTGGCGACGGATTTTGGACTCAGCGGGTGTTCGTTAGCCTTATTGAATGCAGTGACGGCTTGATGGATTATCTCACGTTCCCAGTTCATTAATTGCGGATTATCTCCTATCGTATTGACATCGATCCACATCCAACTGCCATCATCCGCCTGCTCGGGACGGGGCGGAGTCGAGAGGCGGAGTGCCCACGCGTCCACCTCCAGCCAGGCGTTGTCCGTTTCCATGGTCGGCGCATCCATGAGGCGACCTGTAGGTGATGTTGATTAGAATAACAACAACAACAACAACAACAACAACAACAACAACAACAACAACAACAACAACAACAACAACCGCTATACCTGCAGCCACGTGTGCGAGACACTTGTCCAAGACGGCCCCGGGTCGGATGCTGAGACCTGCACCCGTAGTGTTCAGACGCTGGGCAATCTGCGCGTACGCCGGATCAGCTCTGCAACAGGATAATTAGAATAACAACAACAACAAAAATAACAAGCAACAATAATAACAACAACAACAACAACAACAACAACAACAACAACAACAACAACAACAACAACAACAACAACAACAACAACAACAACAACAACAACAACAACAACAACAACAACAACAACAACAACAACAACAACAACAACAACAACAACAACAACAACAACAACAACAACAACAACAACAAAAATAACAAGCAACAATAATAACAACAACAACAACAACAACAACAACAACAACAACAACAACAACAACAACAACAACAACATTACGATTCATTGATAACGAGTTAACGCTGCGCATTGTGAATGCAACGGTTAACTACGATGGTATAATTAACTTAACCGCAAACCAACACGCAAACCGCATTAATTTTTTAGGCATCACATAACAGTTGCTGCGATGCAATTTACCATACAAAACACACAAAGTACAGGGTGGGTAAGGGAGAGTTTTTTATGTTCCAATTTCTCAACTGGCTGTAGTAAAGTGTTTATTCATTTGTTTACAGAAAGGGTAAAATGAGAACTTTCTAGACTACTTTTCAATTTGCTCGAGTTTTCAATAAAACTGGTTAAATTCGGTTTTACTTTTGCAACGCGCATGATCTAGTGAAACTGCGACCGTTGCGAAAACCAGATTACCATTAAGCGCGCATGCGAGTTAATTGCACGCAGCTCGTTTGATTGTCCGGGCACTGGCGGGACCTGCTAAACCTCCAAAGAGGAGGGAATTCCACTTTTTCCAGCCCTTCTCATCCGCTAGTGTGTCCGGGTGATAAATAATGTTTGTCACTGAATATGTCTATTTGAAGGTGCACATTTATCAGTCTCGCTCGCTTCTATTCTTGATAAAACCAGTTGCTTGAACCGAACGGTAATTACAGGGTGGACCGAAAAACGATGAAAGGAGGAAAGAACTGTCCCCGTCAGGACATTTTTGTCTGGATAGGTTAGGCAATGAAAGATTTTTGCGTCTCTCTCTGTTTTTGGTCAGCCATTGCATTTACAACAACAACAACAACAACAACAACAACAACAACAACAACAACAACAACAACAACAACAACAACAACAACAACAACAACAACAACAACAACAACAACAACAACAACAACAACAACAACAACAACAACAACAACAACAACAACAACAACAACAACAACAACAACAACAACAACAACAACAACAACAACAACAACAACAACAACAACAACAACAACAACAACAACAACAACAACAACAACAACAACAACAACAACAACAACAACAACAACAACAACAACAACAACAACAACAACAACAACAACAACAACAACAACAACAACAACAACAACAACAACAACAACAACAACAACAACAACAACAACAACAACAACAACAACAACAACAGACCTTAACACACGGCACTGCAGTCTCATCATGATCCTGGCCATCGCATCCCTGGCCACTGCCGTTGTCCAACCGCCTTCCGAGGTCTCCGTGCGCACAACCAGCTCCATCGGCAAACCGTATTGGGGCTGTAAAAGCAAAAACAACAACAACATTAGTAACAACAGAGGTAACAACAACAACAACAACAGCATTATTAACAACAGAGAAGTAAGAGAGTAACATTAGAAACTTGTATAGAAAACAATAAAAACTACAACATTAGTGAAAGTAACAACAACTTCTGCACCTAAACTTTACAACATAAAAGTTGAAATTGTTGCAATAAAAAAGAACACCAGCACCAAAATTAACAACAATAGCAACACCAACACCAACAACAACAACAACAACAACAACAACAACAACAACAACAACAACAACAACAACAACAATAATTCAAAATGACTCTGCCACCTCGGCTGATTTGATGAAACGATGCGATACGAGTACCCGTGACATGGGTATGCCATTATGGACATCATGTGTTAGTGCCACCATCACCACCATGTGGTTGGGACCGAAACGTGGCAGGATTCTGAAGTACATGATATTACTGTACATTCTGAAGTAGATGATATGACTGTACATTCTGACGTACATGATATTACTGTACCATTATGGTTCATGGAATACTGACTGGTGTTATACCATTGACGACTGACATTACAAACTATCGAAAGGTTACACTCGTTTGAGTTTTGCCTAACAAAAAAGAAAAGGTTTTTCACCCTAATAACTGCAAGACCAACCCTCTGCCGGCCAGTCCAGTTCTTCCTTTGGGGTTTAAGGGCAGTCCATTGGGCAGTACGACAAAGGAGAGTTTCTCGCCAGCATCACCCTTGACGGTCGTACCCGTGGCTATGAAATCGGTGGCCGTTGTGTTCCACGGACGACGAATCGCCGGTACCTGCAGTCATGATCGTATAACAACAACAACAACAACAACAACAACAACAACAACAACAACAACAACAACAACAACAACAACAACTGACCGTCTGTGGTGCAAAGGCATATCGTCTCCACGAGTGTTTGATTCTGGACCAACGTTTGCCAAAGTCAACCAACGCTCGCATGTAGAGTTCGTAGTGTTCGGAAGGCAAGTCGAACTCAGATGGCGCATAGCTGGTGAGCAGGGCCTTAAGTGAGTGAGTAAGTGAGTGAGTGAGTGAGTGAATGAGTGAGTGAGTGAGTGAGTGAGTGAGTGAGTGAGTGAGTGAGTGAGTGAGTGAGTGAGTGAGTGAGTGAGTGAGTGAGTGAGTGAGTGAGTGAGTGAGTGAGTGAGTGAGTGAGCGAGTAAGTGAGTGAGTGAGTTAGTGCGTAGATAAAACTGACCGTCCACGCGCGCATTTTTTGGTCATGTACGTACAGTCTATCCGGTGTCAACGACAATGTGAAATGGTGCTGATCGGATAGAAGGATGGTGCTCTCATATGTGATCAGTGAGATGCCATCGCCTGAAACAAAATCATATATATAAACA
>OZ038448.1:7776305-7778805 GCA_964036265.1 Daptonema setosum
CGCTGAGCTACGCAGGCGACGAAACGCGAATTTAAAAAACTGACTATATACGCGAGGACTGAGTACTAGCGTCAGTTTGGCGTTCCAACGTGTGATCCAGCCAATGCACCGGACTCGATGTTTTCGGTGATTTTCAGTTTTCGGCGGTTAATTCTGAGAGATAGAGAAATTACCTTGCAAGGTCTTCAATAGTTCCTGATTCACCGTGGAAAACTGCATCTGATTTTAGTTAAGCGAGCATATATAATGTGAATTTTCTTTGAAAAAATCTGGAAACGTAAATCTTTATGGGAAATTTTTAGCTAACGACCTATGTTTCGCGGAATTAGTAACTGCCGAAGACGTCGTTTTTCAAGCTGCAAATTTAATGACATCTGGGTTATCATCTCAGGTCTTACAGGAAAAAAGTTCATCGCTGTAGGTCATTCCCACCTCTCACAATTCGTATTTTTGTAAAATCAAGCATTTTCTCAAAATAATTTTGACTTGCTGGTTTCATGGTTTCATGGTTTCATTGGGTTGACTCGTATATAATCGGTCTTACAAATTACGAATTACAAATTACTTTGAATAAACAATAAAGAAATAAATGAAAGGAAGTGAGACGTAATTAATAAAAATTAAAATATAAAGTGAGAGTAACGACCAGACATATACGGAACTTGTCCTGATGGACATATCGAAAACCGAAGGGGTTTAAGGAGAGGAATAACAACGGGTTCGAATACACGAATACATCTTTCGTTACTGTAATACTAAAAACAAATCAAGAAAAGTATATATTGGTGAATAAAAAGTCGAGATTCGATTGATTAATGGAATGGGTGATTATGGTAAGGTGGAATGGTACTGAATAGTAAATTAATCACAGTTCTGTGGTTTAGGCATATCGGCTATCTAAAAAAGTGGGCTTTATATCTTCGATGTACTTATACACAATGTTTGAATCAATTAGTTTGCGTCTGAAAACAACAGAACATGGGATTTCAACCAATTCCTGGGAAAGATCATTCCAAAGGTTCAAAGATCTGAATATAACATGGTTTCTCAAGGACGGTCCTGCATGAGTTTTTACAATCTTGAATGAGTGTCCTCGTGTACTAGATCTATTAAATGAAATGAAATCAGTTGGTTCCAAGTCTCTGAACTTTTTGTGAACGAGTTTATGGAGCACCACCAGGTCATTGACAATCAGTCTAACAATAAGCGGTATTAGATTGAATTTACTACAACGGTTTCTGTATGATAATGTCATGGCATCAGGTAAGTATCGTGTAAAATCTTTTTGAATAGCTTCAATTGATTCTTTATCCCCCCATTTATGAGGTGACCAGATGCAAGAACAAAAATCTAAAGTTGATAGAGTAAAAGTTGAGAACATTTGTATATTGAAGTTAGGATTTTTTGAAAAGAAACATCTGCTAATTACTCTAGACCGTTTTCCGGCTGTTTGGCAAAGTTTTTCTACCTGGTTTGAGAAGGTCAATTTGGAATCGACTAAAACTCCTAAATCACGAAAAACTTCATTTTCTGGAATTTTGTCACCATTAATTTGGTAGGTTGCATTGAATTTTGATTTCCCTATTCTCAAAACTGCAGATTTTGGAGCAGAGATTTTTAAGCCATTGTTTGAAATCCATTTTTGAACAGAGGTTAAATCAGTCTGTAAATTTTCAATGTCAGTATTGTTTTTTATTTCTGAGTATAGTTTTATGTCATCAGCATAGAGGAAAATTTTTGAATGTTTTACGACGTTTGGTAGATCATTTATAAATAGGATGAAAAGAAGGGGGCCTAACACAGATCCTTGAGGGACACCCATAGTTACTGATGTTTGTTTTGATCTAGCGTTATTTATGCAAACTGATTGTGTTCTGTTGTGTAAATAAGAAATTACAAAATCAACGAAATGTTCAGCCAGCTTTAAGTTTCTTAATTTTTGTATAAGAAGATTATGCGGTACAAGATCAAAGGCCTTAGTGAGGTCTAAGTATATAATATCTGTGCAGTTACCTGCATCCTTGTTTGTTGCCCAGTCAAAATGACATCTTAAAAGTTGGCTTTCAACTGATTTTCCCGGTAGAAAACCATATTGGGCAGGATTTATTAAATTGTTAGCTAGACAACAATTTAAAACAGCTTTTTTAATTATTTTTTCAAAAACTTTTGAAATAGTTGCATTCAAAGAAATCGGTCTGTAGTTTGACGCTAGAGATTTATTGTCTTTTTTATGGATTGGAATAATTTTCGCATGCTTCCATGATATAGGAAAGGACGAAGTATAATATGATACGTTGAAGATATTAGCCAGTGGAATGCTTATTGAATGGTTCAGTTTTTTCAAAAAGATGTTTGGTATTTTGTCAAAACTAGATGCATTATTATTTTTTAAAGATCTTATGGTTTCGTTGACTTGTTCGGGTGTAAAAAGGGGGTAAAAATCTGGATTACGTGAAAATACTTTAGGTATAGGTTTCTGAATGTTTGTACCACCGCCTCG
>OZ038448.1:7783805-7786305 GCA_964036265.1 Daptonema setosum
GGTCGGGTGTGTCCTCATGGGCCTGCGGTTCCAGCAATGGATCCGTTGATTCTGAATACAGAAAACACTTGATGCATGTGATTGAAATCGGTGATGTACTTTCTGAGTCCGTGCGAACCAATAAGTACTTTGTGACTGCTGTTTTTGTGAACATCGATAAATCATATGTGGTAAATGAAATTAACGGCCATTAATTTGGTACATAATAAACAGTTGCTCAAAGCGGTTCTTTTTTTCTTATAATAGAATCAGAAAATATTGAGAGTACATTTTTTAGTAGAAATTACTTCTGAAAAACATCCAACCGAAAAAAGTTATTGAAAAACATAAAATTCGTGAAAATTGTGTTTTGAACAGAGCTGATTGGTATGTGGATTATCGGTCAGCGATGGATTCTAAAATCCGTAATTCCTACCTGGTAATCCAGATTTTGCTGTAAGACAAGTCATATAATATTGTGGCTATGACTAGATATATTGATAATTGAAGGATTTAGCGACAGATAAGTAGTTTTTTATACATGTGTTGACTACAGTACAAATGACACTGGATAGTCAGTCAGTCAGTCAGTCAGTCAGTCAGTCAGTCAGTCAGCCAGTCAGTCAGTCAGTCAGTCAGTCAGTCAGTCAGTCAGTCAGTAAGTCCGTCAGTCAGTCATTCACCAACCAATCAATCGATGCGTATGATGTCCATCCTTGGTCGACACTTGTCTTGACATTAGCACAGCTGTATTTTTGGGTTTTCCATCGTGTCCTTTCAAGTCATCCACTTCGACCACCACCGACTTGATTTCCGACAGCGGCGTGATCGGGGTCTGCACCAACGTTGATTGGCCTCCGGATGTGGCTGAAATTTATGTTACGTTATGTTATGTTATGTTATGTTATGTTATGTTATGTTATGTTATGTTATGTTATGTTGTGTTATGATATGTTTATCTTATAATATGTTATGTTATGTTATGTTATGTTATGTTATGTTATGTTATGTTATGTTATGTTATGTTATGTTATGTTATGTTATGTTATGTTATGTTATGTTATGTTATGTTATGTTATGTTATGCTATGGTATGTTATGAATACCAACATTTCATCTCGCCCATCGCCCGTTCACTATCGCCAGCGATCTGCTCTCGCCGCAGACTGTTCACGGACAGCGCCGATTCCGTGGCCGGGTTGCTGCGGATGCCAGAACGCTGAAATTATGAATGTAAATTATAAATACGAAAATATAATACAAACATGTGATATCATGAAATTATATCTCTATACAACTTTAGTCAAAGATGAAATTCGGTATTTGGCAAAAGATTGAAAAACGAAACTGGAAATGAAAATTTTATCTCGATGGTTAGCAAAATTTATCAACGTGGATTTTTTCAGATACAGACAGAGACAGTCTGTCTTTGTTCCGAAATTACTATTTTCTCGTCAGCTAGTCTGCGATGGAATACAATGCAAGAAGTGCTAGGGAAACAGGCGTGTATTCTCGAATTCAGTGGCCTCGTGTTCAGATCTTTAACTTCTACAAAAGCCATATCATTTATCAAAGAGAAAAAATCTTGAAGAACGAATCGAAGAGCGTCAGAATCACAAACCAGATGCACACTCACAATCACAACAAACTTGTGTGATTAGGATATGTAATTGTGAATGATAATTATAAAACATGTGAAGAAAATAAACTGTGTGAGTTGAAGAGGGTTGTGAAATGAAAGGTCGTGAATTATATTTTATTGTTTTTGTGGTCGAAAACTGTTGGTGACACGGCACACTGTTAACCACACATTTCCCAGTCGTGCATATCCGTCCACAGTCCGATTTGTTCACAGTCTACCCCCTGGACTGTGGACGGATATGCACGACTGAGAAAGGTGTGCTGTTAACCAACCGGCGATAACGCCTCATTTGGTGGGGATATCGATGATGGCACCGCCTTTAGATAGTTGCCATGATATTATTGATAAACATGCATACATTCTAGATAATCATTAAAAAAACAAAAAGAACATGCCCACATACACATATGAAAAATTCCCGAAAAACATACAAACACTTGATTAATTTCAGCAATAGTTAAAGATTATACTCCGTTATATATAATACATAAAACAGGGAGAGAGAGTAACAAGTCCACGAACCCTTAAGAGTTTGACTACTTGAAGTTACATGTATGTGCCCAATACTCATATGAAATTTGAATTAAGGCAAATTAATATGGTAACCGACCCCGGGTAAGGCTCCTTTATTTGAGGTGGTCGGCGAATGGACGCCCTCTGCCATACCAGCAGTACCGGCTTCCAGTTGCAGGTGCAACAGGTCCTTGGCTGCAATAATAAAATTATAGTTATTTACCCTGCCATAAAACAAAAAATATCACGTGATTTTTTTTACGGAAATTCAAACAATCAAAGTTCACGATGGCTTTTAGAGGAAACTTGGGTGTCATAATCTTAGAAATTAATCAATATAATCACAGTGACTTTGGTGAAAATAGTC
>OZ038448.1:7796305-7812009 GCA_964036265.1 Daptonema setosum
GCCCCTAACGTGTGGTGTGTCAGCCTATGGGACATAGCATAGCCCAACACTGTCGCATACCACAAGCAAGCCGAGGGTTTACCAATCCACTAGCGGACGAGAAGGGGTGGGAAAGTTCAATTCCCCCTCTTTGGCTTTTCAAAAAATAAAGTTTGTTCCTTATGGTGTAGGAAAAATTACTAATTCCCCCTCTTTGGAGAAATTCCCCTCCCTTTGGAAGTTTGGCTTGTCCGCCAGTGCATAGATGCATGTATTGTGTTACATTATTTGCAACGAACATTGACACTTGAACCAATGCTCCAAAGGAAAAGGAATTAGCAGTTTTGTGATTAGCCATTTGGTATGTCAAAAGGGAGGTTTTGTCAAAATGGGATACATTTTCTACTGGGGATATTTATGAAGGCGTTGGTCTCAATAACCATGATAAAACGGGAATTCTGTAGAAAAAAAAACACATGAGTGCTTGTTGGGGTGAAATTTCGAAGCATAATCAGATCAAGTTTATACATGCCATACAGACACATATCATGAATCGATAATCATGTCATGAGTCATCTGTAGGTTAGGCACCCGGTGTGATGGTAAGATCACTATAAAATAATAAAAAGTCGGATGTTGTAGTACACATTGGAAAATGCAATGTGCTTAACAATGTATGAATGGAAAATTATCTGTTCAGGATAATTCATAAATCATCCGTTTATTCAAACCGTAATGGACTGCATACAAGAAGAGTTTGGATCAGGTACATACGAAACGAACAGACAGCTGAGTAACCGATGGAACACACTGGCGGACGAGATAAACCTCCAAAGGGAGGGTATTTTCTCCAAGCGGGTGAACAATTGGCTGAAATCCGGCCATTTCACCTATACCTTAGAAAACAAACTCTACTTTTTGAAACCGCCAAAGAGGGGACATATTCTTTTTGTCCCTCGCCGTTTCGTCCGCTATTGTGGGATCCACTGTCAGATGAGCTTATTCTCCGAAGGGAGGAGAATTTCGTCAAAGAGAGAGGGAATGGGCAATTTTCAGGTCATTTTACATACACCTTAGGGAACACATTCCAAGGAGGGGGGGGGGGAGAATTCCACTTTTCCCACTCCTTCTGGTCCGCTAGTGGTTAGAACGGATGTGGAAAAAGTCTCTGATTCATCCAGCCAGAGTGTGCCAGTCGCTTGAGCGGTATATACCGTATAAAAACTACTGCCACTGAGATCATGTGCCCTAATGCTATAAAAGTTGAAAGGCGGGTGGGATTTATTCTGAATGAAGATAATCCTCTATCACTGATCGAAATGTAACAATTATAAATTGATTCATATACTAACTTTCAGAAAAAAAACTTGTGTGGACTATAACGTTGTAAACATACCCAGAAAGTAAGTAAGTATACCCGAAGAAAGGGCACGTTGATGCACTGGCGGACGAACAAGTCCTCAAAAAGGAGGGGTTTCCGACCATTTTACCTACAACTTAGGGAACCAATCCTACTATTTGAAACGGTTAAAGAGGGGGGAATTCCACTTTTCCATCCCTTATCGTCCGCCAGTGCGTTAATGTTCCATACATGTTTCGTAACTCGCACCAGAGCTGGGTCAGCGTTAAAATTCCAGTAGCAGCCAGTTTGTTTATGTGTTTTTTTATGCGCTGGACTTTTGTCAACAAACGTGTAAAAAATAGCCAACCTACTGCAACTGCAACGCTGAACCTTCTTGTTACGTTCAAATAATGTATTTACAACGTGAACTGAAAGGAAAATGTATCCAAAAAACTGAACATACTAATAATGAACATCCCTTTTAACAATGAAGATCAACGTTGCATTCTCCAGAAGATACATGTGAGGTGGCAAAGAAGCTGTCAAATCTTAATAGACACATGAATAGAGATTACTTTACTGGGCAAAACAAAATTTCAAAAAAGTAAAATTCATAAAAATAAAATTCAAGATTGAAAACGAGAAAATAAACTGAAAATTCTCATTTCACAAAAAACATGAGAAAGTGAGTGAGTTAACACGGATGACTAGCGGACGAGAAGGGGAGGGTAAAGTGGAATTCCCCCCTCTTTGGTGGTTTCGAAAAGTAGAGTTTGTTCCTCAAGGTGTAGTTAAAATTGCCGAATTTTGGCCAATTCCCCCTCTTTGGAAATATTCCCCTCCCTTTGGAGGTTTAGCTCATCCGCCAGTGACACAGATGACCAACGATGATTCTCCATTTTTGCTCATTCTACCACGACCACAAGCCAGCACTAACGGACGAGAAGGGGTGGGAAAAGTGGAATTTCCCCTCTTTAGCAATTTCAAAAAGTTGAATTTGTTTCCTAAGGTGTAGGTAAAAATGATTCAAAACTGCCAATTCCCCCTTTTTGGAGAGATTCATCTCCCTTTGGAGGTTTGGTTTGTCCGCCAGTGCCACCACATTATTCGACCACATAAGCCAGGGCACACCGGCACTTACTTATGCCAACTGCCGCAAAAAAAACGAAACAACACGCTCGTTAAATTATCCGTTTTGACCACGGTTGATTGGAACGGAACGGACCAAAAGTATGTAGTTCGTGGGCACATAAACAAACGTATAAATGAAAATGTCATTAATGTGGTCTCTGGTGTTTGATCCAGTGGCTGTTTTTTCACCCTGAATACGAAATTTCATGGTATCAACGTTATTGGAAAGAAATAACTTTGATCAAACATGCTGTGAATTTCGTTGGGTCAAAAGTGAAGAAAAGTTTTGGAGCAGAAAAGTATATTTTTATGGCATTTGTGTTAGATTCCAAAATATAAACACAGACGACCTCACTCAGGTACATGATAGTCCTAGATTACATAGCATTTGAACATTTTTATAACAAATAATGGTGGGTGCAGTGGTACAGATTTCGTATGTATGGATGGTGGTATACTGGCGGACTACAGTAGCTAATCCACTATGGGAGGGGAAAATCGGCAAAAAGGGAGTATTGGGAATTTTCAGACCTTTAACCTACACCTTTGGGAACAATTTCTGATTTTTCAAAAAACCAAAGAAGGGGGAATTCCATCTTTTTCATCCATCTCGTCCGCTGGTGAGATATAGTGTTTGATCAGTGGCCGGGCAGTTGTACTGTATATTGTGGTGAGTAAACACGATGGGAATCTTTGTAGAAACCACAACTCACATGGCCTATACAGATTCTAGCGGACAATAAGGGGAGGGAAAGTGGAATTACCCCCTCTTTGCCGGTTTCAAAAAGTAGAGTTTGTCTCTCAAGGTGTAGGTGAAACGGCCTATTTTCTGCCAATTCCCCCCTCTTTGGAGATAATCCCCTCCCTTTGGAGGTTTGGCTCGTCCACCAGTTTATACAGCTTACGGAACCAATTACATGGATCAGATAATCTAGAATAATACTGAATGAATGGGCATCCATCGAAATTTCGGAAGGTTCTACTTTTAGATTTTCGAATGATGAATCATGCGATACTACATAGCCACTGGCGGACGAGCTAACCCTCCAAAGGGAGGGGAATTCGTCAAAAAAGGGGGAATCGGCAGAATTAGGGCTATTTTTCTATACCTTAGGAAACAAATTCTGATTTTTGAAAACGCCAAAAAAGGGGGGATTTCACTTTTACCACCCTTTCTCGACCGCTATTGATACCAGCCGAACATTTATGACCTGGAGCTGGAACCCATGTCTGATTGCGGGTTTGACATAACCGTCCATAATTATAGGCGCATGCTTGCGTTTTGGCTAAATTATTTGGATTAACGTTACAGTATGACAAAATGAAATTACTGTAAAAATTTGAGCATTCGGATGAAAACAAGCAAATTGGAGTCACCGAAGTGACGCTGTGATGACTTAAAACGAGGGGCATGATAAAAAAAATTCTGATTCTAGAACATGACAGAGAATTTAAAGATAAATCAAGTCAATAAATCATATAGGAAAAAATCAAGTTATAAATAATTTACGATAAACCTTAAAATTTACGTAAACATAGAAGATGATTGAAACGAAGCTTTGAAAAATCAAAGACACATACGTATAACAATGATTCGTTTGAAAAGATGAGGCTCGGATATTGTAATAGAAATACTCAATGAGAACCTTACTCAGAAAGAGAACTCTTTCTCAGGACAGCAGTCGAAGGATGACTTCATAGTCGGAGTTGCAACTTATTCCAGAACTTTTCCGTAAACCCTTTCAACGTCAAATTAATTCGAAACGTTTTCGAAATCGAAACAGGAAGAAAATAGAATAAAAACTCGAAAAGCTGTACAGAAAAGCTCCGAAACAAGTTGCAAATCCGACTATGAAGGCGCCCTAACGGATATGTGGTCCCGCTTTTGCAACTCAACTGCCTAAGTTCAGCTGTGCAGGAGACACGATGACTGGCTAGCTTACATCAAACTTGGCATATTACAGCGGCAGTTGGCAAAAATGAAACATGATGACTGAAAAAAGCAATGCAGCCCTAAGGGCGCGTTCAGAGTCGTCTTGAGACTTTCTCAAGAACTTTTGAGTAGCGGATGAGCAACCGGAAAATTCATATTTGAAGTTTCATCCTGCATGAAAGTTGTTCCTTAGGTTTGACTATCTACTCTAAGTTGTTTAAAAAGTTTATAGAACCACTGTATAATTTATTTTAGATGTTTCCCAAATGCTATCCGCTATTCAAAAGTTATTGAGACTTTCTCAAGACAACTATGAAGGCACCCTAAGTATGTTCAACTCGTCTACCCAAATATACGTGCAACTTATGAATGAAATACAGTTTTGTGAACCAAATGTTCTTCGACAAAATGTAAATTTTAGTATACATTTTGAAAAAATATCAGCGATTTTTATATGGCTACAGAAGAACGAAGTGTGTATTGGTTTTAACATAACTGCTTTACAAAAACCCCATGTGATTTTATCCGTTCAAATACGAAATAAAAAATTTACGATTTCCCAATAAAGTATCAACAAATAAAAATAATTAAATGGGATAATAAAAATAATCAACAACCCAATAAAAAACAACTAATAAATAAATAAATAAACAAAAAAACCACCTCTGCCAGCGGAATTACCCGGTTGTCCGGTGATATGCCTGCTTCCTGGAGTTCCAGATCCCCCGGCACCTCCGGAGCCTCGACCCGTTGAAAATCGGCGATTTTTCACGGGAGTCGGGAGGTCTTGAGAACGAACACCATGGGTTAATAGCGGGTCTTCTAATGAAGTCGCCGATAACCGCCGAGTTTTGACCATTGTTGTTGTTGTTGTTGTTGTTGTTGTTTTTGTCGATTACATCATACTGTTATTATTATTATTAACCAGATTGGCGGAAAACTTTATATCTGAAAAGCGAAAATATGCCAAATCGAGTAATCATGAAAGCCTATCACGGAAATCAATTAAAACAAAACTTTCACCTAACAAAAAGTATTTTCCTGTTAGGAACATAAGTGAACAAGCAACTAAAATGCCCTGAAGGCATGGTGAGTAACGAATATGGTTCGATCCTGGCAAGTCCAATCGTGAAAAAGTAAGAGACAAGAAAGTTTTATTCTTATATTTTAGATAGTCTGATCGTGAAAAAGCAGGAAACAAGATTTGCGATGAATCACGAAAAAGCTTGTACTTCTTTAAATCAAGAATCAAACCAAATTACACGAAACATATATCTGGGACTTTTCATGAGTGGCGAGGTAATCATTCGAAATACGATTTATTTCTAATGAAAATGCTGGAATTCAGTAAAAACTTATCTTAAAAAAAAATGTCATGCTTTTGTATACAAAATTTAAATAAAAAAGGTCGTGGCAGACAGGTCACACAAACAGAAGAAAATATATTTATGCTCGGAACTAGCTAGACGAAATACAGAGGATTTAGTTTTTACCCAAAAGTCCCAAATATGTTTCGTGTAATTTGGTTTGATTATTGATTTAAAGAAGTACAAGCTTTTTCGTGATTCATCGCAAATCTTGTTTCCTGCTTTTTCACGATCAGACTATCTAAAATATAAGAATAAAACTTTCTTGTCTCTTACTTTTTCACGATTGGACTTGCCAGGATCGAACCATATTCGTTACTCACCATGCCTTCAGGGCATTTTAGTTGCTTGTCTTTAACTTTTTTATGTGTGAACAAATCACATGTAGATTATGTGAAAAATTCTCAGATCTTCAATAAACGTGGATTTTCAAATATTGAATTACAGAAAAAATCGTGAGAACAGGGACAGGGATCGGATCATCCGCGAGCCCTTTCAATTTTTTCTCATTACATAATTGACAGAATGATGTATAAAAGTCCGTGGATTAGTAATACAGTGAACTAAAAGCTGCCTTACGTTATCTAAAATAGACCGTTGAGTTTCTAGAGCAGTAAATAATATAAAAAATGAAACAAGTTAACATTTTCGTTGTAATTGATTTTTAGGGGTTTTGAACTCAGAACCACCCGTTTAACATGCAGACCCACTATCCACTTGACTACCTTGACCAAAAATATTATGTAAATGGGTTTCCATCATCAAACATAATTTCCAATCATAAATGTATCAATACATCTAGTGTGAAAGTAACTTCAAAACTTGACTATTATTTGGTTAGCATGGAGTTGAAGCTGACGCTATGTACCATGTGACCCTTGAAAAAATTTCTTTACTTTAAGACTACTTAAAATTCAGTTTTGATGTGTTTTAATGATATTGGTTTACGTCTATAAATGACAAATAAAAAATTTACTCTGAAAATTTTTTTGGTCAGTTTTTCATTTTTGCTGTTTTTGACAGATTATAAAAATGTATTTGAAGGTCCTGATTAAGTTTTGAAACCAAAATTTATTTGAAATTTACTCCTTTTGAATATTCTGTTAAAATCAAGTGTCTCCTGTTTCTGTATAAAAAATAATTTGGAATCCAATGTGGTAGCAACAGCGTGAATGAGTGAACTTTATTTTTTACCCGTTTTTGACAGCCCGTAATTTTTTTCGAAGATAGCTGAGCAAATCATATTTTCTGTATTGAATAGAGCTTCAGTCTTTTCAAACATCCTATCAATACGAAGGACTCCAATATTTTAAACTTGACAATATTCTGAGTTTCAAATGGGCAAAAATCGTCAACAAGCTCAACATTTTCAATTAACTGTTTTTCGGGTTTTACAGAAAGTACAATAGGTTTATCAAAAAAGTGGTCGAAGGATGGTCATATTGAAATTTGATTCCGCATCGAATGGGCATTTTTTAAGAATCATTCGCACTTCCATCATACCAAAAAATTTGCTTTTCTGAAAAATGCCCTTTATTTTGTCGCTCACTTACCCCGTGGCCGTTTTTTTCTGTTTCAGTCAATCAACCAGTTGAATAGCGGAATACACTTCTACATATGTCTTACCCACATGGTCAAAAAGTTTTCTCATTAGGAACACACTATCGCTCATACAACGATTCTTTCTCCATTTTGCCTGCGATTTTTGAATTTTTTTTCATAAAATCCCCTAAAAATGGTGCAAACATTCATTCGATCTCCGGGACAGTTTAATAATCGTGTTCTACGCTGAAAGTTGACCTATGTACCAATTTTCAGCCCTACAGGTTTCACCCAGTTCCCATACAACGTTTTTGATGAGGAAAAAAAAACGGAAAATCGCATTTTCATCAATTTTGGACCTGAAAAATGAAAATTTATCACTATCGGGTTAAAAATAGCCAGAAAGATGTAAAATCGCACGAGAAAACCGATGAAACAGACTAGAAGTCGATACGATGAGGCTAGATCGAGATACTCGCAAAAAAGCTTATCTTAATCGAACCATATTAAGGGAACGGCCTAGCGGCCGTCCCTTGATGAATCAGCAAATGAAGGTTCTGAATTAATTTTCAACCACTTACTTTATATAGGAAATTATAAAAAATAAGATCGATTGTTCTAAATGTGATGATTCACAGCACACTATGTAATGGCACACTGGCGGACGAGCCGAAACCTCCAAAGAGAGGGGAATTCCTCCAAAGAGGAGGAAATTGACAGAAAGTGGGCCATTTTACCTACACCTTAAGGAAAAAACTCAACTATTTGAAACCGCCAAAGAGGGGGGAATTCCTCTTTTTCGTTCTTCCCTCGTCCGCTAGTGTAATGGTACATATATCAGATTCCAAGCCTAGCAAAGGCCCGTCCGATAACAGGCGGGTACAATGAGCCTATTAGCGGACGAGAAGGGGTGGGAAAAGTGGGATTCCCCTCTCTTTGGCGTTTTGAAAACGTAGATTTTGTTCCTTAAGTTGTAGCTAAAATAGCCTGAAAATCAATAATTCCCCCTCTTTAGCGAAATTCCACTGCCTTTAAAGGACTAGCTCATCCGCCAGTGCGCCAAGGGTGCAGCATCCTTTGAAATCGAGTTTAGAGACCCTGGTATTTCGGTACCATTGGTCTTGTACTGTACCAGATGTACCCCATGGTATTAGTCGGTTTGTTACATTAGAGCAAAAGTTAATTTAATTGGAACAAATAATTTCATTGTTTTTTTTACACTTGTACTTTTTTAATGGAAACTAGGTAGAATTATAAATATTTACATACAGTGAAATTGTTAAGTTTTTTTGGAATAAACGGGTATACTGTAATCTTAATGAATAAAATTGGTGATAATAAGAATTTTGTGTACGTTGTCATTCAACAATATGGTAAGCATCGCCTCGGATGAAGTTTACATGTATTCTAGATGGTAAAGTTATTATACCAAAAACGTCAGATCCACAATGGGTCAGATACTGTAAATATGTGAACCGAATGTATTCTATGCGAATATAAAGTTCCTTCCTTTATATTGACAAGCATTCATCTTCAATCAAGTTAAACTGAAGTTGTATATAGACACACTGGCGGACGAGCTATTCCATCAAAGGGATGGGAATTTCGTCAAAGAAGGGGGAATTGGCAGTTTTCAGGTCAATTTACCTACACCTTCTGCAACAAATTCTACCTTTTGAAACCGCCAAAGAGGGGGAATTCCACTTTTCCCACCCCTTTTCGTCCGCTCGTGAACAGGAACTGGGTGAGTGGAAAAACTTCCGCGACGACTGACGGTTTAAAAATAATATTAGCGCTGATCATGCTGTGTATTTGACGTGAATAATTGATTTTTGTGACAATTTTACGTCAGAAATAAAAACATTTTTCCTAATAATGTTAATAGATGGTATAGATGGTTAGTTAACATACAAGAACAGCTTTATGTAGAATATTTCAAAAATATTGTAAACAATTTGTACAGATGCAGCCATGCGAGTCAGAAAAAAGGTTATCGCATCTGTTATAACTTATGCAAACACAGAATTTGCTTCGTTCAATACCCATCTGACTAACGGTTTTGAAAAAAAAGTCATTCGTAAATTGGTGATTTCAACGAATTTGGCGAATACATGATTAAGAGACTAAACTAAGCAGTTCATTCTCTCAACCGTAGTAAGACTTCTTCATCGAAGCACAGACTTAAAAGTAATGAGTTTTACATGACACTTCTGTTCATATCTGCAAAAAATCTCGCGTCGAGTATTCCAAGAAATTTCTCAAAAAAACTTCGCGTTCTCAAAATAGGTCTCCTAATAAGTTTAAAACGCTATTAGAAGTATGTAATACATCACATATATTTTTTCACGCCAATATTTCACTTTGCATGTTATAACAACAAGCCCAGAGACGGCGATATTCTGCGTACAACGCTTTTGACTGGTAGAAGCGATGTTTATGACTGGGCTTCGGGAAGACGATCGTTTAGCATAAATGACTCACCACCGTCACATGAAAAATACCAAGAAAGGCAGATTCGACAAACATGGCTGAAATCGGGTTTATTCCTGGCGTTCCTTTACCCATAACTGACCTTCGTTTGAATTAGTGGTTGATTTGAGAAAAAATTACCGTTGCGTTAGGGATAAGCCGAGAATTTTTTGAACACCCGAATGAATATTAGTTTTATTATAACTAGAGTAATATTAAATATTGTGAAACTGGAAACAAACTGAGTCATCAATTATGCAGGTAGTATTTTACAAAACCAACATAATGTTCATGAATCACAGATTTGATGTGGAACAAGATCTTGGCTAAAGCTTTTGAGATGCAGATCAGTGGGAGCACTGGCGGACAAGCTAATCCTCCAGAGGGAGGGGAATTTTGTCAAAGAGGGGGAATTTGCAGATAATAGCTAATTTTACCTACACCTTAAGGAACAAACTCTACTTTTTGAAATCGCCATAGAGGGGGGAATTCCACTTTTCCCTCCCCTTCTCGTCAGCTAGTGAGTGGGAGACGACCGAAGCAATGAAAAAGGAGCGGGTTATTTCAAACGTTGTATCGATTAACAAACTCAAATATCTTTACTTTCACGCTTAAAAACTTATAAACACACAGACGTGTATTTTCCGTAATTGTTATCCATCTATACCGCAAAAGAGATGCAGATTAATGGTGTATGCATTTATGAAAAAGGTATTCAATGGTTTTGGCAACCGGTGAATGAAAAAACGTACTGCATACGCAATGCAGGTTCTCCCATCGCAGTGAATCCAGCGTTACACAATTCACCACCCCGGATTGGGTAACGCCTCACCACACTCCACATGTGCACTGTTTTTTTATTGCTGCATCACACGGCAGGCACTGGCGGACGAAAAAGCGAAAAAAAACAGGAATTTCCCCCTCACTGGCAGTTTTAAAACGTGGATTTTATTCCGTAAGCTGTAGGTAAGATGGTTTTGAAACTGTAAATTTTTCCTTCTGTGGGGAAATTTTCTTCGCTTTGGAGGGTTGACTCGTGAGTCGTGTGACATCGACGGAAGAGGAAACCACCTCACAGAATATGAGGCCAATTTCTTCCAAGAAGGAACATTAGCTTGAATTTACGTAAACCTTGAAGAAATAACGCCGTGATCATAAACTGTTTAAGTCTAAGCAAGGGGCACTAGCGGACGAGGGAATACTCCCAAAGAGGGGGGAATCGACAAAATTCTGGCCTTTATATACACCTTGGGGAACAAATTCTACTTTTTTATAACGCCAAAGAGGGGGGAATTCCACTTTTCCCACCCCTTCTCGTCCGCTAGTGGCAAGGGGAAATCCACTGTTGCCTCCCCATCTCGTCCGCTTGTGTTGCGTAGTGAGCGATTGTAGCGGATTTCAAATCATGAACCAAGACTTTTTTAACATTCATCTTTGCCTCTCATAAAAAATTTTACTCCGCCGTATAAGATTGCAAAATCATCTAAAAGTTGTGTATTCGTTCCCAAGGTAGACATAAAACATTTTGTTGGGCGATGAAGTGAAGAAAAAACACAAACGCATACAATTCATTCAACAAGGTCATGAATGCATGTAATGGGAAACCGGTGTGTTCCGGATCTGAATTATTTCATGACTCTGTTTAGTTTTATTGGGTTCTCGTTGATGTGAACGGATTAACTTCTCAAATAAAACCACTAAAGACGTTCGACAAAAATTTTAAAAATTATTACACATTGTTTAGTGACAGTTTTAGGCAGAAGAAAAAACAACGATTCTTACAAACTAGACACACCTAATTTAATTATGACCAATTGGAAAACTTTCTACTGGACTTTGCCGAACCGAGAAGACATAAAGATAATGTTATAACACTTATACTGCTGCTGATGACAAAATAACTGGATGTGTATTATACTGGAAATTTCGTAGTAAAAAATAATGAACGACATTTCATTACAAACGAAGTAATCCACAAGCACTAAATCGCAACAACAACAACAACAACTACAACTACAACATCAACAACAACAACAACAACAACAACAACAACAACAACAACAACAACAACAACAACAACAACAACAACAACAGCAATAACGATAACAAAAAAAGAACAAAAAAAATCTGCAACTGAAGTTCATATTTACATTGTAACGCGAAAAATACACAGTTGTTATGTACATTTGGTTTTTAAAATTTGTTTGCACAACACTTCATCACTACGGCGGAACAATGATTGTTCAAAAAGCGGTAGTTTTTTCGAAGAAGGAAAAATTTTTGATTATCTTACCTACAATTCAAAGTAAAAAAATCCAATATTCTGGATTAGACAAAAAGTTTGACTTTTCATGTTTTTAACAGGTCGGCTATTGCTATACACACATTGAGATCGGTAATTTTATGGACCAAAAACATCCAGGTCTTGTTGGCAGTGAAATGATGTTCCGATCAACTAACATTCAACGATTCACTGATAGTAAACAGCACCAGCTGAACACACATGTTGCGAGCATTGTAGATTGAAGATCGTAGAAGAAAACCATGATAAGATAGACCAACGATACATTTTTTCCCCTAACTTTAGGGAGAATGCCGCATAATAAAAAACAGAAACCAATTAACATTAACAAAAAAACATGAATACTTTTCGAAAATTAGCCCAAATTCGAAGAAAAACCGAGAAATGTGAGACTGACATCGTATGTATGGTTTGTTGGAACGTTTGATTGATTCATTGTTGTGATGAACTCCAAAGTTTAACACTACATGTAGGATAGTATCTGACCAAAAGTCAGTAGCTGATTGTTATAGCCTATCCAGGGTTTCTTGTTAATCAAAAACTTCTTTGGCGCGCAGTTTAATTTCAAATCTGTTTTTGGCGCGCTTTCAAAAATTCGAGAATTAAAATGTTTTTCACGTAGCAATAGCACAACATACAAAAATCGGAATTGATTCATTACATACGTAACCGACCCGCAATATAAACGTTTGATAACAAGAAACCCTGACCAAGCTATAATATTCTATATGACAGTGACGTTTGCTAGCCATAAAAACGCCCTCTTTATCAAAAAATGGACGAGAAAACCACGGCACTTATTCGGTTCAGTTGCAAATACCAGCGATATTTATCATATTTTGTTTGATGTAATGTTTCTTTCATTACCGTCTGAAAAGAAACATTTTGCACACTATTGAATATTTTTCACACTTTGGATTGGACTTTGGCTGAAGAAATACAACAAAATTATAGGATTCAGTAAATTTTCAACAAACGGTCTACAAGCTTTAGGTTTATTTTGATTATATGCAACAACTGAATCTAAACCTTCGTACTTTCTTTTCCAGCACCCTATTAGGACTGACAGACTTTAGGTGATTTCCGGTCGTATTCCAGGTGTTTCAAAGTAAGCTAGATCTTACGAAGTCTCACGATTGAAGTCAACGATTATAAATATTTCCTCGACTGTTCTTCTATCACCTGATTCCGTATGACAGATAAATATTGATTCACAAGTACGTAAGCTAAACCTTTCGATGCTTCACCAATTGTTCAACCTGAATATTTCCTCAACTGTTTTCCATCAATCTGATAACCTAGAAAACCTCAAAGTTAATTCAGTCATCATGACCCCGCCACCTGCACGACCACTACTGGACTGCACCATCGAAGTCCTCAACTCGGTGGAACAAAAGTTGGCAGTGTTCGATCAAGTCGTCAGGTCGTTCGGATTCGATTCGGTGACCCGACGACATTACGAAGTCATGTGCCGGGTGGAATACTGTAGCTTTGTGGTGGCTAAATACAATGGTGGGTTCAAATAATTTTTTATGTACTGATATAGTCAGAATTTACATTCGTTGTAAAAAAATTTAAAGATTTTTTTTTTTATTTCCCGTGATTTTGCTCCAGGTGCATACGTCGGTATGATCGCTTACGTGAACGATCAAACTTTACCATACACCTACGTGGTATTACTCGGAACAACGGACTCTTTCAGGTCAGTCAGTCAGTCAGTCAGTCAGTCAGTCAGTCAGTCAGTCAGTCAGTCAGTCAGTCAGTCAGTCAGTCATTCAGTCAGTCAGTCAGTCAGTCGGTCAGTCAGTCAGTCAGTCAGTCAGTCAGTCGGTCAGTAAGTAAGTCAGTCAGTCAGTCAGTCGATCAGTCAGTCAGTCAGTCAGTCAGTCAGTCAGTCAGTCACTCGGTCAGTCGGTCAGTCGGTCAGTATCATACTTTCTTAGAAAACGCGGAGTAGCCACGAAACTTTGGAGCTTCATGGTGGACGATAAATCGCGCAATGGTAAACCGATCCACATTCATTCAGGTTGTTGTTGTTGTTGTTGTTGTTGTTAATGTTGTTGTTGTTGTTGTTGTTGTTTTTGTTGTTGTTGTTGTTGTTGTTGTTGTTGTTGTTGTTGTTGTTGTTGTTGTTGTTGTTGTTGTTGTTGTTGTTGTTGTTGTTGTTGTTGTTGTTGTAGTTGTTGTTGTTTTTTTTGTCGTTGTTGTTGTTGTTGTTGTTGTTGTTGTTGTTGTTGTTGTTGTTGTTGTTGTTGTTGTTGTTGTTGTTGTTGTTGTTGTTGTTGTTGTTGTTGATGCATTTAACTTTGATGTTGATAGATCCCGTTCAAACGGCCAAATACCGTGCGGTCAACACACCGCACCCCGGCGAAACCTCCCCGATCCGCAGTCTGACCAAAGCGGATGCACTGAACCGAGTACGGCACGAATGGAACAGAGTTCGAGAGGGTTTGGGCCAGGATGCCATCGACATCGTCAAGTACAGTGCCGAGCACCATTTCCGATGGATATGCAAGTACGATGGAACGGTCGTCAGGAGGGACCGAAGTCAAGGACTCAAGGTGCGTCGGATTGAAATTTCATGAAGCTTCTTGATTGCTTGCTGGATTCGTGATCATAATCGTCTCTGGTTGATGGACTGCAGAGTGCAGAGCGGTCTACCAGTTTGACTGACTGACTGACTGACTAATTGTATCCAATTACACGTTTTTTGGCGTTATAGGGTGGACAATTGGTTATTAGAATGAACACAGAAGGTAATCAGTGTTTCCCCTATAAAACTGAATCTTGAATTTTGGGGTCAATTTTAGATTGTAACGTTTTTGTGGAAAACAAGAGGAAAGAGAAAAAATGTTTTTCTGTGAATTTTGAATTCACGGATAATTATTTTACTTGTTTTCTTTAAAAACGTCGAAATCCGTCAAAATCCAAAATTGACCCCAAAAAACCAAGATACAGTTTTATAGAGAAAACACTGATCACCTTTTTGTGGCCATTCTAATAACCAAATGTCCATTCTATATACTATATATTGCTTTCAGGTCTGCACAGAGATTGATGCATCAGCATTGATGATTGCTTGGTGCAGTCGGTTAGTGAGTGAGTGAGTGAGTGAGTGAGTGAGTGAGTGAGTGAGTGAGTGAGTGAGTGAGTGAGTGTAAGACATACTTATGAAGAAAAGTTGCAGGCAAGGATACCTCCATGCCGGACTACAAACTACTGCGGTCATGCAGTCAACCATTCCACCAACCTACCGTCGATTTCAGTAAAATCTTTGCCGTTTTCGGGCGTGGGTATTTCCCGGATGTATGAATGCTCTTATCGTGATCTTAATTTTGGTTTTGCCTTTTTGTTTGCTCTCATTTTACCTTATATTATAAGGGTATTTACAATTATAATGCTACACTACTGTATGTATGTACTTGTAATGTTGTTGTAATTAAGAAAAAATCATTTACTCTGATTTTTCACTGTGAAAAAATCGTGTATTTTGTCCAATAACTCTTACCACGCAGTATAACTTACGTTTAAATGAAATTTTTGGTACGGTGATGTCAAAAGCAAGCGCTGAACATGTGTATTTTTGTAATATTGTTCATCCTAGTTGTGTTCTAAATCTGATTTTTTACGATTATTCAA
>OZ038448.1:7812209-7844709 GCA_964036265.1 Daptonema setosum
ACTCACTCACTCACTCACTCACTCACTCACTCACTCACTCACTCACTCACTCACTCACTCACTCACTCACTCACTCACTCACTCACTCACTCACTCACTCACTCACTCACTCACTCACTCACTCACTCACTCACTCACTCACTCACTCACTCACTCACTCACTCACTCACTCACTCACTCATGCTTCAGCATTTCGGTTTGACCGAAATGGACTTCTACACGGTATTGGTGGGAATGTCTCGATCGTTGGGTTGTATGTCGCAGTTGATATGGAGTCGCGCCATGCAACGACCGATCGAACGACCGAAATCGATGTCTTTGCAGGAACTGAAACAACTCGTGGCATCATTCAAATGATCTCATGATCTCCACTTCAGTTCTGAAATTTTTTGTACTTGTATAATTTTTCTATTTTTTACATAATGTTTCTAGTTTTGTTTTACATAATGTTTCTATTTTTTGTACATAATGTTTCTCGTTTTGTTGTACATAATGTTTCTCGTTTTGTTGTACATAATGTTTCTAGTTTTTTTGTACATAATGTTTCTGTTTTGTTTTACATAATGTTTCTAGTTTTTTTGTACGTAATGTTTCTAGTTTTTTTGTTGGGTGTGGTTAATATTGCATTTTATGTAAAATACATCTCAAGACAAAACAATATAGACCACATATGTATTTATAAATGTACTGTGGTTTGTACCGAATATTTTACGTCGGCGGTGGTGTGAAATGATACTCTGATATGACGATGATTTATAAAAATGATCTGCATGGTATAGAATATCGATGGGAAGCCGGGTTATTTATGCATTTTAGTTATGCTTAGCATTTTACTCACCGTGTCAAGTATCTGGGCAGTTATGTGTTTGTGTAACTCGTTTTGGGGATGAGAATAATACTGTGCTGGTGTAAATACATATGTTAATTTGTAGTATTTGTACGAAAAATTCAATGACCACGTATTCGGAACATGGATTTTTTTCACTAAAAACTGTTCGATGTGTATAAAATGGTAGTGCGTTATTTAAAAAACGAAAATTGAACCATGAACTTTTTTTAAACTAAAAACGGTTCGATGTGTATAAAATGGGTGTGCGTTATTTGTATACGAATTTCAAATCGGCTTATCATCATTCGGCGGTCTGGCAACCGGGGTGGCTGCCCGAATCAACAGTGGCGGACGAGAAGGGGAGGGAAAAGAGGAATTCCCCCTCTTTGGCAAGTTTAAAAAGTTGAGTTTATTCCTTAACGTATAGGTACAATGACCTCAAGCCTGCAAATTCCCCTCTCTTTGATGAAATTCCCCTCCCTTTGAAGGTTTGGCTGGTCCGCCAGTGAACAGTGGCGAATATGACCGGCTCACTTTCTGTTGTGGAGTGAAAAATCTCAAATTTTTTATGAAGTGATTATATTTAATTTATTCTATCACATAATTTTCATACTGTTGTTTTTTCTTTTCTGTAATCCATGATATCTGACATTACTTGAACCATCCGATACAAGCCACCGTATCGGTCATTGGAAAGTTCGGTGTTTTCAGTGATATATTATGTTTTCGATAAATGTTTACGGTGAGTTGTCAGATGTTTGTTCTTTGTTGGATATAATATTATAATACTCTAATACGAAAAAACAGACATTGCAGTGGGTTTCGTTTTTATTCATATTTTATTGTTTAGCCTGAAGAATCTGAGCTGGGAGAAGAAACATCTGTTCTTAATAACAAAAATATTATGAAATTACGGCGGTCCATATTGTTGTTATAACAAATTTTTCTTATATCCAATTTTTTTTCAGAATACACGAAATCTGAGTTCACCGTTTCTCTTGTTACAAGCAAATAAGCGATAATACAGTGGCTCATTGAACCTACAAATCATGGAGCCACTGGCTGATGTGATCGCTGATTGGCTGATGTGATCGCAAACACTGATGTGTCAATCAAGTACGTTACCATCCAGTAACGAAAAGGCTCCATGGGACTCAAGTAAAAAGTTGGAATGCGAAATACTGTATTCCAACTTTGAATCATCAGCTGCATCAAATATAAAAGAGGACGCCGGCAGTTTGACACAACTCAACCACACAGCTCAATGCTAGTGTATAACATGCAATCATCCTGTTCAGTGGGTGTTACCGTTGTTTGAAAAACTTAACGTCGTGTTCACTCGAATCTCAAGAAGCTAGTTTGTATAAATATTAACTCCCATCCGTAACATGCTTCAAATGCTTTGTCTTCACCATCATGCATTTCCACAACGGCTGGCATGTTTCGGATTCGGAATGTTATAAAGTAACTCTTGACATGGTGTACTTGTGCAAAAAATCCAAACTTTGATCTTCTGTGTGTATGTATGTAGTTAGCGATGGATTCGTTCTGCAGTTTTTTTCATTCAAAATGTAAAGGTTGCCATGAAATTTATACTTCCATCCATTTCAATGGCATTTTTATGCGTCGTTTATTGAGTGTTATTTTTAGTCTGTCAATATGTCGCAATGTATTGATTGTAGCTTTTCCTTAGGGTATGAATTATTAAGTTTAGTACAGAATATGTTTATGTCATTTCATAAATATCTAGCGGCTCAATAAACTGCCATTCGGTTAAACAACAACTTTCTTACTCAATCAGTCAGACAGTCAGTCACTCAATCAGTTAATCAGTCTGACAGTCAGTCAGTCAATCAATCAGTCAGTCAATCAGTATCTGACTGAACGTTCAGGAAGTCAATCAATGACTTGGAATTTGAGGCCGTAAGCGACTTAACGTCATTCCACTGCAATCACATGCATACTTGATGCGTCTTTTGCTTTCAACTTATTGGAAAAGGATGGAAATCTTTTGTCCACTTGAACAGGACTAACGCCTTTGTTTTATTTTACCAGTGGCAACGTTAAAAACAAGTGTGAGGATGAATATCATCCAAAAAAGCAACAGTAATACTTAAAAACAACTATAAAACTCGACGATTTTTTTGGATTTCTTCATTAACTGAAGCCATAAGGCACACCAATACCATATCAGAATGGTGTTTTCGTAGTGGCCGGAGAGTTGAATAAACTGACGGGCAATGGCGGAAACCCTAGAGCCACGCGTCAGGATCTGTGTCTCAAGTCAGGTTTCGAACTTCGGACCGCCGGTTTTCGAGGGCGGTGCCCTACGCACTAGACTAGACAGGCAACAGAACATACGATAAAACTCTTTGCAGTTTCTGACATTAACTGGAACACTTAAGAATCATCTAATAAATTTTTAGTCTTTCATTTCATCCTTTTTACAACTTTTTACAGTAAATTCTCAACCACGACACGTTTTAGGGCCTCCCTGTATACCGATAAAATTCCTTCGTGGAAATGTAATTAACATTTATCTTGTGAATGGCATGAATAAGCCATGTAATCAGGTAAGGTGTGGCTTGTCATGTATACGTAGGATTGCAATGTCCTTGCAAATATGATTAAGGTGCGTATGTACCTTGGCCATGTTAATGGTTTTCTATCTCACTCAATCCGTTATACGGCATCTGTATCTGCAAATATGTATGTATCTGCAAGTGTGCCGCAAGTATCTGCAAGTATCTGCAAGTATCTAGAAGTCGAATATCCACATCCACATGTATCTGCAAGTATGCCGCAAGTATCTGCAAGTATCTGGAAGTATCTGCAAGTATCTGCAAGTATCTGCAAGTATCTGCAAGTATCTGCAAGTATCTGCAAGTATCTGCAAGTGTGCCGCAAGTATCTGCAAGTATCTAGAAGTCGAATATCCACATCCACATGTATCTGCAAGTATGCCGCAAGTATCTGCAAGTATCTGCAAGTATCTGGAAGTCTCTGCAAGTATCTGCAAGTATCTGCAAGTATCTAGAAGTAGAATATCCACATGTATCTGCAAATATGTATTCTGCAAGAATCTGCAAATATCAGCAAGTATGTATGTTGCAAGTATCAGCAAGTATGCTGTAAGTATCTGCAGGTATCTGCATCTGCAATTAGGTACCGCAACCTCAGCTGTACTTAACAATGCATCGTGGGTGCGATGCGTTGTGCGCACCGGCCCTAGTCAAACTACGTAGGTAGTAAAACTATGTAGGTACATACTGTACGTATGTAGGTACTTATGTAGTTCTCGCCTCAACCGATAATAAAACGGCAGAAAAACCTGTGACGCATGACTGACCTCGTTTCTCTACTAATATTTACGGTCGGTTCGGCAGTGCCCTCGAGGCATTTCCACTTCCCAAGGTGCACTGGCGGACGAGCCTAAACTCCAAAGGGAGAGGAATTTCTCAAAAGAGGGGGGAATTGGCAGTTTTCAGGCTGTTTTACCTACACCTTAGAAACAAACTCTAACTTAAAAAACGCCAAAGAGGGGGAATTCCACTTTTCCCAGCCCTTCTCGTCCGCTAGTGCCAAGGTGTGCCTCCATATCTCCAACAATTATACATATCAACATGGTTTTCATTAAAAACTAGAGTGATAGTTAATACGTTTTGGTAAATATCATGAATTGTAAGTGCAAAAAGCGGTAAAAAAATTTTTCAATGATTTGTTTCTGTTACTTTCAGGTATATTAAGGTTTAACGAAATTTTAGCGAATTTATTTTCATGTGCAAATAGCGCACACAAAAAAAGTTTTTATAAGAATTGACGGGCGTTTCGATCATAAATTAAGACGCCAATAGAGAAGTAGCGGTCTTGTGATCTCATCAGTTAAATCAAGATTCAGTATTACGGTATGTTTAGTGGCGCTGTTTCATGAATTTTGGTAAGCATGTGCCATCTTCAGCTGTTAACGGTGGCACCTCCTATTGACGACATCTGTACACACTTTCATGAATATACGAGAGATGTACATAATTTAATGTAGAGTAGGCCAACAATTTTAGGAGATGAGTCTTCAAGTTATTCCAGTATTAAAACCTTTTCCGACCAAAGCAAAAAAAGGTAAAACTATTTATACTTTTCCGTTAACTGGAACGAGACCTCCCGTGACTCATGAAAAATATGTTAAACACCGCTAGTTTATTTAACTCTCTTTGTAAGTTAGATAATTATTATTCCCTATTATAATCTATTATTCTCCCATCATTTCTGTCTATTTATAAAAAAAACTTTCCTACTTATTTATAATTCAGGTACAACAACCACCAGTCCGTTTACTTACAATGTATTCCAATTATCCATTAATCATATATTATGTACTACATATGTACATAGCTCTCCCCGCCCGCAAAAGTGTATTTTCGCATGTTTATAAGAACCAGAAGAGCTACTGTAAAAACGGGCACTGTGAGTAATTTAGTGCGCTCAAGTAAATGTACGCGTGCGTTTCGTGCGGTAGGAGCCGATGGGCGCGCATCTTGTGTGTACTTAGACCCGGTATGCATTACTAACTACGCACTGGCGAACGAGAAGGGGCGGGAAAAGTGGAATTTCCCCCTCTTTGGCATTTCCAAAAAGTAGAACTTGATCCTTAAGGTGGAGGTACAAAGGCGTTAAAACTGCTGATTCCCCCTCTCTTTGACAAAATTCCCCTCCCTTTGGAGGATTAGCTCGTCCGCCAGTGCTAACTATGCACATGTACTGTATTACGTGTCTGCTATTAGAAGACATACTATTTTGGCATGCTCGCTATTTTCACTTACATACTTATGTGATAAGACACTTCCTCAAACTACTGTATAACGTATTTCGTTGCAATGAGCGTACAAAATTTAGGAACCATAGGTGCGTACTTTCTACTATTTTAGATTATCTTCGTTCACTATTCTACATCTGTTTTAGCACCCATACAGTTTTTCCTCTAAAATATGTAGTAAGCCTAAACACACCTGGTCAGATCGGGGTTTTATCTCTCTTATTTGAAACTTTTTATAATTACAGGCACTGGCGGACGAGCTAATCCTCCAAAGGTATGGGAGTTTCGTCAAAGAAGGGGAATTGGCAAATTAGGTCATTTTACATACATCTCAAGGAACAAATTAGATTTCTAAAAACCGCCAAAGAGGGGGAATTCCACTTTTCCCTCCCCTTCTTGTCCGCTGGTGATTACAGGTGCACACTCTTTTTCTCAGTGGAACAGTGTGTCGTTCAACCATTATCTAGATCCACTTCCGACCACCAATTCTGTACCAGAGGGTATGTCGTAATGGATACGCACTAGCGGATGAGAGGGGAAAGGAAAAGTGGAATTTTCCCCCTTTTTAGCGGTTTTGAAAACGATGAGGTTGTTCGTTACGGCGTATTTTAAATGACCTAATTTAGAATTATTCCCCCCCCCCCCTTTTCGAAAAGATTCCCTCCCTTCGGAGGTTTGCTCGTACGCCTGTGTGGATATTTAGGTGCCATTAGAACACCGTGTGTTGTGGCGGACGAGCATATCCATCAAAGGAATGGTATTATCTCCAAAGAGAGGGGAAATGGTAGGAATTAGGCCATTTTTCCTACACCTTAAGGAAGAAACTCTACTTTTTAAATTCACCAAAGAGGGGGGATTCCACTTTTCCCTCCCCTTCTCATCCGCTGATGTTGTGGTGTCTTGTTGACGAATGTAATGGTACGTTCAATTATGGTATGGTATGTTTTTGGGGAGCTGTTGGAATCACTAGCGGACGAGAAGGGGAGGGAAAAGTGGAATTCCCCCCTCTCTGGCCGTTTCAAAAGTTTTAATTTGCTCCCCAAGGTGTAGGTAAAATGGAAAATTGAAAACTGAAAATTGCCGATTCCCCACTCTATGACGAAATTCCTCTTACTTTGAAGGATTAGTTCGTCCGCCAGTCTCCTGCCTCACTAGCGAACGAGAGAAGAACGAAACAGAGGAATTTACCCTCTTTTGAAAGTTCTGAAAAGTAGAATCGGTTCTTTGAAGTGTGGGTAAACTATACCTAAAAAATTCAGTAGCCCTTTTTTTAAAAGAAATTCCCTCCCTTTGGAGAATTGGCGTATCCACCGGTGTCCTGCACAGTTTTACGATGATGAGAACCAGCAGCCCTGAATGCCTGAATGGTTATTCGTAACCACAAAGACAAAATTATGTTGTACAGTTTTTTTCTCTTTTTCTCTTTTTCAGAAAAAAACTGTAGTACACGGTTTTGCCTGTTTATGTGGCTGCCCAAGGCATTAAACTTAATAATCAAAACTATATGCATAATTATTTAAAATTTCCCGCCAACTTATAGTAAAATAAATACATTCTGATGATATACGGCGTACTCATTACCGATTCCTAAATTTTTTGGCGTACATAAGACTATTGCACGTCATGAATACCACCGATTCTGTAATATGTGCCATATTTTTGTCGCGTCTAGTCATAATATCTAGTCCAGTGCGCAGAGCACCAATCTCGGAAACTGATGGTTCGAAACCTGATTTGCCTTGATCTGACCTGAACAGTGCAAGACAGGAGTACCTGTGGTGTAGCGGTTAGCACGTCCGTGTACTGAACGGAAGGTCGTGGGTTCGAATCCTATCAGGATACTTGAAATTTTTCAGTTTCTTGGTAGGACTAGAATTCGTTTACTAATTAAGACACAGACCCTGACGCGATGCTCTATGATTTCACCAGTTGCCCGTCAGTTTATTCAAACTTTCTCGCCGCTATGAAAACACCATTCTGGATGGTGTTAGTGTGCTCTGCTGGCTTCAGTAATAAAGAAGTCCCAGTAAAACATGAAAGCAATGTATAGGGCTCATAACTGATTATAAGAAATGGTTCGAAATTGCGAGAACCCATGAATTTGAGAATCAAGTTCCGGCATGGCCAAAACCAGGTCTCAAGTCCAGAACCGGATTCTCAGGTAATGATTTTTTTTGTGCCACGTTTTGGAATTTCTTTGGACCAGATTCTCAACATCATGATTGTGAAAATTCTAATTCAGCACGATTTGATGGTCGTGAACCGAATTTGTTTTTTTCTTATAACCGATTACGAGGCCTATATAGACCTCGTAATTGGTTATAAGAAAATCCATAACGTGGCACAGAAAACTCCTCACTTAAGAATCCGGTTCTGGACTTGAGAGTCTGGTTCTAAGAACTTTGAAACGTGGAACAGAAAATTCCTCATTTGAGAATCCGGTTCTGGACTTGAGAATCTGGTTCTGGCCATGCCATAGGTTGGTACGGAGAATTTTCACCCCGCGGAACTTTCACCCCGATTTTTTAAGGGCTTTTCACCCCGCGAAAAAATTAAAATTTCGCGGGGTGAAAAGACACCGCCAAAATTCTGAAATTTGGCACCCCGAGCGCTGTGTCTTTTCACCCCGCGTTATTAACCTACCGTAACCCGATTTTCAGTTCCTTGGCTGATCGACTAAGATATGTATCATATTGACGATGATTGAGTGAGTCAGTGGGTAAGTGTCAATTTCAGTTTCGACAGTCATTTTGTGCTTCAAAATACGAAATTAACTTTTTCGAAAACTTACTATATTGGTTCGATTCACATGAAAATCATTCTGCAGACTAAACCGTACCGTCTGATCACGATAGTGAAGACAGAATAGACGTGGTGTGAACGCTGCAAAATGTAGTGAAAATTCATGCCATCAAAAAAATTATTGATCCTCAATACAATTTATTAACAAGTGCTAGAAAAATTTTAAAATCCAATGGTTTTTCATGATTATCACCGTTTAAATAAGCAATCAAAGCTTGTACAGGGGATCCTGTACGCTGTTTTTCACTATCCTTTCCAGGATAAACAATCATACCACTGTCGTTAATATGAGGAGAAAGCAGTTTAACCAAACGTGCCATGTTGAACGTCAAGCAGAAATTTCAGACTGACATACCACAAGTTCCTAGATTTTCTAGCTTTTCTAGGTTCTCTAGTTTTTCCAGCCAATCTAGAATCACGGTTTTTTTACTTTAGGTTTTTTAAGTGTGCTTGAAAAGCTGGAAAAGTTAGAAAAACTAGAAATTCTAGAAAAGCTAGAAAATCTAGAAAATCTTGACGTTCATTCGATTCGATCTTTGACCGAATGGTATCAAGGGTCGGCCGCTAGGCCGAACCCTTAATATGGTTCGATTAAGATAAGCTTTTTTGGGGGTATCTCGATCTAGCCTCATTGTATCGACTTCTAGTCTATTCCATTGATTTTCTCGTGCGATTTTACATCTTTCTGGCTATTTTTTACTTGATAGGGATGAAATTTAATTTTTCAGGTCCAAAAACGATGAAAATGCGATTTTCCGTTTTTTTTATCAACCCAAAATGGTGTCAGCTAGTTGGGCCGAGCGGATACGGCTGAAAATAGGTACATAGGTCAATTTCACGCCCAGAACACGATTTCCTGGGTGTCACGGAGATCGGATGAAGTTTTTCAACATTTTTGAGGGATTTTATGAAAAAAATGTCAAAAATCGCAGGCAAAATGAAGAAAGAATTGTTGTATGAGCGATAGGGTGGTTCGATCAAACTAAAATTTTAACCGGACGTGTATGACACATGTCCAAGTATGTTCCGCTATTCAATTTATCAATCTACTTAAAAACACAAAAAAGCGCAGCGGGTCTTTAAGGAGAAAAGTCAAACAAAATTTTTACAAATGCTCAATTACTGGTGTTGAGATGATTGAATCGATATGAAAAACTGCCTATCATATGCGGAATCAAATTTCAATATGACCTCTCTCTGACACATTTTCCAGTAAAATAATCCTACTTTGCCAAAAACTTGGAAAAACTGATGTAGAAAGTTTCAACGTTTTTGACGATTTTTGCTCTTTCGAAAATCAGATTATCTCAAGATTTAAAACTTTGAGCCCCACCGTATTAATTGAATGTCTAGAATGACGGAAGCTGTATCGAAATTAGAAAAGATGATTCTCTGCGTATTCTCAAAAAATATTTATGAGCTGCCAAAAACCGGTGAAAATTCAAGTTCACTTATTCACGCTGTTTCAGCCACATAGGATTCAAAATTTTTATTTATACAGAAACAGGAAAAACTTCATTTTAACAGGAGGTTTAGAAGGATTACATTTCTAATAAACCTTATTTTTAAAACTTGATCAGTACCTTTAAATAAAATTTTATGATTTGTCAAAAAGTACAAAAATGAAGAAAAACAAGTAAAATTTTTTTCTCAAAGTAATTTTTTTTCTTTGTTTCTAGACATTTACCAACATCAATAAAACACCTCAAAACCTTATTATTATAAGTGGTCTGGAAGTGAGGAGAAAAAATTCAAGAGTCAAATGGGACAGCGTCCGCTGATAAGTACAGCTCTGCGCTAACCTATAAATAGTCAAGTTTTGAGATTTTTTTCACACTAGATAAAATGATAAATTTATGATTGGAAACTAGGTTTGATGTAGCGAATCAGCTTATAAAATATTTTGTCAAGGTAGTCAAGTGGATAGTGGGTTTGCAAGTTAAACGGGTGGTGCTGGGTTCAATACCCCGGAAAATCGAAAACAACGAAAGTGTTAATTTGTTTTATTTTTGATCTAATAGACTTATCCCGAGCTTCAACTGTCTATTTTAAATATCATAAGACAGCTTTTAACTCACTATATCATTAATCACTAATCTAGATACATCTGATTTGTTCACACATAAAAAAGTTATAGACAAGCAACTAAAAATGCCCTGAAGGCATGAGGAGTAACGAATATGGCTCGATCTTGGCAAGTCCAATCGTGAAAAAGTACGAGACAAGAAAATTTTGTTCTCATATTTTAAATAGTCTGATCGTGAAAATGCATGAAACAAGATTTACGATGAATCACGAAACAAGTTTGTACTTCATTAAGTCAAAAATCAAACCAAATTACACGAAACATATTTGGGACTTTTTGGTGAAAACGAATTCCCCTTTAGTTCGTCTAGCTCAATGTGAGCATGGGTCATTTTACTTCGGTCTGTGTGACGAATCTGCCACGAAATTTTTTTATTTCCTTTTCATCCAATAATGATGGGAATTTTATTAATATGCTTATTTCATTTCATTTCATTTTATTAGGGCCAGGCCCAGGACATACAAAAGCATGAGTACACATGACAAAAGTATTGTATGACCACTTATTACGACAACAATCATGAAAAGTTCCAAATATGTTTCGTGTAATTTGGTTTGATTTTTGACTTAATGAAGTACAAACTTGTTTCGTGATTCATCGTAGATCTTGTTTCATGCATTTTCACGATCAGACTATTTAAAATATGAGAACAAAATTTTCTTGTCTCGTACTTTTTCACGATTGGACTTGCCAAGATCGAGCCATATTCGTTACTCCTCATGCCTTCAGGGCATTTTTAGTTGCTTGTACATATATGAATGAATGCATGACGATTGAGCCTCCATAGTCAAGTGGTTAAAACACACGTTCCAAAAAGCTGACAACAGTTAACATAGTTATGAAGGTTTTCAGAACGGGAGTTTAATACAAGTTATAGGTTTACCGAAAATGTTTCAGGTTAATAGTAATTAATAAGTGTCTAGGTTGTAGCTTTTTTGATTGTTGGGGCCCGCCGCCGCCGCCGCCGCAATTGCTTATTTCAGTTATGATGAGGGGGACAGAAGTGGGGCCGCGAGCTAGTCTATGTGCAGTGTTCAAAGGGGGAACGGTATATGCTATAACAGGTAAAAGAGGACCCTGCGAGATTGGACAAACGATTAGGCGGTTAACACTGTAAGTATCCATCGGCCCAGACCGTTCTGTACTACTGTGGTTGCATTTGAATGTGAAATAACACTACAATGTTTACAAGCTCTCAATCACGACCTCACATTTAACTAGTGTAATTAGCGGTAGTTTTAATGTTTACGGAGAAACAATTCATTGGGATATACAGTTATATTTCGGAAACTATCGGCTCATCCAAATGATTTTCTAAGAACTATTAAAATTTTCCAAACATTGGCTCATTTTTTAGCTTCCTTGAAAGTGTTAGTTTCATCATATATAACTGGTTCTGCGTTCTTTGTTCTCACCAAACAGTAACCATTTCAACTGTTGAAACCGCTATTATAAGCTTTTCATTCATTTCCTCCTCTGAAATGATTTCAATGATCTACTCGATTGTCAATGCACTCCTTTCAAGTTTAGCTTCTCCAACTAAATGTCATTTTTGTAGAAAGGATTTTTGTTACATCGTGCAGCGTTCACACCACGTCTAATCTGACTTCACCATCGTAATCAGACGGCCCGGTTTAGTCTGCAGAATGATTTTCATGTGAATCGAAGCAACAAGTTTTCAAAAGAGTTAATTTCGTATTTTGAAGCACAAAATGACTGTCGAAACTGAAATTGACACTTACCCACTGACTCACTCAATCATCGTCAATATGATACATATCTTAGTCGATCAGCCAAGGAACTGAAAATCGGGTTACGGTAAGTTAATAACGCGGGGTGAAAAGACACAGCGCTCGGGGTGCCAAATTTCAGAATTTTGACGGTGACTTTTCACCCCGCGAAATTTTAATTTTTTCGCGGGGTGAAAAGCCCTAAAAAAATCGGGGTGAAAGTTCCGCGGGGTGAAAAGACACAGAACCCATGGGTTGTCGCAGTTTTAAACCATTTCTTATAAACAGTTATGAGGCCTATACATGGGAACTCGATGTACTTACCGTAAACTGTCAGCGCCCGTCAATCAGCCTGATACATTGGGTGCCTTCCATTCCAATGGTATGTCCTGTACATAAATTGTGTCATGGCCATTGAGTGGGTGCCCTTCATGTGCCACGCTTCCGTTCACCGGATGTGAGCCTTTCTCTCCTGTTGGGCCCGCCCTAACCACTTTTGGTCAAAACTGACCTGTCTGAACTGGCCCATTGGGGTCTGTGTGTTTTGGTAAAGTGCTATGCTAAGGTGTTTTTCGGTATTTACCTAAATGTTCTACCTGAATACCCGGATTGGTAGAAGACTTATTATGAGTGAGGTTACAGAAATGAGAAACTTTCTCCTGTTGAGCAACCAAAATTTCGGTCAAAAATTATACTTTATCAGTTGATTCATCACCATCAGAGAGAACAAATCAGTTGGAGCTTCTGGAGGGTCAGGCTTCCAGGATTCGGATCCAAACTTTCGTACTTATTAACTGGGCACCGAATATGTGCCTTTCTCCTGTTAGTTTCACGTCCCCAACACCACTTTGGGTTGTTTGGGTATGTTTGTGTATTTTAGCAAAGTGGTACACCAATGATATGCAAACGCGTTCGAGTGTGTGAAATCAGTAGGATGGAGTTTTTTTGGGAACTTGGTCAAATAATAATGATTCATCGATGTATTGTTATGGATATTAACCGGATTTTGTAAAAAAAATAGTCCGAACAGCTACATATTTACCCTTGTGGTTTGGAAAAGAGATAAGTGGTGTACCGGGTTATACGGATTGAGTAGACCTTTGTCAGAGTTCATAAGCTCATCACAAGCTGTTTATCACAATTGTCTTGGATTTTTTCACAACTAAATGTAGTCTGAAACCGCTAAAACCCGTATGTTGTTTCTGCGAACAAAAATTCGTCCCCAAAACTTCTGCTAATGAAACATCAGACAATCAGTTTTAACACGCACATCAATCATCATCACCCCATTTTCTGGTGTTAAACTATGGTGTCAACCGAGTTGAGTTGAGGCTGCTGATGTTTTATTATCAGATGTTTGGGCAGTACGTTTGCTTGCAGTAATAACATACGGCCTGTATTCTACCGAATGATTAACTATTTGTTCTCAATGAACTCATCGGAACCCTACTTTTTTCACTACGCTCACTTTCCGCACAATTTATTCCGCACAACTTAAACTTAATTTATTCCGACCAAAGTTTGTTATCAGAATTGTTCGCAGTTCAATTCTACACATAAATTTTGCATGTTCCGCATAAATCAACACCAATCGCTTTATCAAACCGTACAAAATTTGATGGGAAAAAATAATTATCAGCTGGTAAAGTTTTATGATCTTTTGGTCGGAATAATCTCAGAAGGTGGATCTGAACCGAAAATGGGCGTTTCCAACACAGAATAATAAGTTAAACAGAACTTCTTCGTAAACGACGTAATCACACTTTGTCTGTATCAACCTGATCAGACCTGGTGGCCAAATCGTAACTTACATACATATGTAGTGGCAAATGCAAACAAAGATGGTCCTGTATAAAGATGCGTTTCATACATACTTATAAGCGATTTCTATGTATGTATACACGAACAACTGTTCACAAACAAACAAACATCCAAGCTAGCCGGCATAATTTTGTGCGAATTAGATAGATTTTTAATTTAAAACTTGAACAATTTTGAATACTCAAATTAGAACAAAATTACTATTTCGATCAAGTAAGTATACAGAGTATTTAGGAATAGGTTCCCAAACTGTGCTTGATACACGAACCCAACTTGTTATCACCTTTTTATATTACCGTTTTATATGTAGTGGCTGTGATGAAGAGAAGTTTGGCTCTCTTGGTGATTGTACTTGTTTTACTGATTACGGCTGTATGCACTAGCGGACGTGGAAAGAACGGAAAAGTGGAATTCCCCCCTCTTTGGTAGTTTCTAAAAGTAGAGTTTGTTCCTTAAGATGTAGGTAATATGGCCTGTAAACTGCTCATTCCCCCTCTTTGGCAAAATTCCCCTCCCTTTGAAGGTTTAGCTCGTCCGCCAGTGGCTGTATGGTTGTAGTATTCAGCAGTTCAGTAAAATATTGTATGTTGGTCGAACTTGAAAATTCATTTAGAATGAATACATCACGTCAAAATTATTTAAATTAAATTAATCTAACATTAATTTTCCCATTTGAAATCCATTTACAGTATAGAATGTGTAGGGAACAGTATCTAGTATATGTAGCTTGGTAATGGTTTCTTGTTTTCGAAAATTAATTTTGCAGGCCCGTTTCACACGTGTGCAAAGAATAAGCGCAAATTTCGTTTGTTGTCCAAATGTCATGGGAAAAAGTATTTAATTCTCGAATTTTCGAAAGCACGCCAAAAAATAGTTGAATTTGAATTGCACGCCAAAAAGTTTTTGGCTAACAAGAAACCCTGGGTAGGCTATAAAGGGATGACCGTACCTACATGTTTTACTACCATTTTATGGTTTTCAAAGTGGAGAAAGTTGTCGATAAGCATCCCAGAATGGTCTCATTTCTATCAAGATGGCATAAAAATTTTACGGAGTACAAACATAATATATCTGTCCATTTTATCGTTATGTTTGCAAATGTACATGTAGATTCACATTGGTGTTTCGTCAAAAGTATGACTCGTGCTCATGTGACTAACAGAATAAAGTTTATTTGTTTGTTTGTTTTTATATCCTTGATCATCTTCGAAAAGTGTAGGAGGAATAATATGGCATCCTACGTAATATCTGAAAGTGATCGTTCCAACGTATACTTATTGCAATTTTTATAATGCCGTGACCAAATGTTATTAAATGCTGACCTTTATTACACTGGATATCAATTTCCTATCGTTATTTTTGTATGTTTCCCAACACTGTTATTAAATTAAGAACTGTATTGTATTCGGGGAAAATCTTCCATTTTCATAATAAAAATATTTATCAACTTCAATGTATAGGCTTCTTAATTGGTTAAAAGAAATTTTCAAAACGTGGCACAGAAAATTCATTACTTGACTTGAGAATCTGGTTCTGGCCATGCCATGGGTTCTCACAGTTTTAAACCATTTCTTATAATCAATTATGAGACCTATACATGTGTTCTTATGTAGCTCGTGCGCTAAAGATTTCGATTTCTAACCATTATAGTGATGAATAACTCTGTTCAGCGGACAATATTGTTGTATTTGTCATTCGTATCACCGATCAGCGAAAGGTAACAGAATAAGGTTTATGCATTTTGAAGTAGTTTTCCTTCCCACTATATGTAACAAGTACAAGAGTGATCAAGCTGTGGTGGTATCACTAGCGGACGAGAAGGGGAGGGAAAAGTGGAATTCGATAAGTGAAATTTGTTCCTTAAGCTGTAGGTAAAGTTACCTATTTTCTGCCAATTCCCCCTCTTTGGAGAAATTCCCTCCCCTTGGGGGTTTAATTCGTCCGCCGGTGGGTGGTACGTACATACAAGGCCAGTTAGCAATGCATGGGTGTTGCAAAACAATTTTAGTTGCTGACACTGTATAGCCTATCCCGGGTTTCTTGTTAGCCAACAACTTTTTGGCGCGCAATTTAAATTCAAAATGTTTTTGGTGCGCTTTCAAAAATTGGAGAAATAAATGCTTTTCACAAAACATTTGGATAACATACGAAATTTGCACTTAATTCTCTGCACACGTGCGAAACGGACCAGCAAAATAAATTTTTGAACACAAGAAATCTGACCAAGCTCTAGTCGGAAACATAAGTGTCCGCCCAATTTTCGGTATTTTGTGAAAATTTTCGTTGAATAATCAAATAAATAAAAAAACCGCGCGCCATTCATTTCTGTCGTCGCACTTGCTTGTGATTTATAAACATTATTCTCCATTCTTCTCGATTCCTTAAAGTGTTCCCGTCACTCTCAATTGCAGTCCATGGACTAGATGACTTCTGACTTCCAAACGGTGAATATATATGGGATTTATGGCCACCATAAATGGTGAATGTTTGGGAATTGGTACACCATAACTGGTGAGTAAACCACTTAGCCAAGTATGGGCAATGCAACACACTTTGGCATTGCATGTATCCACTACGTATGTACATGTATGCCACATTCAATTTGTTCGGTTCACATTCAATTTGTGCACATTTGAGACAGCTATGTACCGTTCGACGTGCATGTACGTAAATGTAGATACATATTATACTCTGTCTACATGTATGTAGAGTTGGATGTCCCTGTTTCGTGTTGTAGGTACTTGACCGTTACTGTAAACCATTGATCCGAGTTATGTATGTAGTACATACATATGCTACATAGTAACGATGCTTTTGTGCAATGATTTTGTACGTATTTATTGGATGTTTAGCTCATCAAAACACTCCCATGTCGATTTTCAAAAAAAATTCGCGATCACAAAGTTATAGGCTAAAAAGTATGAGATCTATAAAAAGAAGGTTTTATAACTGGGGATGAGAGAGGATGTATTGACTAAAAAAACGTTGAACATTAAAAGCACCCCGGCCTACATATGTATGCTCTTACCGTAAGTACCACTGGCGGACGAGCCAAACTTCCAAAGGGAGGGGAATTTCGCCAAAGAGGGGGAATTAGCAGAATTGAAACCATTTTACCTACCTACACCTTAGGAAACAAACTTGACTTTTTGAAAGTGCCAAAGAGGGGGAAATTCCACTTTTCCCACCCCTTCTCGTCCGCTAGTGGTAATACCCTTGCGGGGGCACAATACATTGTAAAATGCCATTGACAAACTCAAAATAAGAACCCAGTACTCGGAAGATCGTAATCTTGGCGTAAAACCAGAACCAGAAAACAAACAAAATCGTTATCAAAACGACACAAGACAAATGTTGTCCGTCTGGACAATTATCATTCTATTAACTTTCTACTGATATAGCCATCCTCATTGGGTGTTTCGAAATCTTAAAAAAATTATATTAAACCATACTGTCTAAAGAATCAATAACTTACTTGGGATCCGTTTAGGTCTCTATTTTTTATGTTTTATGTCTATTTTTTGGTTTCTATTTCACTTTATAAAAAATGGGTTTCCTTGCCCCAGAATGAACAGTGTCCAGAACACTGGCGGACGAGCCAAACCTTCAATGGGAGGGAAAATTCGTCAAAGAGGGAGGAGAATCAGTTTTGATGGTATTTTACCTACACCTCAAGGAACTAATTCTACTTTTTGAAACTCCCAAATAGGGGGGAATTCCACTTTTCTGTTCTACCGTAATCCGCTAATGGTTCCGAACTTCTGTCTGATCGATCATAATTCACTCAAGGTGCCGCGAATCAAAGTGGGTGGTGCCCTTGAATTCAAGTTGCTTTTTCAGTGGACAAATTGACCATACGAATGAGAAGCAGAACGCTTGCTTCAAGTATATTAGGTATTAGGAACAAAAATCTAAGCACCATTATTGTGGACTTTTGAATTTCTTTGATAAATATTTTGTTCCAATGGAGATCTTTATGAAAACCCACTTGGCTTAGATAAGTGACTGTCTTGTAGTTTTGGCACGTTATTCCCGTTTCATGTGTGCGTCCACTAAGCCTTTGGTAATCCGTGCACTGCGTTCTGCTGCACATCAAAACTATGTAGGTCCCGATAGATGGTATATAAGTTAGATGTATGGCGTATATAAGTTAGATGTATGGCAAGTTACACATGTCACATACTTCAGTTTATGATTGGCAATGAACGAAGAGTGAAGAGCATTCTTCATTTTTCACTTTCGTTAAAAAAATATATAACTCACGGTTTTCGTTCGCTCTTTTTTCCGCGAGTACTCTGTAAAAATACATAATGAACGGAGCTACAAGTCATTCCCAGTCGTTGCCTGAAATTTTTTTATTAATGACGAATTATAATCCAACCAAACAATTGGAAATTTTAAAGTTCCTGGTAGGACTCACGACCCACGACCTTTCGTTCAGTACAAAGACGTGCTAACCGCTGCACCACAGGTACATACTCCTGTCTAGTACTTTTGTAAGTTTCGAATCATGTCCAAATCTCTCAGCCAATCTTCTCAGCCAAGAATGTCTGCTAGATGTTCTCAGCCACGACTACTCATCTTCGGATGGCATTGGCACATAACACTCATGATTTACACGCCCAATTGGCACCACTGCACTCACTGGCGAACGAGCTAAATCCCCAAAGGGAGGGGAATCTTTCCAAAGAGGGGGACTAAACAGAAATTGAGCCCTTTTAACTACGCCTTAGGGAAAAAAATCGACTTTGTGAAACTACCAAAGAGGGGGGAATTTCACTTTTCCGTTCTTCCTTCGTCCGCCAGTGACTGCACTTGAGGCCATTATGGCCCATTTGGAGCGGCACTACTCCACCGGACGTGCGCCTCTCGATTCAATTAGACCCTGATTTCTTGGTGGCACATGTACCACGTCCTTTAAATGGGTACACCATTTCCATCGGTAAACGATGTGCCACTTAAGTAAATTTGCGAATTCTGGTTTGTATAGCCTAGATTTCTCCGTTTATACCATGTAGTCAGTGAAAATTCGTGTTCTACATCTATTTTCACCGAAAAATGGTTCTACGAAAGTTCTAATCTTATCACTCACTCACCGGCACGTTGACGTATGTAAAAGTCACCGAGAAAAATGACATGCGTCCAAATTCAGTGTTAACGGTACTTCAGTACTTAATGGAAGATCGTGGGTTCGAACCCTACCAGAAGCTTGAAATTTTTCACTTTCTTGGTTGGACTAGAATTCTTCATCAATCAACATTACATAACCAATCCATCGAAGTATGTATGGATGGATGCTAAATCAGATCGAAGGAAATGCCTGCCATCAAGTTAATATGTTCCGGATACTGGCGTTCACTGGCGGATGAGCTAATCCCCCAAAGAGAGGGGATTTCATCAAAGAGGGGGGAATCGGCAGTTTTCCGACCATTTCACCTACTAGTTGAGGAATAAATTTAACTTTTGAAAACGCCAAAGAGGGGGAAATCCGTTTTTCCCACCCTTTTCATCCGCTAGTACTGGCGTTCGTCATCATTCAATCAGAACTTTGAGGTTCATTATCGTTAATGCCTTCTCACTTTCGTAATGGCTGAACCCACATACGAATATGTACATGTCCTACATATTTGATTATAAGAAATGGTTTAAAACTGCGAGAACCCGTGGCATGACCAGAACCAGATTCGCAAGTCCAGAAACAGATTCTCAAGTCCAGAACCGGATTCCCAAGTAATCAATTTTCTGTGCCACGTTTTAAAATTTCTTAGAACCAGATTCTCGAGGAAGGTATTTTCTGAGCCACGTTTGGATTTTCTTATAACCAATTACGAGACCTATACACACATACATGTCCTACATATTTTAAAATTTCTTTCTCTGCTATGTTTTTAAAAAGTTGGTATGCCGTAGCACCTGATTATTCAGATTTTAATTCTGCGAATTGTTTCATCCCATCACGGCGAGAATTTTCACTTGATGTATGGAGAGCCGAAGATTTTTCAAAGAGTTGAACACGCTCCAAGAATACAATATCGTAGTAGTAGCGGTAGCTACTACTATATATGATTGGGCCCGAAAGTTTAATTTCACCCCTAAATAATCACCCTATAAACTTTTCATTGGCACCATTGAATTCTCCATAGTTTAAAACCTGGGGGTAGCCAAAATTTCTAATTGTTTTAATTAACGGCACACGCGCAAGGACCGGCGCAAGCGCACGCCTACCCTTAACGCAAGCAACTTTGTTTTTTTCGCCAAGTGGGAAAAACCCATAACTGTTTTTAAAACGTCCCGGTTAGGAAGTGTGTTACCACTGTTGTATACACACACACGCGTGGTTCAAGGAATGTGATGAAAATTGATAGGCTCTCATAAAGTAGCGAGCTGATTTTTTGGCGAAAATAACGGATCAAGGCACAAGCAAGATACTGAATCTTGATGTGCCATGGCACATATGTGATGGCACATTTTGTGGCTCAAATTTTGGTTCCATTCCATTTAAATCTGGTTAGACTGAATGGAAGAAAGTTTTTTTTGTAAAGCTGACGTTCTGGTCGCTGAAAGTTTTATCATGGAGCTAACGTTCCAAGGCACAAACAATATAATGGATACTTAAGTGGCACATTGAGGCTTTAATTAATGTTCTTTCATTGCAGGGTGACCGAAAATTCTTTATACAGGGGGATTCGAAATTACAATACAGGGTGATATGAAATTTCATTTACGGTTACTAAAACAGTTGTAGTTGATGTCCCAAAAACCATTACAGGGTTACCGTAAAAATTTCTCTTCAAAATTTCATTACAGGGTGATCGAAAATTCATCATACAGGGTGAATCGAAACTCAATAACTGAGTGATAAGGATTTTTTCCACTTACAATTGCTGACCCAAAAGTCATTACAGGGTGCTTGAAATTGTCTTTGGCGAAATTTTCATTACAGGGTGACATGAAATTCTCCAATACAACGTGATATGAAATTTTATTTTACGGTTACTACAGCATTTGTAGTTGATGTCCCAAAAATCATTACAGGGTTATCGTTAAATCTCTAATCAAAATTTCGTTACAGGGTGACCGAAAATTCATTATGCAGGGTGAATCGAAATTTCAAAACGAGTAATATTGAATTTTTTTACTTGCAATTGTTAACCCAAAAGTCATTACAGGGTGGTTGAAATTGTCTTTGGCAAAAATTTCATTACAGGGTGACTGAAAATTCTGTATACAACGTGATATGAAATTTCATTTCACGGTTACTACAGCATTTGTAGTTGATGTCCCAAAAACCATCACAGGGGTACCGTAAAATCTGTATCCAAAATTTCGTTACAGGGTGATTGAAAATGCATTACAGGGTGGTTGAAATTGTCTTTGAAAAAATTTCATTACAGGGTGACTCGAAATTCCAATACAGGGTGATATGAAAATTTCATTTTACGGTACAGCATTTAAAGTTGATGTCCCAAAAATCATTACAGGGTAACCGAAAAATTACTATTCAAAATTTCATTACAGGGTGACCGAAAATTAATTATGCAGGGTGAATCGAAATTTCAAAACGAGTGATGTAGATTTTCACGTTAGCACTTACCATTGGTAACCCAAAACCGAAAAATCTTCACTCGAAAATTTCATTACAGGGTGATCGAAAATTCATCATACAGGGTGAATCGAAATTTCAAAACTCAGTTATAAGGTTTTTTTACTTACAATTGTTGACTCAAAAGTCATTACAGGGTGGTTGAAACTGTCTTTGGCGATTTCATTACAGGGTGACTCGAAATTCCAATACAAGGTGATATGAAATTTCATTTTACGGTTACTACAACATTTGTAGTTGATGTCCCAAAAATCATAACAGGGTTACGGTTAAATCTCTATTCAAAATTTCATTACAGGGTAACCGAAAATTCATTACAGGGTGGTTGAAATTGTCTTTGGCAAAAATTTTAATACAGGGTGACTCAAAATTCCAATACAGGGTGATATGAAAACTTCATTTTACGGTACAGCATTTAAAGTTGATGTCCCAAAAATCTTTACAGGGTAACCGAAAAATCTGCGATCAGAATTTTATTACAGGGTGACCTAAAATTAAATATGCAGGGTGAATCGAAACTTCAAAACGAGTGATATAGATTTTTACGTTAGCACTTACCATTGGTAACGCAAAACCGAAAAATCTTCACTCGAAAATTTCATTACAGGGTGATCGAAAATTCATCATACAGGATGAATCGAAATTTCAAAACTCAGTTATAAGGATTCTTTACTTACAATTGTTGACCCAAAAGTCATTACAGGGTGGTTGAAATTCTCCTTGGCGAAAATTTCAATACAGGGTGACTCGAAATTCCAATACAGGGTGATATGAAATTTCATTTTACGGTTACTACAGCATTTGTAGTTGATGTCCCAAAAACCATTACAGGGTTACTGAAAAATATTTGTCCAAAATTTCATTACAGGGTGACCGAAAATTCATTATGCAGGGTGAATCGAAATTTCAAAACGAGTGATATAGATTTTTACTTACATTTGTTGACCCAAACGTCATTACAGTTTGGTTGAAATTGTCTTTGGCAAAAATTTCATTACAGGTTGACTCGAAATTTCAATACAGGGTGATATGAAATTTTCTTTTACGGTTACTACAGCATTTGTAGTTGAAGTCCCAAAAACCATTACAGCGTTACCGTAAAATCTCTATTTAAAATTTCATCACAGGGTGACCGAAAATTCATTATGCAGGGTGAATCGAAATTTCAAAACTGAGTGATAAGGAAACCAAAAAATATTCACTCAAAATTTCAAAACAGGGTGATCGAAAATTCATCATACGGAGTGAATCGAAATTAAGCAAAATATCTATAGAAAAGATGATTTATTGACTTATGTATAGAAAAGTTGTATACAAGAAACGAAAATGCCAAACGGCAATAAGTGAGTACATATGATTGGTCAAAAATGGCATCTATAGATAGAAAAGGTGAAAACAAGGAATTTAAGACATATAGTTTAACTGTAAGTAACCTTAAAAACATTGAGCTTGCAGAGTAATTTGTACTCAACTCAATTGGTCAATCATATCAGGCTGCGATATTTTTTCTATCAAACTTTCAGAGAATATTGTCTCAGTTACTACCAAACAAATTTTAGGATTGGACTCGAACAAACACTCTAGCAAACAAAGTCAATAGCATATCATTATATAGTCAAATAACACTACCAATTACTGCAGATAAAATAACACTAAACAAAATTTTGTGTGCCGTTGACCACGAACAAACATTCAAATTGGCGGGGTGGAAAAAAATACCGAAAAAAACTTTTTTCCGCGAATTTTCATTTTCATTTTATGGTTATTATTTTGCAGATTTTTTTCATGTTTTTTTCGTGGAAATATATTGATTTTTGAAAATAAAACAATTTTCAAAGTTTAATAAAATTGTTAAAAATTATTTTAACATAACAAAAAACAAACGTATTGTCATGAAAATTACATGAAAAAATCAGCGAAACAAGATCTTTACAATAAAAATAAAAATTCCCGGAATTTTTAAAAAAAATTTCCCAACAACTTTTTCCGGTAGTTTTTCCACCACTCCGCCAATTTGAACGTTTGTTCGTGGTCAACGGCGCACAGAATTTTGTTTAGTGTATATATAAGCTTTACAAATTACTTTGATCAGTTGATTTCCACGAACAAACTGTATTCATGGTCGCCTTATACGCAACAGTTATTATGTACAAAAAATAATAATTCCTGGAACCCCATAACTGTCCGTGCTAATATTTTGTTTATAGTAACTGTGACAATATTCTCTAAAAGTTTGATAGAAAAAAAATCGCAGCCTGATATGATTGACCAATTGAGTTGAGTACAAATTACTCTGCAAGCTCAATGTTTTTAAGGTTACTTACAGTTAAACTATATGTCTTAAATTCCTTGTTTTCACCTTTTCTATCTATAGATGCCATTTTTGACCAATCATATGTACTCACTTATTGCCGTTTGGCATTTTCGTTTCTTGTGTACAGTATACTTATGTAGTTAGAGTACCCAATATCATAAACGATACTGTTTTTATACTATATTATCAAATTACCGTTAATTATCTTTCTTGATCAGGATATATTGCTTTAGAAAGTCATTGATCACAGATATGCCTATTTATGTTTCTTACGTAATAAACTTCTAAAGATACCTAAATAGATAATAGATAGATTTATCTGAAGTCATTTTATAATTTTAGTACAGGCTTCTAATTTATGGACTCTGGAATGGCTAATATTAGCTAATGAAGTTAAAAAGTGTTCTCCACCTTAATAAAATGAACATATAAATAAATTACAACACTTTAGAAGAGTAAAATTATATTTTATTTTATCTTGCTAAATTATTGAGAGAATAATTTCAGAAACCAAAAAAAAATCTAAATTTCCTATTTTCCTATTTCTAATATTCCTATTCCTCCTTAATGTCTCTGTTTTTAATAAATAACTTAGTCATGCCAACAGGTTTGCCATCGGAATGGCATTGGCATGCGAAACCACCAGCGGACGAGAAGGGGAAAGAAAGTGGAAATCCCCCTCTTAAAATTATCCCCAAAAAATAAAATTTGATCCTCAAAGTGAAGGTTAAACGGCTTAATGACTCCCGATTCACCCCTCTTTGAGGAAACTTGCCTTTCTGTGGAGGTTTGTCTCGTCCGCCATTGCTTTGTGTGTCTATTTAATCAAGGTTGCGTGTCCAACAGTATTTTGTTTTGCCGCTGTGAGGAGGACTGCGATTCCGTTTGATTACATTTGCCAAGTTTCCTAAGTTCAGGTTATCAAGATATACTGTAAATAAGGTGTATGTCCGAAAGTTTTATGCCTTAGGACTGACCCCCTCTTGCAAATTGTCTTTATCCAGTTATTCAGCTAAACTTTCATTCTAGAGAAAAAACACCTCCTGCAAGTAAGAATCTGTTTCGAATTATCCTCCCATTCCACAGAACATGTGTGCAGACGGCATTCCATAGTTTATTACATTTGTCTTGTTTTGTTATATACTCAGAAAGTTTTGTGTAAACAATTGGGCAAGTTACACGTTCTTAGCGTTGAATGAAACAAAACTTCTGCTATTTAGTAAAAACTGCATGTGAAAAAAAGCATTTTAATTTGCGTTTGCCTTGTTGGCAGGTTGAAAGGTTGGCAGGAACAATTATTGGTAACAAGAAACTATGACCAAACTATAAAAACATACATGTGGTCAATTACCAGTGAACTTCAGCTGTCCTACATGTTAAGCTGAGATTACATATTTTAAAAAGTTTCTGGTCCAAAAGGTCTTCTTGGTGTTCTCGAAGGCAATATCGTTAATAGTTTAGTAGCACTTGCGGACGAAGAAGGACAGGGAAACGTTCATATTCCCTCTCTTTGGCAGTTTAAAAATTAGATTTTTTCATCAAGGTGTACAGGTAAAATGGAATGGAAAGGGCGAGTTCCACCTATTTGACGAAATTCCCCTTTCTTTGGATATTTGGCTCGTTCGAAAATGTTTGGTAGTAGTAGTTATTTATTAATATATGCGTACTTTTACACACGGAGGAACTCTACAATTTATTACAGCACTTAGCCTGTGGTACATACGATTTTTTGGCCTTTACTAATAGAAGTCAACGTTATGCCCTTTCTGGGATGACATTTTATCTGCAAATCGGTGATTCTACGACCTGAGTCTTCGGAGGAATGTTGCTGTTAACCCAGAAATAAAGAAAAATCTTTTCTCTTTGTTTGCTTCAGATTTTTTTGGACACTGCATAATATATTTCTTATAAATGAATATTTACTGGCAATTAATTCCACATTCACGGACCGTTTCCCAGTCACAGTATCAGTGATGTTTAATTTCAAAAAAATTTGGATTTGGGGCTTTTCTAAATTTCTTTTATTGCCGAGTTTTATCGCACTATGGCGCAATGAAATTCCCAATAAATTCTTCGGCCTGCTGCACCCAAAATGTCGTACACTTGTTTTTTGGGTGTTTACTAATCGTAGTCGAGGTTGTGCCCAATCAGAGATGATGTTTTATAGCCATTTTATGGGCTAATCAAAGTCTGGTGTACCACTGGCGGACGAATTATTCCCAAAAGGGTGGGGAATTTAGTCAAAGAGGAGGGAATGGACAGTTTTCAGGCCATTTCGCCTATACGTTAAGCAACAAATTCTACTTTTTGAAAACGCCAAACAGAGGGGAAGTTCCACTTTTCCTACCCCTACTCGTTCGCTAGTGTTGTGTACCGACTTTTTCGATGAATATGGGATTGACATACACATGTAAAGATTTTGACAAAAAAATTAGTCTTTTACTTCGGATTTATTTCATCGCTGCAGATTAAGTTGCTAGTACATTGTTATGCCCGCAGTAACTCGACGAGCTATATTAGGGCTGTACTTTTTTACTAGGATTTTAGGGAAATGTTTTATTGCATTATCTAGCAATTTAGCATTTGTTTATTTGACCTAAGAATAGAGTGAGAAATTACCGAATTACATAGCAGGGTTTTATGTATCGGATTTATCGGTACCGTACTTGTCCAACAATTTTTTATTCCGCATTCAACGTGTCGTACGTTTTTTCAATGAATACAAATGACCACTAGCGGACGAGGAGGGATGGGGAAAGTAAAATTCCCCCTCTTTGGTGTTTTCAAAAAGTAGATTTTTTTACTTAAGGTGTACGTAAAATGGCTAAAATTGCCAATTCCCCCTTCTTTGGAGGATTAGCCCCCCTCTTTGAAGAAATTCCCCTCCCTTTGGAGGATTAGCTCGTTCGCCAGTGCAAATGACCGTAATAGACGTTATGCCTTGTTTGAGGTGACATTAATCTTCTAATTCACACCATTTCAACAAGCGAGTTTTTCTGAGAAATACTGACTTTAAATAGTAATGAGGGAGATTTTGGCCATCATTATTAGTACATTTATCCTGTCATGGCACATTTATGTATAGCACTAACGGACGAGAAGAGGTGGGAAAAGAGGAATTCCCCCCTCTTTGGTGGTTTCAAATAGTAGAATTTGTTCCCTAAGGTGTAGGTGAAACGGCCTAAAAGCGGTCAATTCCCCCTTTTTGGAGGATTACATACATAGCTCGTCCGCCAGATTCAACTCATCACTCAATTAGTTCCACCTGTTTGCCCGAGTGCTGCCGTTCATACGGATTCCGGAATCACTCACTCACTCACTCACTCACTCACTCACTCACTCACTCACTCACTCACTCACTCACTCACTCACTCACTCACTCACTCACTCACTCACTCACTCACTCACTCACTCACTCACTCACTCACTCACTAACTCACTAACTCACTCACTCACTCACTCACTCACTCACTCACTCACTCACTCACTTACTCACTCACTCACTCACTCACTAACTCACTCACTCACTCACTCACTCACTCACTCACTCACTCACTCACTCACTCACTCACTCACTCACTCACTCACTCACTCACTCACTCACTCACTCACTCACTCACTCACTCACTCACTCACTCACTCACTCACTCACTCACTCACTCACTCACTCACTCACTCACTCACTCACTCTCTATACAAAGCGACAATCAAAAACCAGTGCAGAAATTTAAAAAAACACTAGCATCGTTCGTAAAACTATGTATCACTGAAAATTGATATATACCATTGGAAGTATTCTTCGGTGATTTTTTTCAATGTATTCAACATGGCATCTGGCATTTTGCATCTCATCTCATCTCAACAAAACGTACAACAATACGATGAATTATTCACCAACGCGACTTGACCGTTTAAAATTACGTTGAATCTTCATCATTCCTTCTGACTACAAAACATTTACTAAACATACTGACTTTACATTTACTAAACATGTTGACGTTACGTTTACGCATCTGCTACAACATTCGGCCAAATGTCAGCACCTTTCGCATTAAAAGTTCAAAATTTACACTTTTGAAAGAACTTTTCTCACTGAAAGCAAAACATAATAACTTGCTAAACGTCTAAAGTTACTTTTGTTTAAAATAACGTTCCACAACTTAGTTAATATCCTTGTTCATGAACGTATAGCTTGGTCAGGGTTTCTTGATATGAAAAGAAATCTTTGACCATGAATTTGAATTGCGCGCCAAAAACTTTCTTTGGCGTAACAAGAAACTCTGGCTACGCTATACAGAATTCAGTCAGGTTCAGCGGAATTTCGAGCGTCCAACACTTTTCCAAATTTTTAACCCACACCCACAAACACTGGCGGACGAGCTAATCCTCCAAAGGGAGGGGAATTTCGTCAAAGAGGGGGGAATCGACCATTTTCAGGCCATTTTACCTACACCTTAGGGAACAAAATCAAGTTTTTGAAAGCGCCGAAGAGGGGGGAATTCCCCTTTTCCACCCCTTCTCGTCCGCTAGTGCCCACAACAGCTGACTTTACGTTATTATATAAGCCAGAGACACCAAATACATCTGGCACGTTTCCATTGCATTTCAGTTGGTCAGTGAACTGGCAGACGAGCCAAACCTCCAAAGGGAGGGGAATTTCATCAAAGAGGGGGATTTGCAGTTTTCAGACCATTTCACCCACACCTTAATAAACCAATTAAACTTTTTTTAAATGCCAAAGAGGGGGGAATTTCACTTTTCCCACCCTTTCCCCCCCTTGGGTCAGTGTTACCAAAATGTCCGGACACCCGGCGTGCCGTGGTGAAGTGCCCCCCAATGGCACTTCACTGGAAAAAAACGTTAAACATGTTCCATAATAGAAATGTGTATCAAAAATACAAACGCCGTAGGAAATATTTAGATTTTTTTTTGTTTTCGGAACTATTTCTCTAAATAAGTTAGCAAGATAACAATAATTTTACAGTTCTAAATTGTTGCAATATATTTTCATGTTCATCTCATAAGAATGATACGATGCCTTTTTCTAATTGGTAATGGGAACAATTTTCGGAAATGTTTTTTGTTGATTTACGTGAGTCTGCGAGTGAATTTTTTTTTAGTTTAATTGGACGGAGTTTTTTTCTTTGAATTCAACTTTGTTAAAAAAAATTTCATTCTATAGAATTATATTCAACTGCCAACTGCTGGTTTTGGTTCAGAGAAAAATGATAAGTGTGAAACACCTGTAGCAGATGTGCTCCCGTCTTCGTTTAGTTGGAAATAAATTACTGTTGCAAAGAGGTGCGGAGAAATATATCGTCAGTACACGGAGGAAAAGCCTTCATCGACGAAAAAGGCGAACATCGCGAATAGTTAGGATAGGACGTTTATTGAGAATTCACTATAATTAGGACTTTTATTGAGAATTCACAATAATTAGGACGTTTATTGAGAATTCACAATAATTAGGACGTTTATTGACAATTCACGCCTTTTGGATTAGTAATTCAATTTCCACTATTTTATAGCTTCTTTTTCATAAAGAACGTTATATGTCCTTACATATATTCTCAAAACTTTTGTTAATCCCATCGTTGTGGGGATGGTTTTGTCGTTTCTGTTTTCTATCCTGAAAATTTTCAGGTCAATCATGTTCGTTCTTTGCTAATTTTGTTGTTTCTCAACTTCACTGGACAAGTGAAGTAAGATGTCACCATGTTTCTGAATTCCCACCATTATGCAGTTGTTCCCGTTGTTTTCCATGTCAAACCGAAGTTCTTAGAATTGAAACTCAAGACGACTTGCTTTTAACCGAGCTTCTTAACGACACGCAGAGTTGTGTTTTTTACTCCTATACTCTTTACCTATTGAGGGGGTGGGGGGTAAAGAATTCCAAATAGGGGGATCTAATTTTAATACATTGAAATTTTTAACACAATACCATTGAAATTTTTATAAAAACTGAAAAAAACCAATTTGTTTTAAAGAAAATGAGAATTTTAGTGTGGCCTTGGTCTGATTGAAAGTGTCGGCCACAGATAGCAGATCGGGTCGGGTGTGTCAGTCACTGGCGGACGAGCCAATCTTCCAAAGGGAGGGGAACTTAGCCAAAGAGAGGGGAATTATCAGTTTTCCGGTCACTTTACCTACACCTTAAGGAACAAGTTTTACTTTTTTAAACGCCAAAGCGGGGGGAATTCCACTTTTCACACCTGTTCTGGTCCACTGGTGGTGCCAGTCGAGATGTGGCTGCCTGATGAAACCCGAAGCGTTCGCTGGGTGGGTGGTGGCACTAGCGGACAAGAAGGGGTGGGAAAAGTGGAATTCCCCCCTCTTTGGCAGTATCAAAAGTTTTAATTTATTCTCTAAGGTGTAGGTAAAATGGCCTAACATCTGGCAAATCCCCCCTCTTTGAAGAAATTCCCCTCCCTTTGGTGGTTTGGCTTGTCCGCCAGTGGGTAGTGGTGGTGGCACTGTTTTTTTATAAAAGTCAAGTCAGTCGAACTCTGGTTCAACGTAAACTTTTAAGGAGTTGAGCTTCAGGGCAATGGATCGTGTGTTTACGGCACAAGTTGATGTTTTGAAAGTTGTGTTTTCGTAAAAATGTTCGAAGATTTTTTTACGGTTCAGTTTGTATGTTCATATTAGCACTATCAAGTGAAAAGGAGACTGAATTTGAATGCGCCCCAAGTTCTTCGGTGACTTGTATTGCTTGATCAGGGTTTCATGTTATCAAAAATTGATTTTGTGGAGCTGGTGGCGCACGTACATCAAAAATTCTAAAGCACGCCAAAACATGTTTGAATTTGAATTACGCGCCAAAAGGTTTTTGGCTAACAAGAAACCCTGGATAGCCTATAGGATGATTTAGCCTATTCGATGTGTCCGATACAATTGCATACACATGTCTGCGGAAGTAAGGTTACGACTTACCGCAGTAAAAATTATGTTTTTTTTATAATTCATGCTGATGAATTCTTTAGTGACGTTTAAAATGTAGTTTAGTTCCTTGGTTTATCCTGGCTCTGTGTGTTGGCTGGGATTTTAAAGTTACCCGAATCGAGAGTTTCACGACGTTCAATGTCTGTTTGGTTACTTACTCAGCTGTTGTCTTGTGGCTAAGCTGAGTTAATGATCAACTGCTAGTTATGTCTGATATTTGAAAAGGTTGACCATCTGGAGGACCGTGAAACACTGGCGTACGGGCCTAACTTCCAAAGGGAGGGGAAGCTCATCCCCCTAAAGTTACGTTGAACCAGAGTTCGACTGACTTGACTTTTATAAAAAGTGCCAACACCACCACGGCGGACGAGCCAAACCTCCAAAGGGAGGGGAATCTCTTCAAAGAGGTGGGAATTGACCGAAGTTCGGTCATTTTACCTACACCATAGAAGAACAAACTCTCATTTATGAAACCTCCAAACCGCCAAGGTATTTCCACTTTCCCACCCCTTGCTCGTCCGCTAGTGCCCTAAAATAAAGGTCATCGTGAAATTCGTTTGTTTGGTTTTTTTCTGAACTTTGTTTGCTCCCTCGGCCCACTTATGTATGCGATAGAACATCTGAATGATTAATGGTGTTACCGTACATAAGAACAGCAGAGTCAATCACAACAGGAACCTCGAACTCCAGCACTGGCGGACGAAGCAAACCTCCAAAGGGAGAGGAATATTTCTAAAGAGGGGGAATTGGCAGAAATTAGGGTATTTTACCTACACCTAAACTTTTTGAAACGCCAAAGAGGGGGAATTCCACCTTTCCCTCCACTTCTCGTCCGCTAGTGAACTCCGGAGTTGGTCGATAAATATGGGACAAGGTCAGACATAAGGTTACGAGGTCATTGATTACCTGGGAATTGCGTGCTAATTGAGAAAGTTTATAGGGTTTTTTTTTCAACAACAGTTGCGAAATTTCTGCGAATTCCCCCTCTTTGACCAAGAAAATCCTATCCCTTTGTAGGGTTAGCTCGTCCACCAGTGGTTGTGCCAAATCTGTAGTGTCACTGAGTTCCTGTTTGTTTATGCAGTTGTGGTTGTTGAATGTCACTGTCAAGTGTTCCGAACACTCCATCGAACATTCTGAAGTAAATTCTGTGAGCTTGAAACTAATTTAAAGAATATTTTTTCGTTTAGTTAAAGTTTTGTATTCATTTATTTGTTTTTTTAATGAGTTGTTACTCCATGCCATGTTATTCATTAACATTGAATAGATAAATTCTATAAGTAAAAATGTAATCTATAAAAAAATATCATGCCTACGTTGCACCATAAAAACTCGATCAATATATCAAACCAAGTATACACCAATTTGCAGTCGTTTCCGGGATAATTTTCGCTATTCTTACGTCCTAAACAAACGTGTTTTTCATATTTCAGAAAAACACAACGACACTGGCCAATGTAAAATGAATTCATCATTGAATTATATAAGGTAAACAAACAAATAAACATGAGCTCCATGAGATAAACGGAATCAGATCTTTGGTGAGCGATCTGAATAGCGATC
>OZ038448.1:7852209-7861605 GCA_964036265.1 Daptonema setosum
ACAGTAAATATATACAGTAGCATACTCAATTGATTAGGCTATTCAATTTTTTAAGTCATCAATGTTGTGAAAATAGCAGCATGAATTTTCTTTGCATGCCCTCTGGTCAAAAAATTTATTCTATAATCGCGAAATATTTATTTAAAAACTATTAAAACTTATTTAAAAATTTATTTAACATCAGGTGGGTTTGAATTCGATTTTTTGATCAATTGGGTAGGCTATAATTTTTTAGACAATAAAACGACTTTTTTTCAGGCTAACAGGAAAGTTTTACATTTGTAAGCAAAAAAATAAAAAAAACCCATTTCACTTACAAGAAACGAAAATGCCAAACGGCAATAAGTGAGTACATATGATTGGTCTAAAATGGCATCTATAGATAGAAAAGGTGAAAACAAGGAATTTAAGACATTTAGTTTAACTGTAAGTAACCTTAAAAACATTGAGCTTGCAGAGTAATTTGTACTCAACTCAATTGGTCAATCATATCAGGCTGCGATTTTTTTTCTATCAAACTTTTAGAGAATATTGTCACAGTTACTATAAACAAAATATTAGCACGGACAGTTATGGGGTTCCAGGAATTATTATTTAAAGTACATAACAACTGTTGCGTATTAGGCGGCCATGAATTCAGTTTCTTCGTGGAAATCAACTGATCAAAGCAATTTGTGAAGCTTCTTCAGGTATTTTAGTGTTTTCGAATTTTACTACCACACGGTGTTTTAACTGCTTAAAATGGTAAAACGCGAGGATACCACGGTTAGGCGTGCGGTGATGGTGGTTGAAATTTTATTTTATTACAAGGAAAAATACGTTGTTTAAGTATTCCGATTAATCAGAATAGCATATAATTATTGTAAAAGGTTGACACAATTAAAAATATATTATCGTTTTTCTATCGATGTTAAAATATTCGATCTATGTTAAAATATAATCTTGCGTAATTTAGCTCCCTAATTATAATGTGTCCAGACATTGTTATAGTCCATGACCGATTACTGCAGAGTAAAATAACACTAAACAAATTTCTGTGTTCAACTTTAAAAATTACTTTTTTTTCAAAAACCAATACATTTCCATGAAAAAAAACATGAAAAAAATCAGCGAAATAAGATCTATAAAATGAAAGTAAAAAGTCCTGGCAATTTTTTTTCAACAACTTTTTTGGTAGTTTTTCTCATCCCGCCAATTTGAATTTTTGTTCGTGGTCAACGGCACACAGAACTTTGTTTAGTGTTATTTTACTCTACAGTAATTGGTCATGGACTATATAATGATATGCTATTGACTTTGTTTCTAAAGTGTTTGTTCGAGTCCAATCCCAATTTGTTTGGTAGTAACTGTGACAAAATTCTCTAAAAGTTTGATAGAAAAAAAATCGCAGCCTGATATGATTGACCAATTGAGTTGAGTACAAATTACTCTGCAAGCTCAATGTTTTTAAGGTTACTTACAGTTAAACTAAATGTCTTAAATTCCTTGTTTTCACCTTTTCTATCTATAGATGCCATTTTAGACCAATCATATGTACTCACTTATTGCCGTTTGGCATTTTCGTTTCTTGTATACAACTTTTCTATACATAAGTCAATTAATCATCTGTGCTTTTTATAAATAATAAAATTGATCATATAAAAAATGTAAGAAAAAATGGTTTAGCGTAAAATTAAATTAAAAATGTTCATGAAACGATTATTGAAAATGGGATCACCTACTTATGATCGCCTATGAAACGTGACTCATAATGAGACAATCGATTCTTTAGAAAATATAAATATCCTCAGGCAACGTTGAAATTTTGGACAAATATTTTTCAGTAACCCTGTAATGGTTTTTGGGACATCAACTACAAATGCTGTAGTAACCGTAAAATGAAATTTCATTTCACCCTGTATTGGAATTTCGAGTCACCCTGTATTGAAATTTTCGCCAAGGAGAATTTCAACCACCCTGTAATGACTTTTGGGTCAACAATTGTAAGTAAAAAATCCTTATAACTGAGTTTTGAAATTTCGATTCATCCTGTATGATGAATTTTCGATCACCTGTAATGAAATTTTTGAGTGAAGATTTTTCGGTTTTGGGTTACCAGTGGTAAGTGCTAACGTAAAAATCTATATCACTCGTTTTGAAATATCGATTCACCCTGCATAAAGTAACGGGTACTGTACGGTTACTGTATTCCTTACTCATTTAATCCATTATACCTATACCATATTATTACCTATTTCGGATTCATTGCATATTTTATTCCTGCAGAACTGGAGTTTCCAGGTTATTATAACTTGGGCTGTGAAAGCCAATAAAAGGTTCTGAGTTATATTCTCGGTTCGGACCATTCTCTCATTCTAAAGCTAACCAAAGCGCCGTGAAGGCTTCCTTTTGTTTATTTGGCGCTCCTTTTCGCCTGGAAACCAACCTTCGGTCCGAATAGTTTTCTTCAAAAAAAATTAATTCTTCAAAAATTAAAAATTAATTGTTTTCGGCATCAAAAGTGTAGGAAAACCTAATTTTAAGCCGGCGCCGATTGAAGAACCAACATCAGCATGGTCAACACACGGGGTCGCCCGGCTCCGGAGTATTTCCTCACGAAGGATAGTGCTCTTCACTTATATGCTTCGGCATTAGATAAGGAGGATTTTGCAGAAATCGGACGTTTATACAAACTGTTTCGTAATGTTATTCGGAATTACCCACCGCTCTCTTATGTCTCGGCTCCAAAACCACCCACCGAAAATACATGCGCCGAAATTTCTACTAAAATTTTCGCCATGATTGAAAGTATTTTCAGCGCAGTTCAACAACTCCCATGGAACGAGCCGCCACCCGAAGTCAGTCATATTCGCGATGAAGATGATGATATGATGGCGAGCGTAATGTCACAGCTGGGCGTCGACTCGGACGATGAGGATGACAGTCAGGTTCGAGTGTCGGGTGCAGTTCATCAAAACAGGTCAGTTTACAATCAGATAGATGTCGAGGGTGCACACGGAGATGAAGGGTTGACCGGCCCGCTTCGTCCACCTTCGATTGAGGATGGTGATGCAGGTTCTGGGTTGTCCGGCCCGCCGCACACTGTCAGTGGTCTTAGACATCAGGTCAGCCAGATTAGTCAGTCGACGGGTGAGACACCCAACCAAAACCAACACTCGACGGGTGTGGCACCCAACCAACACTCGACGGCTGTGGCAGCCAACCAACACTCGACGGGTGTGGCACCCAACCAACACTCGACGGGTGTGGCACCCAACCAACACTCGACGGCTGTGGCAGCCAATCAACATACGACGGGTGAGGCACCCAATCAACATACGACGGGTGAGGCACCCATTCAACATACGACGGCTGAGGCAGCCATTCAACATACGACGGCTGAGGCAGCCACTCAACATACGACGGCTGAGGCAGCCATTTCGACGGGTGAGGCACCCATTCAACATACGACGGCTGAGGCAGCCATATCGACGGGTGAGGCACCCAAACGACATCTTCAACGTGAGCAGATTCGAACGTATGACTTCGACGGTGCATACTCGACGGTTCATCGACCGCAACAACAAAGACATGTCAGTGACAGTAGCATGTTCAGGAGTTCGCTGGGGAGACCCAGGGTCCAACTGGCATCTACACGAATAGATGGCCGGCAGCACCAACCGGAGAATTTCGCGCAATTTTCTCCAAGCCCGATTAACCAACAGGCACAAAATGTTCAAACACGCTTAGCAGTCGAAGAGATGTCCATGGTTATGGGCCAAGCGTTTCAACAAATGATCCAGCAGTCAACCCAACAACAAGCAGAGGTCACGCTGGCGGGTTCGGGATTTGAACGCTTCGACGGCTCATGTCCGGGTGATTTCAAATCATGGCTATTCGGGCTAGAAAATCGACTGAAGCTGACGAAGACACGCGATGATGAAGTAAAAGTCGGACATTTGGTAAATTGTCTCGCGGGTCTGGCTAGACGACAATTTCACGAAGACTTGTCGAACCCATCATACGCAGAAGCGATCGTGTACCTCAAAAACAAGTACACCGATACCAAGTACAACGCGCTAAAATTTCAGCAATTCAGAAGTCGATTTCAACGTCGTGGTGAGTCAATCCAGATGTTCGCTCGGGACCTGAAATTAACGTTCCCATTCAACAACATCGATAAACAGCAGTCAAACCTGATGTTAATGGAACAGCTACAGCGTGGCGTACAGGAACAAGACTACAAGCTGTATGTTCAGGAACATCTCCTGAATCCTAAGAAGACGTTTGACGATGTCGTAGAGAAGTTGGCACTGCGTGAACTTGCCAAAGAGACAGCTGATGTGAAGGTGAAGCAGGAGAAGACGAAGGATCGAGTACGTGATGAATACAACATTCACTACTGTTTCAAATGTCGGCGCAAGACCGATCATATTGGTGAGCAGTGCCCTCATAACAAGCATGAGACTGCACAACAGCAACAGTATGGTGTTGAATCACCTAAACAACAATCTGCACCATCACAGCGACCAATTCAGTGCTATAAATGTCAGTCAATCGGGCATTATGCATCTGAATGCAACAACAAAAGAGTGTCTGGAGGCAACAGTCAAGGCAAAAAAGTTTATTCAGCACGCTCAGCTCAGCTGGATGATAATCAACATCAGTCATGTCAGCATCAAAATTGGGAGTCAACCTACGCTCCTAACCATGGTGAGCATTCGCACTGTCATCATTGTGAGTGCGTGTTATCGCATCAGCAAGACTGTCACGATAAATGTAGTGATAATAAACAACCTTGCAGACAAACCTCAGAGTCTGGTGCTCCTAAACGCATGGTTCAGCAAATCGAAGACACCAAACCAGATGATTTCAGCTCGTCTACGAAATCAGCAGTCGGCACTGTGATGATCGAAAAACCTGCACGATGCTATAGAGCCGGAGCAGTTAGATCTGAAACCAGTCAAGAACACGCTCGTGCAACCGTGTTTGTTAACAGTGAAAAAATCGGTGATAAACTATGGCATCCTGACACTGGAGCACAGGTAAATCTTGTTACTATCGACTTTTTGACTTCAGTAGTTGGCAAGAAGATCGACAATTCATGCTCTCACACGTTGACTTGTGTGAACGATCTGAAAACAAAATGCTGTGGTTTTGTTAAACTAGCAGTGTCGATCGGTAAACTAACCAAGAAGTTACCGTTTCACGTGATTGAGAAGTTCCAGGGTAAAGTTGGCTTAGTTTTGGGAATGCCGGCTTTACATGAGTTCGGATTCAGTCTGAAAAATGACTGTGGTATCGACATTACTCCGAAATTATCATCAGGTGAAGATGGAAGTTTTGCAGGATTGATTCAGATGCAGGAGCAGTCAGCATCACCGTACAAGCTTGGTCTGTTGAAAGAGGAGGGAGGCAAGCCAATGCCCACACCAAAACGCAAAGTGAAGAAGAAGAAAAACGGCGTTTATTGGAAGAATTTCGAAGTTGGATGTGTGAACGAGAAATCCACACCAATCTCGGTGACGCTGCGAAAGTGTCATGAAGGTTCGACGTCGCTGCGAAAGTGTAATGAAGTCGATGAGATGCTGCGAAAGTGTCATAAAGCTGCCGAGACGCTGGGAAAGTGTCATGACGATGTTGCGACGCTGCGAAAGTGTCGTGGGGTTGAAGAGAAACTGCGAAAGTTTCACAATGTCAACAGTATGGTATCGCCTAGTATGTTCAGTTCGTTAACCGGTTTGTATTCTAACCTCAAAAGTTGGAATCGAGGTCTGGAAAACTCTAAATCGGTGCTCCGCAGTCCTCAGGAACGTTTGAAGCAGAAGTCAGTAGGATCAGATCGTCGAATTCCTATCCAGACTTGAACTGATCAAGTACTATTAACTCTAATCTTGTCAAATAGTGTTAACTTCTTAAAGCTAATTCATCACTCGGTAGTAACTTTTATAGTAAAAAACTAAATTTGTCTAATGTTTCTGTGAGTTCGTCTAAAATATGATAAACTGCGAAAGTCCTGGTGAGGATCAGCTGTGAAAGTTGATTTGAAAAGGTGGATATTGCTGAGAAAGCATAACTTCATGTCATCGGTTCTTTACAGTTTCATCATCAACAGGCGACAACGACTCGTGGCTTAATATCTGGCGAATTCGTACTTCGTACATCGCTGGCAGCCGTGGTCGTGCAAGCATAATTTTCTAATTCTAAAGTTCTAAGCTTATTTTATTCTTAAACTTAATTCTAAATCACATTGGTTTCAGAATAGTTCGGACTCGTGATACTATTAGATTTGAGAATTTATCATTTAGTAAGAATTGTGTTCACATTTCAGGTATCTTATCTTATTTTCAGTTGAGTATATTGTGATCCAATAAGCCTTATAATGAGTACTTACATACTTATGCGTGTCTTACATTGATCCTAGTTTTATCACTATTTTATCACTAGGAAATTTATTCATGAAATTCTCATATTGATTCTCTAGTTTTATTCCATAAATTTCATTGATTCACTCATTATATTGATCCATCACAGTGATTATATATCTTGATTCCATATAATTCATTGATTCTATCCATTATTGGCAATTTCATTGATTTCCGGTGATAATTTTTAGTCTATTACCTTGAAATTCATTTGTTTTTGTTTATTTTCAAGAGGGGTAGTAACGGGTACTGTACGGTTACTGTATTCCTTACTCATTTAATCCATTATACCTATACCATATTATTACCTATTTCGGATTCATTGCATATTTTATTCCTGCAGAACTGGAGTTTCCAGGTTATTATAACTTGGGCTGTGAAAGCCAATAAAAGGTTCTGAGTTATATTCTCGGTTCGGACCATTCTCTCATTCTAAAGCTAACCAAAGCGCCGTGAAGGCTTCCTTTTGTTTATTATAATGAATTTTCGAATCACCCTGTATGATGAATTTTCAATCACCCTGTAATGAAGTTTTTGAGTAAAGATTTTCCGGTTTTATGTTACCAATGGTAAGCGCTAAAGTAAAAATCTATATCACTCGTTTTGAAATTTCGATTCACCCTGCATAATGAATTTTCGGTCACCCTGTAATGAAATTTTAGACAAATATTTTTCAGTAACCCTGTAATGGTTTTTGGGACATCAACTACAAATGCTGTAGTAACCGTAAAATGAAATTTCATATCACCCTGTATTGGAATTTCGAGTCACCCTGTAATGAAATTTTCGCCAAGGAGAATTTCAACCACCCTGTAATGACTTTTGGGTCAACAATTGTAAGTAAAAAATCCTTATAACTGAGTTTTGAAATTTCGATTCATCCTGTATGATGAATTTTCGATCACCCTGTAATGAAATTTTCGAGTGAAGATTTTTCGGTTTTGCGTTACCAATGGTAAGTGCTAACGTAAAAATCTAAATCACTCGTTTTGAAATATCCATTCACCCTGCATATTCAATTTTAGGTCACCCTGTAATAAAATTCTGATCGCAGATTTTTCGGTTACCCTGTAAAGATTTTTGGGACATCAACTTTAAATGCTGTACCGTAAAATGAAGTTTTCATATCACCCTGTTTTGGAACTTTGAGTCACTCTGTATTGAAATTTTTGCCAAAGATCATTTCAACCACCCTGTAATGAATTTTCGGTTACCCTGTAATGAAATTTTGAATAGAGATTTAACCGTAACCCTGTTATGATTTTTGGGACATCAACTACAAATGTTGTAGTAACCGTAAAATGAAATTTCATATCACCTTGTATTGGATTTTCGAGTCACCCTGTAATGAAATCGCCAAAGACAGTTTCAACCACCCTGTAATGACTTTTGAGTCAACAAATGTAAGTAAAAAAACCTTATAACTGAGTTTTGAAATTTTGATTCACCCTGTATGATGAATTTTCGATCACCCTGTAATGAAATTTTCGAGTGAAGATTTTTCGGTTTTGGGTTACCAATGGTAAGTGTTAACGTGAAAATCTACATCACTCGTTTTGAAATTTCGATTCACCATGCATAATTGATTTTCGGTCACCCTGTAATGAAATTTTGAATAAAAAATTTTCGGTTACCCTGTAATGATTTTTGGGATATCAACTTTAAATGCTGTACCGTAAAATGAAATTTTCATATCACCCTGTATTGGAATTTCGAGTCACCCTGTAATGAAATTTTTTTCAAAGACAATTTCAACCACTCTGTAATGCATTTTCAATCACCCTGTAACGAAATTTTGGATAGAGATTTTACGGTAACCCTGTGATGGTTTTTGGGACATCAACTACAAATGCTGTAGTAACCGTGAAATGAAATTTCATATCACGTTGTATAAAGAATTTTCAGTCGCCCTGTAATGAAATTTTTGCCAAAGACAATTTCAACCACCCTGTAATGACTTTTGGGTTAACAATTGTAAGTAAAAAAATTCAATATTACTCGTTTTGAAATTTCGATTCACCCTGCATAATGAATTTTCGGTCACCCTGTAACGGAATTTTGATTAGAGATTTAACGGTAACCCTGTAATGATTTTTGGGACATCAACTACAAATGCTGTAGTAACCGTAAAATAAAATTTCATATCATGTTGTATTGGAGAATTTCATGTCACCCTGTAATGAAATTTTCGCCAAAGACAATTTCAAGCACCCTGTAATGACTTTTGGGTCAGCAATTGTAAGTGGAAAAAATCCTTATCACTCAGTTATTGAGTTTCGATTCACCCTGTATGATGAATTTTCGATCACCCTGTAATGAAATTTTGAATAGAAATTTTTACGGTAACCCTGTAATGGTTTTTGGGACATCAACTACAACTGTTTTAGTAACCGTAAAATGAAATTTCATATCATGTTGTATTGGAGAATTTCATGTCACCATGTAATGAAATTTTCGCCAAAGACAATTTCAAGCACCCTGTAATGACTTTTGGGTCAGCAATTGTAAGTGGAAAAAATCCTTATCACTCAGTTATTGAGTTTCGATTCACCCTGTATGATGAATTTTCGATCACCCTGTAATGAAATTTTGAATAGAAATTTTTACGGTAACCCTGTAATGGTTTTTGGGACATCAACTACAACTGTTTTAGTAACCGTAAAATGAAATTTCATATCACCCTGTATTGTACTTTCGAATCCCCCTGTATAAATAATTTTCGGTCACCCTGCAATGAAAGAACATTAATTAAAGCCTCAATGTGCCACTTAAGTATCCATTATATTGTTTGCGCCTTCGAACGTTAGCTCCATGATAAAACTTTCAGCGACCAGAACGTCAGCTTTACAAAAAAAACTTTCTTCCATTCAGTCTAACCAGATTTAAATGGAATGGAACCAAAATTTGAGCCACAAAATGTGCCATCACATATGTGCCATGGCACATCAAGATTCAGTATCTTGCTTGCGCCTTGATCCGTTATTTTCGCCAA